>CM021101.1:199998594-200093697 GCA_007115665.2 Sequoiadendron giganteum
CAACGAAGAGAGAAACCCAACAATACAAAGATATAGCCTTAAGGCTTAGTCAATCGCTTATCACTGTAGTTGATTTGGAAATGAGAATGCTTTCGGTGATGATCGAAACAAGCGATGGAACCAAATACGAACAGATGGAAAGATCACAGCCCACCATTCCTTACCTTCATATCACTCATCATAGTAATCAAAATAAACAACGAAACTTTTCTATAATGGAGCTCTATAAAGGAGAAACTCATGTTCATCATGCTTCGCTGAAGTGGAACCAAAGAATGAAAGATCTTAAGTGATAAGTGATATGAAAGGAAAAAAGCATCACTCATCATGAAAATGAGACATGGAGACCAAACACCTTCTGTGATGTACGATACAAATAACAAGAGAAAATAAAGGCTCATTGCTCACCACGGTAATGAACCAGATTTGTTGAAGGATTTTGGTGATGAGCGATACAAAAAATTAAGTGGCAGAAATATGCACGTGCATAAAGTTTGTTTTAAAAGAGGGACCGACTAGGAAGAACGTAGGACTAGGGCTTAAAAAATTAAGAACATTTTACACAAAGGAATGAAATGATGTAAAGGCCAAACAAGGCCGAATTATCAACCTTATAAAATAATTGAATCCTCGGACCAAACTCACCAAAGTAATGAAGGAAATATGTGCGATGGGTAAACAGGGAACTCTAACCACAAGAGGCCAGTAACAAAATGAACCAAAAGTTATAAGATATAACTGAGACGACTTGGAACCGGCCATAATAGGTCAACGGAGGATTAGACCAAAATACAAGGGTTTAGACAAGGGGAAAATATACTAAGTAAAAAACCACCCCTAGCATAAAACCCTAAACCCTATATTTTTAATTCAGACCAAAAGCCACCAAAGTAAGGCACATTAGATCAGTGGATCAAGACATTTTGAGGGTTCGATCAGTGATTCATCACTCAACTCAATGCTTAATAACATATTAACAATATTAGCATATACAACAATGAACATCAACAATCATTTAATGTGTGTCTAGTAGTTGAAACCAGACTTTTTCTTCAAATGATAAAATAAATAAATAATAATACAGATAATTGAACATCAACACATTATTGAAGTCTAAATTTGATATTTTTTATTGAGTTTCACATGAAGGACTACATAGAGGCATTGGAAATGCAAAATATTTCCCAAAGACAACTCTGCATAGAGCTGAGATGGAACTTGGAAACTCATATTATCAAAAATCAAATCATTGTATCACCTTTTCTAGAAACTTCCACTCTTCGGGTGGTGGAATTGTCATTTGTTCTAACTGATGTTGTTTGACTTTAAGTTTTGTTAACATTTCATGATTGTAATTGGAACCTGTCTTGAATTCTTCAGTCAATTTTGCATTCAAGGTTATCAATGGTTTGATGGAATCCAAATAGTTCACCACATTTGGGTTCTGAGGAAACTAGTCCAAATTAATCTTCCATGCACCCTCCATCTTCTTTTTGAAATCATCCTTTCCAATGAATTACTCATTTGTGTCAAAAACCTCTAGAAAACCAAGCTCTGTGAAGTTCCTTACCTTTTCATCCACCATCTTCATCTTTTCTGTAGCAAAATGCAAATATTCCTTTGTTTCACGTATTCTTGAACACTTTTCAATGATAGATGCCAGCTTCATTGAGGTAGCAATCCGATTAGTAATCCCTTTTGATTTTAAATCATTGTCACTAGCTTTGTAGATGGTTTGTAGAACTTGATTTGTAGATTTCTCTAATGCCAACAAATTTTTGTTGTCCACTAAATATTTGTTGAGCTTCTTATAATGTAGTTTGATAGCATCAATCAGTTGAAATATGTCACACAAATGATCAATCCTCTGCATTATTTCATCCCAGATCTATTGTTTCATATGGCTCATTGTATCTCTACAAAATGCAGATAACTTATTTTGACAAGAGTTAGTTTCTTTTTTTTCTTCCATCAGCTCTGCCTCCAATCTTTCATTTCTTTTTCTCTCTTTCTCCAATTTTTGTTCCCACTACGCATTTCCATTCACAATGCTTAGTTTTAATTTTTCTAGAAGTGGATTTTTCCTCATCATATTTCTTGTTTCTCTCATCTAGCCTTTAGATCAGTCATTCACTTATCTCTCATTTTGTTTATCCTCTTTGCTTGTTGATGTAGAGGAAGATTTTTAATTATTTTTTCTAATTCATTGCTCTTGTTATCTGTTGCTTTCCTCTTTGCTTTCTCATTTGCTAGGTCTGCCTATAACTTTTCTATTTTAGTTTGCAACCTTTTTTCTCTCTATATTTCTTTAGCAATGATGTGTACACCAATTCATTTTTCTTCTTTGATACATTAATTTTGTCAGTATTTTTGAGTCCAAAAAAATCCAATTGAAAATTGGTCACATGGTATTCAGACCAATCCATCTGATTTGCTGGCTTGTTTTGAATTATGGGAACAAAAATTGTGTACTCCATTATTTATTTATTTGTGTCAAATGTGGGTAATACCATGGTTATTGTAGGCTCTAAAGTTACAATAGACACACTCTCCATTAGTTGCTTCTTTTCTTTTTTATACAAGTCTGATTTATTTTTAAACTCTTCAATGAAATCAAAACCCGAGGACGCAGGAACAATGGAATGCTTGAATGGCAAAGGAATAGGAGTACTTGTAGTTGCTAATGATGCTACAACCACACTAAATAGTAGTGGGAGAGTGCTTGGAAATAAATCCTTTGTGGTAGTTCCAGTTGCACTAGGCTCTCCACCATGGGCATGTCCTAGTTGTGATTGTATCTGACCATGAGGATTAGGATTTGAAGCTCTAACAAATTGAATTGTTTTAGTTGTACTTGTATGCCCTTGGTCTAGTTTTTCACATCCAAACCCAAGGCCATATTTATCAACTGGTTTTATATGCTCTACATTTGTTACCATCCAAGGGCCTTGTCTTTGGGACCCCAAAGAACCACCTTCATAACCCATTTTTTCATCTATGGCTACTCCTGAAGTATATGTTTCTTTTGTGGCCTCACTTAAACTAGGTTTGAAATTGACATGGATTTGTTCTTCCCTATCATCATTAGATTCATCATCAGATTCTTTATCTTCTTGTTCATTGGGATGCTCTATATTCCAAAATTTGCTAAACTCGTGATCTTCTTCATTATCTCCATACTCTGCAAGAGCTCTTGGATCATCTAGCTCCTTCCTCATAGACAAAAAGGCATCAATTTTTTAACATGACCAATTTTTATCTATAAATTCCTTATCTAGAGAATCTCATATTTTTACTCTACTAGATAGTTTATCACCTTTTTCATAAAAAATGTTGTACAGGTCCTAATTGTCTTTTGATGCAATGCCATAATTTTTGCTAACAATTGTTCAAAAGAAATACCATTCTCAACAACAGTTTTCTCCATTGTTATTTTAACCTCATCCCAAGAATCCTTGTTTCTCAAGTTTTCAAGCAAGGGTTTACTTTGATGTTGAATTCTACTTGCATCATTCTTATTGGCCACAATCATTTCTTTAATGGTGTCACATGGATCATACTGCTAGTGACATACAACATCAAAATTAAAAAAAAAATCAAAAGTTCATATGCCACCTTAAATTCTTTTCTCTCAAATGTGATCCCTCCACATGAAAAAGGTAAGAAGGAAATAAGGACTTCTTCGTCTGATTAAAAAAGTGTAGTTCATAAGTACTCTTCATATGCCTTACATATTCCAATGCAAAAACCCTTTATGTCACATGTATTGGAAGTTTTTATGGCTTTACTCTCGACCCATAAAATATTAGCACAATATATTCTTGCATTAAGTACCAATCAACCAATTCATGTATTTCTTTTCCTAGTTGAATGTAATTTCTACATGACATAGGCAATATAGGCATTAGAGTACTTGCAATTTCTTGATACAATGGATCCAAAAAGTAGTCTACAAAATAACTATAGTTCCTTCTAGAATCATGCATCCTGATCTCAGTGGTCCAATCATATAGCGGAGCCATTTTATTTTCATGATTATTACTATAGGGCTGAATCTGAAGCCTGTTGGTTTGAAATATTCCTCTAAATTTGAGGAGAAAAAATAGCACAAGTAGGTTGTGAACCTAAATGTCTTGGTGCGACCTCCTTTAATCATTAAAAATTGTTTATGCATGGATTATACAATGTGCTCAATATAGTTATATTTGACATGTGGAACACCATAATGGATATTATATACCATTCAAGGAGGCTTGCACCCACTTCTAAATTGTTATCCAAACCAAGGCAAAATGCTAGCATGGAAATAGTATCCTGAACCCATGGTCTAAAAATATCAAAATCATAAGGAGGCTTATGATCACCTTTCAATTTGTTTCTATCTTAAACTATTTTATTTATGAAATCATTTTTCTCCCTTTCTTCCATTGCTTCATAATCACTAGCAAGATTTTTTAGGTCAATGTGGACGTTTCCAAATTCTTCGGTTGTAAACCCCAACACTTTTCCAAGTTCTTATGCATTAATGGATAACAATTCTTCTTTGTTATCTTTATTAACAATTTCTCTTTTGTTATCATCATAATTTTGGGCAAGGGAAAACCTCATGTAACATCATGCGCCCTAATCCAGTTACCCACGGTGCACTGATACTATTAAATTCTATTTGCTTTGAAGCCTTATTCTGAGATGAAAAACTAAGTTCTAAGGTACGCCTACCATAGATTTCAGGATCATAAATATCATGGTATTCATCAGTGAAACTTGGGGTTTTAAGAAATTTTACATAATGTATTTTTTTATCCGATATTTCTCTAGTGGTACTATTGGTAGACATGCTTATACAATGTGAAATTTTGAACTCCCTAATACCTATTAGTCCTTAATTTTTCTTAATTATTAAGTCTCTCAACCCTAAACCCAAACTTCAAAGTTTGACAAAATAAGATTTTAAGAAATTCAAACGATGAAATGTAGCCACAAGAATTCTTTCACTTACCTGGATTCTAACTCTTAAAAAGATTAATGTTGAAAGTTGTGGAAAATTGAATGGATTTGTTGGAAGTGGAACTGTGGAACCCAAAACAGGGTGGTGCATTGCAATGAGCAATTTGAAGATTGAAATCTCCTTGTGTGTTGACCCTCTCACTTAAAAATAAAATCAATTGACACTTAGCAGTAGAAAGTGAAATTTTTTTTCGAAATTCAAACATTAAAGTGAATGAAATGTCTACGTGTTGCAAATTATAAACCCTTGATCTTTGTAATCTAATAGTTATAGGGTGATTCCGGATGTTTAAGTTTGCAAGCCTATCGCTCTGTGCATTTCATTCTGGAATACAACTACAACCATACATCAAATGTTTATCAAACGGTTGAAACCTGAGTAATTTATGATATAAACTTAAAACAATAAACATGTTTTCTAAAGTTGTTTTAAACTTTAGTGCACTAGGATTGACATCAAGGCCAAGGGGCTGGTAACTTAACATTGCAAAGGACTTTAAAAAATGAATAATGATATCAGGAAACAAGGGAGAAGGTCAACGAAAAATTAGAAATCAATAACATTTCGGTAAACCCTAACAAGAATGACAAATTTTAGTGTTCATAATGTTTTTTGTCAATTTGATGGCAACTTTCTTTTTCCATTTGTATTGCTTTATGTTTTACTTTTAAATCTGCATGCAATTATTTCATAAATAGATAATACTTAATTTCTTAAAGGAAAAAAACTGATTTGAATAGATTCATAAACACTGAACTCAAAAAATAACTCTTTATTGTAAGTGTAAATGAATAATAAAGAATAACACAACACAACCATTTATTTTATTACAGCTGAATTACAATGACACATTATTACATATCTTTTTAAAGATGAGTAGTTGTAGAGCAGGCAAGCTCTTGTTTTGTATAAATAACATATGTCACTTTACATAGACACAATTTATTCCAAGTTGTTGCTCGTGAAAATGGATTACAAATTGATTCCAATTTCCAAGCTTTTGCTAGTGACAACGTAATACAAATGTGACTCTAAAAATAAATGCATGATTCCAAGATTTTGCTGGTGACAATGTAATACAAATGTGGCTCTAAAAATAAACGCAAGGGATTTTCCTAGCCAACCATGCTAGGGAAAAGGGAGCTGTGAAGATACAAAATGTACTTATCCCCTTTGAGAACCAGAGTCATGCAAAAGATGAGGGGTAGTAAAATTTCTCCCATCTTCTACCTACAGCCTCCATGCACTAGGATAGCACTTATCTCCATCAGAGCTCACATCCTAGTTCAAAACCTATCCAATAAGTCAAGTCAACCAAATCAACTTCTTTCCAATTCCACCCATTCTGAACTTGAAAGAAATTGGTCTTTTACTCTATAACTACATAACTAGAGGTAGGAGAATTTAGAGTATCCCCAATAATACCACATCATCTTCTTCCTGAATTCTTATTAACCCTACAAAATGAAAACCCTTATGACACTATCCCTATTTATGGGCCACCAGTGTCACTACCAGCCTGATCCCTATTTACTTAAGCCTTACATGTATAATTAAAATGTTTAATTTGATTGATGTCTAGCTACATGCAAACTGTACCTCAAGTTGACAAGCTATCAAAATTACCAGTGCCACTCAAACAATATGAAATCATTACAAATCTTGTTTCATTAAAGCTATGAGTTGTCCAATAAATCACTTCAAATGTTCATATGGCATTAATTGTTGCCCATAGTATGACTAGCACACTTTCTTCAAAAATATTGAGAATTTCAATTAAATGAAATATAGTATGTTGAGGCATTGAAAAGAGAAAATGAGCGATGAGCGATGAGCGATGAGCCTTGATCTCACCACGTGTCTGCATCTAATGGTTCTAGTGTTATTCTAGAGGTTTCAATTCACAAGTCTAGTGCTTCAGAGATTTACTTCCAGAATGCAACTACAGTCGTCCATTGAAAATTCATCGAACGTTCGTGGTTATATTGATCTATGTTGACATCTGGCTACAAATATGGAATATCCTTCGCAGTATTATAAATTATTTTATAAGGTTGATAATTCAACCTTGTTTGGTCTTTACATCCTTTGTGTAAAACGTTCTTAAGTTTTTAAGCCCTGGTCCTACGTTCTTCGTAGGCGGTCCCTCTTTTAAAACAAACTTTATGCACATGCATATTTCAGTTCCTACTACTTAAGTTCTTGTATCGCTCATCACCAAAATCCTTCAACCCATCATGTTCATTACCATGATGAGCGATGAGCCTTGATCTTGCCACATGTCCACATCTAACGGTTCTAGTGTTATTCCAAAGTTTTCAATTTGCAAGTCTAGCGCTTCAAAGATTTACTTCTAGATGCAACTACAACCATCCATCAAAAAATCATCAAACAGTCGTGGTTATATTGATTTGCACTGACATTTTTCCATTGATTTTTTTTATTAATTTGAGATTATGTTTAATTCGCCAATGTTTTTTCTTATTCATTTGAAAATAGGTTTAATTCGCCAATGAAATTTTTTTTTTTAGTTTGAAAATAAGTTTTAATCGCCAACAAAATTGTTTTTTTCCATTTTGAAAATAGGTTTAATTCATCAATGGAAATATTTTCTAGGTTTGAAAATAGATTTTAATCACCAATGAAGATATTTTATTGGTTTAAAAAAAAATCAATTCACTAGGATTTTCCACAGACTTCCAGAGATTAGAAAAGATTCGCCAATTGAGATTTTTTTTTCCCGAAAAAACAAAAAAAATTGCCACTAAAATTAATATTTTTATCGGGAAGTATACAAGGTTCGCTAGGATTTTAAACCTTTGTCGAGAGGGGGGGGGTTTCTTAAATTTTTCCCTAGTAATAAGGACACATAATATCACATGAAGGATTGAAGGTTGATCTTAATAAAATTAAGGCTACCATAGAATGACATATGCCTAAAACCATTAAGAAAATGATGGGTTTCCTTAGACTCACTAGATACTATAGAAGATTTATGAAGAAATATGATCTTATAGCAACACCCCTCACAACTCTATTGAAGAAATATTAATTTTAGTGGAATGACTTAGCTAATACAACATTTTGAGAGATTAAAGGAGACTATGTGTACTGCTCCATTTCTTCCTACTTCATACTTAACCAAGGATGTTTTTGTATAGTGTGATGCTTTAGGTAATGGTATAGGATCATTTCTCATGTAGAAGGAGCGACCCATTGCTTTTGGGAGTTGTCAATTGAAAGGTAAAAATAAGCTCAAACCCATTTATGTGAAGGAAATGTTAGCTATTCTTCATGTAGTAAAATAATAGAGACCATATCTAATGCATAGACATTTCAAAGTGAAGACATATCATGATAACCTAAAATATTTTCTAGAGAAAATATTATATTTTGAAGAGAAAAAAAATGG
Source organism: Sequoiadendron giganteum (assembly GCA_007115665.2). NCBI lineage: Eukaryota > Viridiplantae > Streptophyta > Pinopsida > Cupressales > Cupressaceae > Sequoiadendron > Sequoiadendron giganteum. Next base: position 200,007,015 of record CM021101.1, read on the forward strand.
GTCACTAAGATGTTGGGGTATGACTTTGAGATTGTATACAAGAAAAGGAAGGAGACTAATGTGATAAATTTAATATCTAGGAAAGATGAGGATGAAGCATTATTATATGTCATTTCAATAGTACAAGCATATTGGTTAGATGAAGAAAAATTAGAGTGGTAGAATGGCATTGCTACAAGGAATCTCTTTCAATAGTTATATATTGATCCTAATAGTTTAGATATTTTTTATTGTAAGGGTGATGCTTTGTGGTATAAAGATCAATTATACCTATGCAATAATTCCACTCTCAAACAAAATATTCTCATAAAGATTCATGCTTCTGTAGTAGGTAGTCATTTAGGATTTTTGAAGACATATCATTATATCAAGAAAAAATTCTTTTGGGAAGGACTAAAAGGGTATGTTCAAAAATTTGTGGTAGAATTTTTGGTTTTTCAAAGAAAAAAAGGGGAGATAATTAAGACACTTGGTATTTTGCATCCCTTAGTGATTCCTAGCCAATATTAGGAAGAGTTTTTCATGGATTTCATCATGGGTCATCTTAGATCTAAAGGTAAGAGTGTCATCATGGATATGGTAGTTCACCTCACCAAATATGCCCATTTTATTACATTATCTCATCTTTTTATAGCAACCATAGTGGCCAAAACATTTATGGAGAATATTCAAAAGTTGCATGGTACTCCCAAGGTTATTATCAGTGGTCATGATCCTATCTTTACTAGTAACATTTGGACAAATTTATTCTCTTGTTTGGGTCCTCAATTGACTCATAGTTCTTCTTACCATCTTCAATCTAATGGGAAAATTGAGGTTTTTTAATAAATAGGGTATCTATGTTGTTTAACTTCAAATAGAAATCTCAATGGGTATATTGGTTACCACTTGCAGAATGGTGGTATAACACTTATTTGTATAATTCATAAAAAATGTCTCCATTTATGAAACTATATGGATATCATCCTCCATTTATCACATCATCATTGAGAGTGTCACCAATAGTTTAGGATGTGGAGGACCACATGCATCATCAACATGTACTTTTGAGACTCAAGGATAATCTAGCCATGACACAAAATCAAATGAAGTAGCAAGTTGATCAAAATTGTAGTGAAAGGAGTTTTGAAGTTGGGGTCTATGTTTTCTTGAGATTGTAACCTTATAAGAAATTTTCACTAAAGATATAGACAAACAACAAAAAAATGTCCCTAAAATATTTGGTATGTACCAAATCAATAAAAGGATAGGCATTGTTTCCTACAAGCTTGAGTTACCTCCAACAACAAAGTCATATTGGGTTATTATTAGTTGGCTTGTGGCTACCTTAACTCTTAATTAAGTCCTATTATCATTATTATATTGTTATTTAGTTATTTAGGCTAGCCTAGGGCTTATATATTGTTATCCAAGTTGGCTTGGGTAATATCCTTGGCATAAGTATGATATATATAACATATAGTTTAATTATTATCATCATGTTGAGGATTGTGTTCTTGTTGAAGAATATTGGAGGTATCCCCCTCAAAGTGATATAATATTATCAAGTATTTTTAGTAAATTTTATATTATCTTCTTCATTGTGTAAATTATTTCATTACAAGTGGTACTAGAGAATTATTTTTGGCACTATAAAGGTAAGTCATACTTTCAATTTCATAGGTCATTTTGTGAAGCACATATCTCTCATATTTTTGTGAAAATTTTCCTAATATTTGGAGATTTTTTGAATAACATATTAAGGTGTCTACAATAATTTTTTTAGAGAAATTGGAGCCAAATTAAGCAATTTATATTGCAGAATTAAGGTTTTTCAATAATACATAGAGGTATCTATAGTAATAATTTAGTTATTCAGGTTATCTTAGGGCATAGATGTTGTTATCTAAGTTGCCCTAGGTGATATCCTTGGTATAAGTATGATATATATATAGATATATGATGTAGAGGTTAATTTTTATCATCATGTTGAGTATTGTGTTCTTGTTGAAGACTATTGGAGGTATCCCCCTCTAAGTGGATTAAGAGGTTACCCCCTCAAAGTGGCATATTATTATCAAGTATTTGTAGCATATTTCATGTTATCTTCTCTCTTGTGTAAGTTATTTCATTACATTGACAACATGTAATCATGTTTTGAAAACACTAGGGCATTATGTGCACACAATATTTGAGTAAATTTTAATGTTACATATTACATTTTGAAACCATAAATGTGAAAATTAAACATTGTATGCCCCCCCCCCTCTCTCTCTCTCTATCTCTCTATTCATCTCTCTCCCCCTCTCTATGTGTCTATCTCTACCTCTCACTCTCCCTCTCTTTGACTTTGTATATCCCTCTCTCTACCTTTCCCTCTCTTTATATCCCTTTCTCAATATTTTCATCTCCCTCTCCCTCTCTCTATATATTACTAAATGTTTATCAAATTAATTATATAAGGATACCTTTTTAAAAAACCTTAAAGATAGAGGCCTTTAAAAAGCACAGTCATATTTTGAAAATATGAGCATGTTACATAATCCTCCTACATTTTTTACTCAAGAAATTTTGCTACCCTTTTTTCGTTGGAATAAATTTGGATAAAAAGCCTATAAGGTTAGGATTTTAATTTTTCCCCACTTGACATGCTTTTAACTTTCAATAGCATTTTTCAAACTGAACATCAAATTTACTCATTATATAATAATATTTGACAAAATTACCACTAAAATGTCACACATGTGCATTTTTCAACTTCAACGTCATCATATTTACTCATTTATAATAATATTTGATAAAACACCATTAAAATGTACATCTTTTGAGAATTCTAACCATTTTTTTCTATTTATAATATATTAAAATATTTATTTTGTTTTTTAACCAATATTTTTATATTCCTCATATAAATATCTATTGGTTTTTTTATAACTTTTGATATGCTTATCAATTTTTTTTATAAAATTATATAAGATTATTCTACGCTTAATCCTTTACACATTAAAAATGATTATTTTTGTGCAAGTTATATGGCATGCACACTCGGTGAGTCAATTTTTAGACTGCCTTCAATTTGAGAAATTATAAACAAAATAATAATAATAAAATACACAACTTTTGGTACTCATTCTTAACTATTTTTCTACTAAGCATTTTTTTATAAAATATTGAATGCAACAAAAAAATTAAGGGGTGCACATTGAGTAATATGTTATATTTTACCAAGAAAAACATGAACACTTTTGTGTACACACAAAATTTAACCCTCTTAATTATTTAAAAAAATTACTAGAAACTAGATTTGGAATACTACAATTATAATTTTTGTTGTATCTTAAAACTTTTAATGTATGCATTTCAAATTACTCATCCAAGTTTAGATTTAACTTTTCTTTTTAAATGACTACTTTAACTCCCTTTTGTCCTTCATTTACACATTTACCCAAATTTTTATCAAGGATTAATCAATTACACATTCTTGATAGTTAAATTAATAACGAACATGAAGGAAATTGAAAGTAAAACACCACGAAAAGAGAATAGTAAGAGTTTTCTATGGAGAGCCTAAATTCAAGAAAGAAAAAAATAACAAAAGTAGGGAAAACAAATTTGAGGCCTCTTTGATACATAACGAATCTCAAATCAAGTTATTTTAATCCTTAATATCACAACAATTATTTATTATATATTTTCATCTCTCCGATTATATATAATTGGCCAATTGAACCTATGAACTCTAATAGAATCCAATATGATTCAACCTCTGGAGCATTTGAAAATTCCTATTAGAGAGTTCAAAAGCCTTCAAGATAAAAATAAAAATAAAATTTTGAAGTGTTCTCGAACATTCCCATCCATTTCAAAACACATTATGAAACCACTACTTCATATAATTACAAAAATGTAGTTTTTAAATGAAACTACCTTAACAATTGCACAATCACCACAATAGTGTAGAAACCACCATCATATAGCACAATTAGTGATTTTCCACAATAACTTAGAATGCTTTGTTTTTCTCCAAATTTAAAACTTCTAATACAAACACCCTACTTTATGTGTCTTCTAATCTATATTCCCCTTCACAAATTATTAAGTAATATTTTTTATGAATTAGTTGAATTTTTTTGAATTAACTAAGTCATATATTACCTAAATTACAAGCCATCATTTTTTTAGACTATAGGAATTGGTCCGGTATCCGCCCCCCTATAAACTACAGTGTGCTTGGTAAAAAAAAATCACGTGATTGGTGATGCTAGCACGACACATCCTCCGGTACCATGGGGACGATGGGGAGACTAGACCTTGTGACCTCTTGCCTGCAACAAGATGCTTTTAACCAATCAAGTTAGGCCCACCACCCCTACAAGCCATCAATTCAATGATATACTAAATGGTGATTTTTTCAAATGATTCATTCATTATTGAAGGACAATAATTTGCACTGAAATGTTCATTTTAATCGTAAGGTCTAACATATATTATTTGCATGGAGTCACTTCACTAATGGAAGCCTATGAAAATTGAACCAGGAAAAGGAAGGTTGTTGAGTGTGGATGAGGCCAAGAAAAGATCTATCAATAAGAGTGCATGTGGTGGTTCTCAAGGTATGCTGAAAATCAACACCAAGAATCACCCTGATAGAATCACTATATTTTGAATCCAACTATTATGTATTGTTGTAGATGTGCATCCATGCAAAGATGATATTACCTTGAAGGAGTTGAAGGATTTGAACAAGATTTTAGAAAAACCCACCACAAAAATGTCAATAATAGTGAATTTAACTGTCATTGTGATTCAAAATGACTCCCTTTAAAGAAGGGGAAAATAGTTTTTCAAGGAAATTTTGAAAATCTCCAAAACAAATATGGCTCAATGGGAAGGGCAAGGTAGTATGGAAAATAAGTAGGGATATTCAAAACCTACAAAATATTGTATTGGAATTAATAGGATAAAAGATGGATGTGGAGAAGAGGTTTATTATCATGGATGGTGCAAGTTCTTACTCCAAGTCAGTCTGAAATTGTGGAGGTGATATAATCAAAGCTCTAAACCTGAAGCATAGTGCAATAATGGGTATCTACAAAAATGTGTTTTCTATATTGGAAGACATATTGCGAGTGTTCTACCCATAAAATTTGCACAAATGTGTGAATGAGCATAGCACACAGAGTTAAGCACCTTTATCCTGCATATTTCTATGAATCTTGTTTCCATAATCCAAAAGCACCCATGTTTGACATCTGGGAACAAAACTATTTTAGATAAATAAAATCTATGAACATTTTTTCTTTCATTTAACTTATTGTTGAGTTCATGCTTATACTATTTACAACTTGTACTTCAAATTACAAAATTAATTCTTGTATCCATATATATACGGGTAGATAAAATTAGAGTTTGAAAATTGTTTGTTATGTAGAGTATCAAATCAAAATTTAGTGAGAATTAAAATGTATAATGGGTGAGGATTATGACATGTTTCTTGATTACACCATTCATTAAGGCTCACTTGAGCTATGATATAAAGGATGAGGGGGGATCAGTCTCAAATGACTTTCATAGAATGGCTACCCTCATTACTTGGCTCTCAACTGAAAATGTATCAATATAAGCTTGTGATGAGGGGGGATCAGTATCATATGACTTTCACATAATGACTACCCTTAGTATTTGACTCTCAACTGAAAATGTATTAATATAGGCTTGTGCTCCTTATTGAATAGTAAAATGAACTCGTAGATATAAAATCTTCCATAAAAAATAAAAGATTACTTGAATCATGATAACAATATCTAGCATGTCCAAAACTATTTTCTACTTGGAAATTTCTAGCATATCAATAGATTTAGTGTAGTAATTGAGATAACCAAGTTTGTGATGAGTTTATGATGATTGGCATACATATAGATTTTTTTTTCATGATTGTTCACTTGAACAAACGGTTCTTATTATGAATTGAGGCCCTAAATATTTTAGGATCATAAGTGGTACAATTTTTCAACTCAAATGAGATAAGGTGAAATACATTCTCTTTAAACATATCTATATATGTTGATGTTCAAATATTTACAATCATAAAAACTTTTGTGGTTTTGAATCATCACTATCGATTGATTTTAGTATAATTAGTATGATTAGATTTTTTTGTGTTTGAACATATAGTATTTATGTTGTCAAGAAATATAGCATTTGATTTATTAGGTTTAATAGTGATTAGTTTGGGTTACTTAGTTGGGTTCAAGTAAATCTAAATTTCTTAGTTGTATGATTGTATTTGGAGAGATTTTTTTGAAATATAATCAAAATTTTGGGAAGATTGTATTATATAAAAGGAAAGATTTTGAATAGGACATCAAAAATTATATAGAATTATAGTTAAATATATACATAGTCTATGGTATATATTTTAAGTAAAATACATTTTGAACATTTTTGAATAGATAATTATCACAAAAAAATGTTCAAAAGGTAAGTTCAATTATCAATTTAGGCCTTGGGCCTAGGATATTTGTGTTTTAGATATATCTATTCTTTGTTACAATTCCTTGGTCATTACAAAAGTGGATTAATTCTTTATGTTTTAAATTTTTTGTTTAAATTATTGTTGTAAATATTTCACTTCACCCAAGTCACTATTCATCCTAAGTATAATATTGCACCTAGTTATTAAGTTTATTTAGGATATTTAGAATATTCAATTATTCTCACCTACATAGCTAATAATGACACATGTACACCTTGACTTAAGGTACACAAGTGTCACTATGGCATCTGTAATACCCCTCCATTTTGCCTTCTGGTTGGACAGTGTGTCTTTGTGTGGGTATGTTGCGTTGATGAGTTTTTGGTTATTCAGATGTTATCTTTATTCCATGCATTGGATTAGCAAAGTGGATATTCGAATTTAAAGATGTTTATGCTTTGGATTATACTAATATGTGAGAATTGTCAGTTAATTGCATTGTATTGGTGAAGGGGATGGTATCACATCACTCGCTTGCGAGTGCCCTAAGATCCCATGATTTCCTCTTCATGGTGTGTATTTTATGTTGTTCATATTATATGTTGTTGTTTACTTGAATTGCAGGTTGACAGGTACAGGACATCGACTCCACCTGGCTTCATTGGTTGGAGCGTGTTCAATACCCAACGGTATTTGATTGGGAGATAGTAGCTAGGTTTCCATGCCAAGTCGTCACCCTGGTCCTTGTATGTCGTCAGTTGTTTGCCGGGTTGTGTTGTTTTGATTATAGTTCCCCCTCTTCGTTATTTAATTGCAAGTTAAATGGGGTGATTTGTATGGGTTAATGTATTTAAGTTGAGGATTAATGTGTTCGGGACTTATGTTGAAATGTTATTTATTTTATGATTAATTTAATTTAATTAATAAATAATTTAATCATTGATTAAATCTATTTATTAATTAATTAAATTTATGGGGTTGAAAGAAGTGAATTTATTTATGTGGAAATTGAAATTAAGAAAATGCATGAAATTCAATTTGTGAAATTTGGAATTGAAAATTGAAAATTGAATTAAAAGTCAAATTAGAAGTTTGAATTCAGAAATTAAAGAAATTAGATATTTTCTAATTTTCTGTTTTGAAGAATTTATGAGGGGGTTGTTGGATTTTTTTAGGTTTTCATCCTTATGTTGAATTTTGTTCCTCAATTTTTGGATGATGAAGTTTTTGGGGAAAAAAAAATGGAAATGGAGGAAGAAGTGGTTAAATTTGGTGGTTTTGCATTTGGATTTTTTGTAAAGCTCAGTTGGTTTTGCTGGGTAGGATCTTGCATCTGGGAGAAGGATTTGCACCTTTGTTAGTCTTCAAACTCCTGGAATCAGGTTTTCTTGTAATTAGATTTATTCCATTTTGAGTTGTTTTACAAATTTCATATTCTAGTTGATAGAAAGAAAATAAACCTTGTCAAATTTGGAGAAGAAACCCATGTGAAAATTATTGGAATTGGAACAAAATCCTCATTTGAAAATAAATTTCTTCAAGAAAATATAGGTTCTTGGCTAGAAAATTGTTTTTCCAATTTGGTTCTTCAATTAATTTTGCAAAAATTCTATTGTGGGTATGTATATTTTACATATATAAGTATATATATATATATATATATATATATATATATATATTATATATGTTTAATTGGGCTCATGTTGTGTTTTAAAAAAAAAAAGAGAGAGAAATGGGTTTTCGGATTTTGTAAAATCCGCAGGTATTTGAAAAATAAAACAAATTAAAAAAAAAAAAAAATTAAAATAGTGTTTGGGGAGGCACTGGGGGCTCACCTCCCCACTGCACCCCCCTTGGGAAGCGCATGGGGAGAGCCGCGCCTAGAGCGGGCTCCTCGGCTACCCCGTGGGTTGGCTGTACACATAGCCAAAACACACTATCGGGTCGGCGATGTTTACACCGCTGCGCCCGACCGTGGGGTTCGGCGGTGGGTGCAGTGATCGCCCTAAGCCGCCACCTCCGCCCAGCCCTAAAACATCCGACAGCCACTGTCCAAGAAACTGCGGCCAGTCGAAAATCCATGGCCAGAAAACCGCAGCCGACGCCCAACCAAATCCGCATGTGCGGCCCGAGACAACTGCACGATTTAATTATAATTGTGGAAATTATATTAATGTGCAACCGTCAAATTAACGAGTTTTATTTTAAATAATATATCAGATGGATTATTGTATTGGATGTTAAATAATTCACTTTTTTTTAAGATATATTGATTGGTTGGGAATGATTTCGTCGAAGAGAGGGAGCATTTATTTATTTAAAATGTTATTTTCTGAATAGTTGGAAATGCTTATTTTATTAAGAGGAATTAAGGAATTAAATATTAGTGTTAATTTCTCCCTTATCTGAAAAGATGATTTCTTAATTTAGTTTTATCGGTGTAATGAATTACGTAATGTAATAAGGAATGGATTTAGAATATCCAAAAGTAGTTCTTTCATTTACCTTCAGTGATTATGTCTTTCGTGTTCAGGGTTAGGGAAGTGGGTTAAATGTGTTGTAAATTGTTAAGTCTTCCAGATGGTCTGTTGATTATGTGGGTTGACATTTTGTGTTTGTTAACCTGTTGTGAATTCTCTTGGGTAGAGCATGAGGTTTTGTCGATGTTAGTACCCGATTTTCATGAACGGGGATGTTTTGTACGTCCTGGGTTTAGGAGTGGATTATGTGGTTAGTGCCTTCTTGTCAGGAGTGACTTTGTTACCTTGTTACCTCCAAGTGTTTGGAGAGGGTTTGAACTTGTGTCATCTCCTGAGAAAGGAGAGGTCGTGGTATCTTGTTTGTTGCACCTTGGTTCTATTGATGTTTGGATGGTGTGTATGTGTTGTCAAGTAGAAGAGTGGCTTGTAACAAGGGCCGACACACGAAGTGGTGCTAGGGTAACTCGTTGTAAGTTAGTTAATCAAGTGATAACTAAAACAATACTTAGAAGCTTAGGACTAACTTCTCACTAATCAAGATAAGTATGCCTCACTCATGGACCCATGTGCTCGGTTAGGCTTGGGATGGGTGGGAAGGCCAGTAATGACAAGGTCATCTATCTTGTCTGTACGCAAGGTATTTGATTCCACATTAGTAAGTATGAGGGCCAGGGATCAATAGGGGCCACTATCCGACGATCCACCATGGGTAACTCATGATGAGTTGTGCGATGACACTCTATCTAGGACAACAGTTGGTATTGATTTTGCTTTAGTATCTATGAGGGCCAAGGATTGGTTGGGGCCACCATCCCGACGATCCGTAGTGGGTAACTCATGACGTGCAGTGTGATGGCACTTTGTGTGACCATAGTTCTTCCTTGTTTATTGTGGGTATGGTTTCCTTAACATACTTGATGTGACCATAGTTGGTATTCGATTATTATGTGTATGGTTCTCTTAACATACTTGTTATGCTTTATTTCTGGAAGCAATGTGACCTTGTAGAGTTGTACTTACATGGGTTTTGAGTTGTCCCTTATGGTGTTGTACTCGTGAGGTTCATGTGATTGGTTGTTTCAATTTGGTTCAGTTTATGTTAGCCTGTGTCTAGAGGTAGATTGTCTTTACTAGGATTCATGGTTACTATCTCCTAGCATGGTGGGTGGGCCTTTGGGTTCCACTTGGTTGGGTGGCGTGCACCTAAATCTGTCGGATTCTTTCTTCATGTAAATATGGATGAGGTTTCCTATTGGAGAGCTCGTGGGATTCAGTATCAGTTCTTGCTTTATTTTAATTCATTTATCTTGTATTATTTTACCCCCTCTTTGTTATCGAGGTGGAAGTTGTAATTGTAATCATATTTATTGGACTTACCTCATTCAAGGAATGAGAGTTGTAATCTTATTGTTTACTTGTGATTAATGAAATGGAAAGTCATCTTTATGCTTTGATGTAAATCATCTAATTGGATGTATGTGTTTAATTATTGAGTAAATGAATGACATGGTTTAAATCATGTTTTTTGTTGAGGTTCTATATAACCTCTGTCTCGTAACCTTAGAGGTTGTTGGCATCAGTTAGCAAACTTGCTTATTAATTATACTTTTTTTTTTTTAAATATTTTGTTTAAGTAGTTAAATGCAACTTCCTCTAGGGTTGCGTGGCGAGGCGTTACACATGGTATCAGAGCCTAGGTTTAAACATTGGGTACTCTAGGATCATGATGGAGCCATTAAGCTTTTGTTGTGTGGGTTTTGAGTTGTGTACCTCACTCAATACCTTGGTGTGTAGACAAGATTTTGATTTGGTGCATTATGTGTGAGGGAGTTATATCCCTACGTGTTTGTAGGCTTCTAGGAGTAAGCCTAACCATAGGGGGGGAGGATGTAATACCCCTCCGTTTTTCCTTCTAGTTGGACAGTATGTCTTTGTGTGGGTATGTTTCCTTGATGAGTTTCTGGTTATTCAGATGTTATCTTTATTCCATGCTTTGGATTAACAAAGTGGATATTCGAACTTAAAGATGTTTATGCTTTGGATTATACTAATATGTGAGAATTGTCAATTAATTGCATTGTATTGGTGAAGGGGACGGTATCGCATCACTCGCTTGCGATTTCCCTACGATCCTGTGATTTCCTCTTCACGGTGTGTATTTTATGTTGTTCATATTATATGTTGTTGTTTACTTGAATTGCAGGTTGACAGGTATAGGACATCGACTCCACCTGGCTTCACAGGTTGGAGCGTGTTCAATACCCAATAGTATTCGATTGGGAGATAGTAGCTAGGTTTCTGTGCCAAGTCATCACCCTAGTCCTTGTATGTCGTCAGTTGTTTGTCGGGTTGTGTTGTTTTTATTATCGTTCCCCCTTTTCATTATTTAATTGCAAGTTAAATGGGGTGATTTGTATGGCTTAATGTATTTAAGTTGAGGATTAATGTGTTCGGGAATTATGTTGAAATGTTATTTATTTTATGATTAATTTAATTTAATTAATAAATAATTTAATCGTTGATTAAATCTATTTATTAATTAATTAAATTTATGGGGTTGAAAAAAGTGAATTTATTTATGTGGAAATTGAAATTAAGAAAATGCATGAAAGTCAATTTGTGAAATTTGGAATTGAAAATTGAAAATTGAATTAAAAGTCAAATTAGAAGTTTGAATTCAGAAATTAAAAAAATTAGATATTTTTCTAATTTTCTGGTTTGAAGAATTTATGAGGGGGTTGGATTTTTTTAGGTTTTCATCCTTATGTTGAATTTTGTTTCTCAATTTTTGGATGATGAATTTTTTGGGAAAAAAAAATGGAAATGGAGGAAGAAGTGGTTCAATTTGGTGGTTTTGCATTTGAATTTTTGGTAAAGCTCAATTGGTTTTGCTGGGTAGGAGCTTGCATCTGAGGAGAAGGATTTGCACCTTTGTTAGTCTTCAAACTCCTAGAATCAGGTTTTCTTGTAATTAGATTTATTCCATTTTGAGTTGTTTTACAAATTTCATATTCTGGTTGATAGAAAGAAAATAAACCTTGTCTAGAAAGAAAATAAAACTTGTCAAATTTGGAGAAAAAACCCATGTGAAAATTATTTGAATTGGAACAAAATCCTCATTTGAATATGAATTTCTTCAAGAAAATATAGGTTCTTTGCTAGAAAATTGTTTTTCCAATTTGGTTCTTCAATTAATTTTGCAAAAATTCTATTGTGGGTATATATATATATATGTTTAATTGGGCTCATGCTGTGTTTTAAAAAAATAAATAAATAAAAAGAGAAATGGGTTTTCGGATTTTGTAAAATCCACAGGTATTTGAAAAATAAAACAATTTAAAATAAAAAATAAAAAATAAAAATAGTGTTTGGGGAGGCGCTGGGGGCTCACCTCCCCACCACACCCCCCATGGGAAGCGTGTGGGGAGAGATCCGCACCCAGCGCAAGCTCCCCGGCTACCCCGTGGGTCGATTGTACACATAGCCAAAACCCACTGTCGGGTCGGCGGTGTTTACACGGTCGCGCCCGATCATGGGGTTTGGCGGTGGGTGCAGCGGTCACCCTAAGCCGCCACCTCCGCCTAGCCCTAAAACATCTGGTGGCCACTGTGCAAGAAACCATGGCCAGTGGGAAATCTGTGGCCAGAAAACCGCGGCCGACACCCGACCAGATCCGCACGCACGGCCCGAGACAGCCGCCCCATGATTTTGGCATGGCACACGACCCGAGGGAAATGCAATTAAATAATAGAAATAAAATTAATTAATATTTATAACTATTAATATTTTATAGATTATTATTATAATATTAAAATTTTATTTAATAATATTTTATATTATAATCTATAATAATAAAAATTATATTTATATATATTATTTTTAAATAATATTTGTATATTAGAATGGTAGATCTAAAATTAAAATATGTATAAGGAATTATTGTTTTTTTTTATTCTATGGCAAATTGTAAGTCTAGATTGAGGAAATTGAATATTTAGATAAGGCAAGATTTAATTATAATTGTGGAAATTATATTAATGTGCAACCGTCGAATTGTCAAGTTTTATTTTAAATAATATATCAGATGGATTATTGTATTGGATGTTAAATAATTCATTTTTTTTAAGATACGTTGATTGGTTGGGAATAATTTCATTGAAGAGAGGGAGCATTTATTTATTTAAAATGTTATTTCTGAATAGTTGGAAATGCTTATTTTATTAAGAGGAATTGGGGAATTAAATATTAGTGTTAATTTCTCCCTTATCTGAAAAGATGATTTCTTAATTCAGTTTTATCAGTGTAATGAATTACGTAATGTAATGAGGAATGGATTTAGAATATCCAAAAGTAGTTCTTTCGTTTACCTTCAGTGATTATGTCTTTCGTGCTCAGGGTTAGGGAAGTGGGTTAAATGTGTTGTAAATTGGTAAGTCTTCCAGATGGTCTGTTGATTATGTGGGTTGACATTTTGTTTTTGTCAACCTGTTGTGAATTCTCTTGGGTACAGCATGAGGTTATGTCGATGTCAGTACTCGATTTTCACGAACGGGGATGTTTTGTACCTCTTGGGTTTAGGAGTGGATTATGTGGTTAGTGCCTCCTTGTCAGGAGTGACTTTGTTACCTTGTTACCTCCAAGTGTTTGGAGAGGGTTTGAACTTGTGTCATCTCCTGAGAAAGGAGAGGTTGTGGTATCTTGTTTGTTGCGCCTTGGTTCCATTGATGTTTGGATGGTGTGTATGTGTTGTCAAGTAGAAGAGTGGCTTGTAACAGGGGTCGACACACGAAGTGGTGCCAGGGTAACTCGTAAGTTAGTTAATCAAGTGATAAATAAAACAATACTTAGAAGCTTAGGACTAACTTCTCACTAATCAAGATAAGTATGCCTCACTCATGGACCCATGTGTTGGGCTTGGGATGGGTGGGAAGGCCGGTAATGGCAAGGTCATCTATTTTGTCTGTACGCAAGGTATTTGATTTTGCATTAGTAAGTATGAGGGCTGGGGATCAGCAAAGGCCACCATCCAATGATCCACCGTGGGTAACTCATGATGAGTTGTGCGATGACACTCTATCTAGGACAACAGTTGGTATTGATTTCACTTTAGTATCTATGAGGGCCGAGGATCGGTTGGGGCCACCATCTTGATGATCCGTAGTGGGTAACTCATGACATGTCGTGTGATGGCACTTTGTGTGACCATAGTTGGTCCTTGTTTATTGTGGGTATGGTTTCCTTAACATACCTGATGTGACCATAGTTGGTATTCGATTATTATGTGTATGGTTCTCTTAACATACTTGTTCTGCTTTATTTCTGGAAGCAATGTGACCTTGTAGAGTTGTACTTGTGTTGTACTTACATGGGTTTTGAGTTGTACCTTGTGGTGTTGTACCTGTGAGGTTCATGTGATTGGTTGTTTCAATTTGGTTCAGTTTATGTTAGCCTGTGTCTAGAGGTAGATTGTCTTGACTAGGATTCATGGTTACTATCTCCTAACACGGGGGGTGGGCCTTTGGGTTCCACTTGGTTGGGTGGCGTGCACCTAAATCCGTTGGGTTCTTTCTTCATGTTCATATGGACGAGGTTTCCTATTGGAGAGCTCATGGGATTCAGTATCAGTTCTTGCTTTATTTTAATTCAGTTATCTTGTATTATTTTACCCCCTCTTTGTTATCGAGGTGGAAGTTGTAATCGTAATCATATTTATTGGACTTACCTCATTCGGGGAATGAGATTTGTAATCTTATTGTTTACTTGTGATTAATGAAATGGAAAGTCATCTTTATGCTTTGATGTAATTCATCTTATTGGATGTATGTGTTTAATTATTGAGTAAATGAATGACATGGTTTAAATCATGTTTTTAGTTGAGGTTCTATATAACCTTTGTCTCATAACCTTAGAGGTTGTTGGAATTAGTTAGCGAACTTGCTTATTAATTATACTTTTTTTTAAAATATTATTTTGTTTAATTAGTTAAATGCAACTTCCTCTAGGGTTGGGTGGTGGGGCATTACAGCATCATCAATACTTGATTGATGACAATCAAATGCCACCTTTAATAAGGTCAAGACCACCTTTATCTCAGTTAAACTGAGTTAACTCGCCTATTGATTGGGAGTGATTAGGGTTTAAGCTCTTACATCTTGGTCATGCCACCTTCTTGATTAATGGATCCAAGAGGTATATATGTTTGTATGTTAATCTTTGTAGTCATGCTCCATAATATTGAATATAGGGTATCTTTATATTTCATTTAGATTTGTGATTAGCTCATAGGCATTAAGTCCTAAGTATATTTGTTATTTATGAAAAATTCTAACATGAACATTGAATCCACTCTATCTTTTGGTAAAATTCTCCAAAGTTGTAAATTTTCAAGATATCCTATTCATTACTACTTTCATTATGGAATTTTTTCCAATATGGTTTAATGGGACTACACAATTTTTCTTTCCTCTATGAATATTTATTTTCATTTAATAAGGTACAAATTTTATTTTTTAAATTTTTTTTATTACTTTCTAGCATATGTCTATGTAGTGACACTCTTTATAGTGCTTGGTACACCAATATCATTTACCACAAAATTATCAAATTGTTTACCTCACTCTTATCCTTATCTCATTTTATTATACTTTAAAAATCATCATGCCACAAAATGCTTGGGATTCCTTGATGGATGTTTAGATGGAAACTTCACTACATCATGGGAGATATTGTTGCACAGACAATTGTCGTTGCACCAAAATATTGACCTATTAATGCCTGATACAACCACCAAAGTTAATGATTCCATAGGAGGTGGTTAAGACATGTCATGAACCCGAGCACTATGATGCACAACACAAGGAGACCAAGGGTGCACACCTTGCAACAATCCACCTAGTGCAAGCGAGGGGTTCAAACCCATGAACCAGCCTCGGATACCAATTGTTGCACAGACGATTGTCGTTGCACCAAAATATTGACATGTTAATTCCTGATACAACCAACAAAGTTAATGAATCCATGGGAGGTGGTTAAGCCATGTCACGAACCCGAGCACTGCATTGCACAACAGAAGGAGACCAAGGGTGCATACCTTGCAATAGATATTAGATTTTGTCTTAATATTCATGAGCTCTATAAGGTCTCTTTTCTAAAAAATTTATTACCATAACCATCTTCTAGAGGCTAAAATGATTGGATCATTGGATACTACAATCAAATTTAACTTGATATTTGTATATTTTTTTGTCTTATTAAACAAGTCATCCATACAATTTTTGATGAGAAAAAGCGTACACAAATTATTTGCACTAGGAAAATAGTCATCTAATATGATTCTCATATTGGATATCCTCTCTCTATTTTCATCTCCCTCTTTGATACCAATGATGTGATCACACAAAAAATAACTAGAGAGATAAATTTTATCTAAACTAGTAAAAATAAAATCAATAAGGTTTAGTTTTAATTTCACTTAGACATCAACGTTATCTTCTAAGATATATTCAAGAAAATTTCCTCTAGTTTCCATATTTTCTATAGGTAACTCCTATGTCATAGTATTGAGGTGTCAACAATGAAAATAAAAAGTGAAATAAATACACACAAACATTGGTAAAGTGTAACTATGAATAAGATATAAAGTTATGAATCATTGAGTCATTTTGGAGCTCTTGACATCATCAATAGTAGTGGGTATCAATATCTTATCCATGTCTTTCAACTTCTCCTATATCAAGTTCACATTGATGATAATCCATATATGTGTCACCTTGAGGTAAAAATATCAAGAGCACATACACATACCGAATATTGAACCACATACTTGGTAATGAATTGAGGGTAAAAGCACAACCCTGTGTAACACTTTTGACCAACTAAATAGTTTTGAGAGAAAAAAAAATTGCCTTGAACAATTTCAATCAAAATAGTTTTTCTCGAAACTACGTGGCACATAAAGTTTCGGGCAAAACCCTTTCACCTAAAACAACAATTTTTTTTTCCCCTTTGTCAATTTAAAATCCGACCTAATTTGCATGTAATGTTTTGACCGAAAGGATTTTGCTCGAAACCCTTTCACCCAAAACTGTCTATGTGGCATCCTTATTGGTAGCCACCTCAATATCTTTTTTAGAAATTCCTAAAAAATTCCACTTGATCATGATATTTATTTAATCAGAATGATTTTAAAAATTAAAAAACTAAAAATACCCTTTTGTAGAGCTCAAAGTCAAGAATCCACATATATATATATATATATATATATATTGATTAGTTTTAATATGTTTTGTTTTTTAAATAATACAAGTAGGTTGTTAAAATAAAAATAAGGCTAATTAGAAATTTAAAAAATACTAAAATATATTAAAAATTAAAAAATATATGGTGCACTAGAGGAGAGAATCCTCTCCAAAAGGATATAATTTGTTTTTTGAAAATGATAAAAAAATTAGACAATAGTTGACATCAAATGAAAACTATGAAATTCTGGTATGTTTGACTTTAACACGTTATTACAAGGAAAATATACATCAATTTTTTAAATTTTTTTCCATGCACTAGATATTGAAGTTATCCATTTGGAAAAAAAAAATCAAGGGAAAATAAAAAGAAATCTATTTTTTTCTTTACATTAACTCAATGCCACTTTTTCCTGAAATTTTCAGCAATTCAAAATCTGATCTTAAATTTATAAAAAAAAAAAAAGATCAAAACAATTTTTAATTTTTTTGAAAAAATACAGGAATAAACTTCATCAAGATTTCTACATTTCATTAGTTTACATCATTTTGAAATTCAAAACATAAAGACCATTTTTATGTTGTCAAAGTTGAGAATTTTTGTTCATGTTGGTTGATTCCTTTATAAAAGTGTGACACAGGTTTGTACTTTTAACCTTGAAGCATCCATCTCACTTATCACACACAATATATGCTCATTATTGGCATCAAAAATTACATGGAAATTAAAAATTTGTAAGGCATGAACTAAAGAAGGATTTTATCTTGAAGTTCCTATAGAAACCATGCTCCTTGCTTACTTTCATCCACCAATAATAAATATCTATCATTGTTGTCAAATGTTTACCCAACCAACCAACTTGACAATGTGTGACAATTTGAATAATCTTCAATAAATTACTCTTCAAATAAAAGTAGTAAGAATAGATTTCTCTATTTATGTCTTGTCCTATATATTTTGAGTGCGTGGAAACATATCAACCACATACACACTCTATTAATCTATTGCTTCTCAAAGTTACACACTGTCCTAATCTTCATCAAAAATAACATAACCTCGTTATCTTCAACTTCCTTATCACAAGAAAAATACATAGTGGATTTAAGTGTTGAACAAGAAAACTGAGAGTGAATCAATTGTAACATTTTTAACCTTTAAAACTTTCATTAGAAGTTAGATCAATAACCATTCATAAATCCTTTACTCTGCTAATGTGATTAATCATTAAGTACAAAAGTAGAAGCTGAAAGAAGTAAAACCATACATACAATAACATCAGATTTACATGGAAAAACCAATGAGGGGAAAACCATGATGAGGATTAGCTCACAATAAAAATAATTTAAATAACCGAATTCAAAGGCTCACTAGCAAGACCAGACTTGTCCAAAATAGGACTTACTGTCCAACAAGGGTTAACCACCCAGAGGACTCACTACCACAAAACTACAAAGAAGATAGAAAAGATTTGTTACAAAGATAAAACTATCTCAATGCAATAGATATTTCCACCACAATTCGCTCACACACTTGCAGACATTCTTGAATGATAGAGTACACCTTCAGCTCATTGCCTCTGGAAACTCACCACTTGAATTTTGCACTGATCTACTCAAACTCGCATCACACACTCACTATTTCACATCTATCTCACATCTATCTTGCTCTTGCATCTTTCACAAACATCTCAACTTCTATTTATATCATTTTCAACTTTGAAACCCATCCAAAGTCAGCCACACACACCATTGTATTTACAAATTCAAATTAGGTCAACGCCAAAACATTCTATGATGGAATTAGAATGAGTGCAACCCAAATACATACTTAATAATGACCTAAATAAGTCCCAACATGCTTCAACATGCTTCCATTAACTTCGTGAGTAGTGTTTAACACAAGGTCAACCAACACTAGTGTAAAACACATAAAATAATTAAGCATGTGAAACCTTAAGTCGATCGAATATTTTGAATAAAAAATTTCATCTAAACACAACCTCATCAGCTTACTCTCAAAACCACAAATCTTGAAACTAAAATTTAGAGAAATTTGGAGCAACTACATTTCACCCCCGGACCTCAACCAAACACACTAAAATGGACAATTCACAAAATATCTCGCATTGTACAATGATCCAAAAGCCCAAAATTTGGATATAGCAACTACCAACAATCATGTACAACACCTCAAGTCCTCATTAGCATAGCAACACATCCCGGAGAAAAACCCAAAGCAAACACTGAATACCTGTAAACCTTCTTTATTACAATTTTCTCAATATCCTTGACATATACAACCATGACATCAATGAAAATAACAACCAGTTAACCAGATGACATGAATGACAACACTAGAATACTTGCAACAATATCCCCCTTTTCCATTGATGGCAACACATGATGTGAAAAAACATCAAAGACAACACAACAGCTTTGAACCATCAATCTCCATAATTCTTTCTCCCCCTTAATTTTTCACATGATATTTTCTCCCCCTTTGACATTAATGGCAAAGGCAAAAGATATTTTACATTGTTTTACCCTTTGAAATAAGGAACATTACCAGTACAAAATACTCCCCCATAAGAGTACACCCAAACAACTGCACAATGACAACACAAGACACTACCTGCTCCCTTGAGAGGCAGCCACTAAACATCAATCCAAAAGGAAGATAGATCCATAGATCCACTGGACTAATGCATCTCCATATGCATCTAGTTCAAGAAAGGAGGGGAAATTAGCCCTAACTTCTCCCGGAGATACTCAAAAGTATCTTTAGGAAGAGCCTTAGTAAATATGTCAACAATGTGATCCTTCACAGGTACTTACTCAAGCTTTACTTCATTCTCCATAACCTTCTCTCTCAAAAAGTGATACCTTATTGATATATGCTTTGTCTTGAGTGCATCATTGGATTATTTGAAATGTTAATTGCACTTGTATTATCACAAAAAATAGAGATGGGATCATCATACATTACTTTGATATCCTTCAATGTCTGTATCATCCACAAAACTTGTGTGCAACAAGATGCTGCAGCAATATACTAAGCCTCTGGAGTGGATAAGGAAACTGAATCTTGCTTTTTACTTAACCATGACACTAATCTGCAACCAAGAAAGAATGCACCACCACTTGTACTTTTTATGTCATCAACACAACCTACCCAATCTGCATTTGTATAAGCACTTAGTGTAAATTTAGTATCCTTAGGATACAATAAGCCATAATCCATAGTGTCATTCAAATATCTAAATATCCTCTTAACAAAAACAACATTTGTTTCTTTAGGGTCTTCCTAAAATCTAGCCACAAGAAAAACCAAATGCATGATATTCCGTCTAGTAGCAGTTAAATACAGTAGTCCTCCAATTATAGATCTATCTTTTCTCTTATCAACCTTAGGTGAATCATCATCTTTACTCAATTTGTAGCTAGTCACCGTAGGAGTGCATACCGGTTTGGAACCATCCATCCCAAACTTCTTCAACATTTCTTTTGCATTCTTTGACTATGAAATAAAAATCCCTTTTTCTATTTGATTGATTTGCAACCCAAGAAAGAAAATCATCTCACCAAACATAGACATTTCAATTTCTTTTTGCATTTCTTCAGAAAAAATTTTGCACATTGTTTCATTTCCTCCAAAGATAACATCATCAACATATACAACTACTATCAAGATTTTGACATTTTCAATTTTGAAATACAAATTACTATCTGCAATACCTTTATTAAAACCTTGTTGAATCGAGTATCTATCCAACCTTGCATACCAAGTTCTAGGAGCTTGCTTCAATCCATATAATGCCTTTTTTAATCTGCAGACCATGTTTGGTTGATTTGACAATTGAAATTCTTCCAGTTGTTCCATGTACACTTCTTCCAACTCACCATTCATAAATGTAGACTTCACATCCATCTGATAAAATTTAAAGTGTTTATGAGAAGAAAATACAAAAAAAATTCTAATAGCTTCCATCCTAGCCACCGGAGCAAAAGTCTCCTGAAAATCTATACCTTCTACTTGTGAGTAACCCTTACACACAAGACTTGCCTTATTTCTGATCACTTCTCCATTCTCATTCAACTTATTTTTGAATACCCATTTTGATCCAAATATGTTTTTATCTGTCGGTCTAGGAACCAATTCCTAGGTTTGATTTTTCTCAATGTGAATAAGTTCTTCTTCCATTGCTCTCATCCAATTTTC
The DNA here is from genome assembly GCA_007115665.2 of Sequoiadendron giganteum. NCBI lineage: Eukaryota > Viridiplantae > Streptophyta > Pinopsida > Cupressales > Cupressaceae > Sequoiadendron > Sequoiadendron giganteum. The sequence goes on from CM021101.1 coordinate 200,028,405, forward strand.
ATCTTTACATGCTTCACTTACTATCTTAGGTTCTACTTCATAAAGTAAACAGATTTATTTCAATAGCAACAGCAGCTTCGCTTCTTGTTAATACACCTTTCCTCTTATCTCCAATGATTTTATCTTCTAAATGATTCTTTTGCACATACTTAGGTGTCTTTTAGGACACCACCGGAACTTCCTCCTCTTCATTCTACTTTTCTTGTTCTTCAACAACTTCTTCAATCTCATTTATGCATTCTGGTTCATCTGATACATATCCATCAACTTCAATTGAATTCTTCAATGCTTCATCAACCTTGGCATTTGTGCTTTCTACAATCTATCTTAGCCTTTTATTGTAGCATCTGTAAGATTTTCTTCTAAGGGAGTATCCACGAAAGATACCCTCATCACATCTTGCATCAAACTTTCCTAAATTTTCTTCATCTCTTCTAATGTAACATCTGCTTCCAAATACTTTGAAGTAATTTACAATAGGAACCTTTCCATACCACAACTCATAAGGAGTCTTAGTGTTGTCAGATTTTTCTTGAACTTGATTGACCACATAAACAACAGTGCGAATTTCTTCTCTCCAATCGACTTCTGGTACATCTGCCTTAGTAATCATTGATCTAGCAGCTTCTTGAACCGTTTTGTTCTTTCTTTCAACAACTCCATTCTGCTGAGGAGTTCTAGGAGTAAAAAAATGTCTTGTTATTCCATGTGCTTCACACAACATGTTAAACTCACTGGAGGTGAATTCTCCACCTCTGTCAAACCTTAAGCATTTGATTTTCATGTCCATTTCATTTTCAACCATAGCTTTGAATACTTTAAATTTATCTAATGCATCAATTTTTTCTCTAAGAAATGTAACCCATGTAAATCTAGAATAAGCATCAATCAAAAGCATAAAATACATGTCACCTTGTAGAATTCTCACTCTTGTAGGACGACAGATATCTGTATGAATCAAATCCAATAGTGCGATAGTAGATTGTTCCTTTGATCTAGAATTATTTCTAGCTTTCTTTCCAAACTGACAGTCCTTGCAAATAGCATTAACAGGCATTATAATTCTTCGTAAATCTCTCATAGCATGTACAAAACTGATTCTCACCATATTGTTAGAATTCATATGACACATCCTTTAGTGCCATAACCAACTGTCATTAATCTGAGACATAAGTTGATAAATATTTCCTTTAGACTTATTTCCAACAACAATCAATATTCTGAATCCTTTCCATATTTCACATTTCTCATCCTTGAACACAAGATTATATCCCTTACTACACATCCATCCAACACTCAAGAGATTATTCCCTAAACCCTTAACATAGTAAACATCATCAGTATTATGCTTTCCATCAAAATTGACTTAACCTATCCCACAAATCTTAACACCAGTATCATCTCCAAACTTAACAAAGCCTCCATCATATTTTTCAAGTTTAACAAGCTTACTCTTATCATCGGTCATGTGACCTGACCAACCATTGTCAACAAACTAGTAGTTCTTTACTTGTTTAGCATGAAGAGCAGAGATCATAGTATCTTCAACTTTCTCTAGAGCGCTTTCCTTCACATGTCTTTCAGTATTAGTAGGAGTAGGTTCATATTTTATAGCCAAGAACAAGCATTCATTATCATCAAAATCTCCATAATCAGACTCTTCATCAGAAATACCAACATCTTCATTCACATAATATGCTCTCTTGATCATCTTTCATTTGTTTTCTTTGTCTACTCTTTGTTTATTCCTCTCAACTCTTTTATGACATCTCAAAGCATAATGACCAATTTCTCCACAACTAAAATATTTGAAAGGTAACTTACCTTGATACTTACTAGAACCCTTTTTCATTCTTCTCACAAATTTAGCTTCGACTTCATCAAAGTTTTCTTCATTCGAATCTTCAGCTTTTATAGCACTGAAATCATTTTTTGACTTCAATCCATTTCTCAAGCTAGGCTTTCTCATTTCAAATGAGGTTAGAGTACCCAACAACTAATCTTTAGTATATGTCTTATAATCTACAAATTCCTCAATAGTAGATACCTTTTCACTATATGGATCAGGAAAAGTTCTAAGAATCATCTTAACTATCTTGGATTCATTCACTATTGTACCAAGTCTGTGCATTCCACCTACCAACTCATCCACTCTTTGTAAATAGGATTTACTATTCTCATCTTTAGACATATGTAGGATCTCAAATTGTGCCTCCAAATTCTATAACTTTGCTTCTTTAACCTTTTCATCTCCTTCATGAATCTTTTCCAATGCATCCTAGACCTCTTTAGCAGTCTTCAAATTTGCAGCTTTAATTAATTTGGAATGTGAAAGACTATTCTTTAGAATGAACTTTTCCTTATTGCTTGCTTCATGCACCTTGATCTCATCAGTTGTACTTGGACCATTAGCAAGAGTAGTGTATGCAGTCTTATAAGCTTTCTCAAAATCATATCCACGGTATTCTAGATATCCTTCCATCTGTGTCTTCCAGAAGGCATAGCCAGTCCCATTGAACCTAAGACACTCAATAGTGATCTTGCTCGCCATGCCAGACCTTCCTTAAGTGGTTAAGATATTCTTTAAGGAACCAAGATATGATACGAATTGTTGAAAAAGACAACTGAGAGGGGGGTGTGAATCAGTTGTAACAATTTTAACCTTTAAATCTTTCACCAGAAGTTAGATCAATAACCATTCATAAATCCGTTACTCTATTAATGTGATTAATCATTGAGTGCAGAAGCTGAAGATAAAAGAAGTAAAACCATACACACAATAACACCAGATTTACATGGAAAACCCAATGAGGTAAAAACCACAATGAGGATTATCTCACAATATAAAGAATTTCAATAATCAAATACAAAGGCTCACTAGCAAGACAAGACTTACTTTTCTAAAATAGGACTTACTATCCAACAAGGGTTAACCACTCAGAGGGCTCACTACCTTATAATTATAAAGGAGATACAAGATATTTGTTACAGAGAGAAAATACTATCTCAATGCAATAGATATTTCCACCACAATTCACTCACACACTTGCAGACATGCTTGAATGATAGAGTACACCTTCAGCTCACTGCCTCTAAAAAATTGCCACTTGAATTTTATACTGATATGATCAAACTCACATTACACACTCACTATTTCACATCTATCTCACATCTATCTTGCTCTTGCATCTTTCACAAACATCTCAACTTATATTTATATCATCTTCAACTTTGAAACCCATCCAAATTCGGCCACACACCATTGTATTGACAAATTCAAATTAAGTTGCCGCGAAAACATTCTACAATGGAATTAGAATGAGGGTGACCCAAAAATATACTTACTAAGTACCTAAATAAGTCCCAACATGCTTCAACATGATTTCATAAACTTCGTGAGTAGTGTTTAACATAAGGTTGACCAATACTTGTGTAAAACACATAAAAAAATTAAGCACACACAACCTTAACTTGATCAAATCTTTTGGATAAAAAAATTCACCTAAACACAACCTCATCAGCTTACTCTCAGAACTGCAAGTCTTGAAACCAAAATTTAGAGAAATATGGAGCGACTAAATTTCACCCGGACCTCAGCTAGACACACTAAAATGCACAGTTCACAACTGGTGAAAAATATCTCAAACTGTACAACGATCCAGAAGCCCAAAATTTGGATATGGCAACTACCAACAATCATGAACAACACCTTAGATTATCACTAGCATAGCAACACATCCCAGAGAAAAATCCAGGGCAAACACTAAATACCTACAAACCTTCTTTATTATAATTTTCTCAATATCCTTGACATATACAACCATGACATCAATAACAACAACAACTAGTTAACTAGTCGAGATCAATGACAATATCGGCACACTTGCAAAATTAAGCCCATAAAAAAAAAAATCATTTGGATGTGTCATATTTGACCTAAATGTAACCAAGTTCTTCATCTATACACACCCCAAGTACCAACTGTACAAATATACTTTGCATTGGAAAACTTCTCTACAAATGATAATCACCAAAACAACTAAGAGTGTTATTTTTTAATGAAATTAAATTCACCTTATGGCTTTGATATTTTTTTCTATATCATCCACCATGAAGGCATTAATTATTCACTGAATGTTCCTCATATAAAATTTCTAGAGTAGGATTCACATCCAGTGGGTGATATCAAAAATGTAGGACTTGGACATTATAATACATGCAATCGAGAGTACAAAACACATTTATAATTGAAGGAAAAAAAAGTGCATGGCTGAAATTATAATATGATGCATGGTGTAAGTGATCAAATAAATGTCTAATTTATATTTATGAAATATGATTGTAAATAACATATAGTAGACATGTTTACCTTCATTTCATTTGTTCTAAAGGTGAAATTTGTAGCCAAAAAATTGTTATGTCCACTCAAGTTGCTTTAGAAGTTGAAGCCCTAAAATCAAAAGGAATTATTCATCTCCATCAGAATCAATGGTTGTATATTCCTAATAGGAAAACCACTTAAATTTTTCGAGATCTACTATTGAATAAAAAGAGATTAGTTTTTTTTTCAAATATACTCAACTTCCTTCACACTTAATGTTAGATATGTCAAACCTACTCAAATAATCATCCCTATATTATTAACCATAGAGTAACACCAAATTCTCATAAACTATTTCTCCATGTTTATGATGTACCAAATTAGCTAATTAACCCAAAATTAATAAAATTTTGACCCAATCATGTAGTTATTTTATAATTTGTGGGGAAATAATGACATAGTTCCTCTAAATGTTGAACATTATTATTCTTATCATGGAAGGGTTTGTCATCCTTGTCAATATGGTGAACCTAGAGGTTCAATATTAGAATATAATCCATCTTGTAAACCATTAGGTGATTGTGGAAGTGACACAAGAAACCAAATATGTTATATTTGTAGTCAATTCTACTACCCTTTCTACTCTTTGGTACTAAATGATTATAAAAGTGTGTATCATTTACTTCCATATAGTTTTGTGGCCCATATGAATGTCGATATTTATATAAGGTGGAGATATTGTATTATGTAACTCATTAAAGAATAAAGTGTGAGTTAATTATTTTCCTTCTATTGTGTACTTAAAATATGATTCAAGTTTGGATTTCATGGTAGGCCCAAGAGGGGGGTTCTTGTCCTTGTGACATACAAAAATATTATTTCATGATGATTTCATTTTGCTTTCTCCCTCTATAAAATATTTGACTCTTTTTGGTCTCAACCCAAGATAAGAAGTTTTCCCTTGTTGATCTTGGTATGTCTAATGAAATGTTGTCATAGAAAAAGACATTATTTTTGGGGAGTTGGAATTCAAGTTGCATCATTTATTTCCATTTTTCTTTCATATAAAGGGATGAGATGTAAGAGAAATGATTTTTCGAACCAAATCTAACAACCAAAACATTTACTATTGATGAAGACAAACTCATAGTTAGCATATAATATGTGTGCATTTGATCTTAATGAATATAAGACTTATTTAGTTCATAGATAATTTGATAAAGATAATGATAGAAGGAAAAAAGGTATCTATCATTCACAACATGCTAATTAAATATTACAATCAAAATTTTGAAACACATCCATAATAAAATAAAGCATGAAATAAAATACAATGTCTAAATATTATAGATTGTATTAAATATAATTTGGATGAAAGTAAAATTGAATTGAAAATTCACTATCATCACAACCAAATAGAATAGACAATCGGTCTAGCATTATCTAGGTTGGTTCGTAGGGAACCTTCTTGTTTTTGGTGTAAATATGTGTTTTACCTATCTAGGTCCTATTTACATGTTAAGTCCACTTAGGTCTTAGCAAGGAATATTTCTAGTTAAGCATTAGTTGTCACCTATTTTATCTAGTTGGAAGTTATTTATGTTGAATATACGCTGAAATACTGAGAGGGGGGATCAGTATTCAAAAAAATCTCAAACCCTCTAGAGAAAACTAAAAGTTAATCTTTACAGCATCAACAGAAACATGAAAGATCAACACAATGCAAAAAACCACATAACACCATATATACGTGGAAAACCCTAAAGGGGAAAAACCATGATGAGAAAATCCACTAGGAGCTATTGTCCTAATCTAGCCTCACAATAGTTATAACTTTATTTTAGGGCTACAATCCATGGAAGCTACTACTCCCTGTAGAAAGGTTTTAGGGTCACTCCCAAGGAAGCTACAACTCCCTACAAACTTTGTTTTAGGGCTTCAACCCAAGGAAGAAATTACTCCTAGAACCAAGAATAAACTCAAGAAATATTACATCATGAAAGTCCTTCTACTGTCTAAATCTAACAATGAAGCTCAATCCTTTTGATTATTGCAATTCTTCTTTGACAACTCTTCTACAACTTCTTCAAATGTCTTCTATTCAACTTATTGACTCACTAATTTCAGCCTTTAATAATTTTTTCCTTTGGCTCACTACCTCCAACAATCAATTAAGAACACTCTTTGCTTCCCTTCCATCTCAGAGATATGATCAAATTGAATCTGAATAGGGTCTACAACTTCTGGTCTTTCTCTTTTGGTCACTTACATGTACATCATAATACATTACACATCCTCATTCAAATTACTATAATCACACCCCACCTAGATCAACTAGGTTTACAATGTATACATAATATTACATTAATTGCATTACATGTCAGCAAGAAACAACAAGAATTATTACAATTACAAGTCAACAATAAATCAAACAACAACATGAAATGTGTAGAGGGTAAGCCATAAAAATAACTACACAAAACACCAGGAAGAGGAACACGCCTTGTTAATTCTAAAACACACTTAACTTGGTCCTAAACACTTTGACAACATCATTCTTGAAAGAAAAACATCTGCACACTTCACACATTTGAAATAGTTTGGCCTTAAGCAAGAAAGCATGAAACTAGAAACATGTCATTCATTAAAACTTGGAGGTACTCATGAAATATTAAAAGTTACTTATGCTTCTTCTAGATGAATCAGACCCATACTACATCTTAAAAAACTTCAAGGACTCTGCACAAACTTCAACATGTGGCACATGCCTTCAACATATCTCAGTTGGCCAGGAAAAAGCATAACCCAACAACACCTTCATTCCAGACCACAACCTATTCTGGAGAAACCCAAAGACATCTTGTGGAGCAACAAGAAACATCACAAGATATTCAGGATCATTCTCCATTAGCCAATTTACCACTTCATATATCAACAAGCTGGTGCAAGCCAATAGACACTGAAACTAGCCACCAAAAAATACAGTCTCGCACTCTGTCACTTACAATTTTCTCTATGAAGGGACAAATAATATGAAACTTTGTATATAGCACCCTCACAACACATTGAAATTAATCTTATAAATGACATGATGATATCTACAAACATAAAGGAATATAGAGCCAAACTTTACACCATTGTGAGCATGCTCACAAAAACAACACAGTCTTCAAATTGTCATTTGCAAAATACCTTTCCTGTAATCCAAAACAACATGAAAATTGGATCACACATTCTTTGAAAATATATGAAGATAACTTCCAGACTATAGGAGCACAACATCACCAGTGGAGAAATGTGGAGCATGTCTTAGAGACTCTGGCAACAAAATAACAAGACTACAAATATTGTCAACAAAACTACAACCAACTTCAACATACTTTTGACATTAATGACAACCATTCTCGCACTTTACTTATACTTTTGACATCAATGACAACAAAACTACAACAATCACCCCCTTTGGCATTGATGGAAAAACCAATCTGACTTGCACTCTTCTCCCCCATTGACATCAAGGACAAAGGGCAACTACTTCTCCCCCTTAGGGAACAAACTCTCCCCCTAAGTTGCACATTTTTCTCCCTCTTTTTGAATAAACCACTACCTACTCCCCGTGAGAGGTAGCCACCATCAATCTAGGAATAAGGATATGTCATGAATAACTTCCCTTAGATAGATGCACCAACTATGCATCTAGCAAGGAGTGGTAATTACCCTAACGTATATTGGGGATACTTTAAATGTATCCTTTGCAAGAGACTTTGTGAATATATCTACAACTTGATCCTTTGTTGAAATATATTCCAACTTCACTTCTTTATCTACAACCTTCTCTCTCAAAAAGTGATACCGAATTGATAAATGTTTGATTCTAGAATGCATCACTAGATTCTTGAAAATATTGATAGTACTTATATTATAACACAAAATAGGAATAGGCTCATCATATTGTATCTTGATATCCTTCAATGTTATCTTCATCCACAACACTTGTGTACAACAATATGTTGCAGCAATATACTCTGCCTCTGTAGTTGATAAAGATACTAAATCTTTTTTCTTATTATGCCATAAAATCAATCTACTTCCTAAAAAGAAAGAATCACCACTTTTACTTCTTCTATCATTCACACATCCAACCCAATCAGCATTAGTGTGAGCACTCAGATCAAAGTCATTAAATTTTGGGTACCATAATCCATAATTTGAAGTACTCTTCAAATATCTAAAGATTCTTTTGATTGCCTTCACATGATTTTATTTAGGATTAGTTTGAAATTTTACAACCAAATAGACCATGCATGCATGATATCAAGTCTTAAATCAGTTAAATACAATAGGCTTCTAATCATAGATTTGTATAGCTTCTGATCAGCCAAGGGAGACTCATCATGTTTACTCAAATGACAACCAGTAACCATGGGATTACTAAGTAGTTTACAATCTTCCATCCAAAACTTCTTCAACATCTCCTTGATATACTTTTGTTGAGAAATTTGAAGACTGACAAAGAAAGATAACTCACCAATCATAAACATTTCAAATTACTTTTGCATCTATTCAACAAAATTCTTTCACATCTCATCATTTCCACCAAAGATTATGTCATCAACATACACAATAACTATCAAAATTATTTCATCCTCAAATTTGATGTAAAGATTACTATCTATGGTACCTTTCTTGTGTCAAAACATGGCTATCTACTAAGAGGGGGGGTGCATTGCTAGATCAATTAAAACTAGTTCTTTTAATACTTTTAAACCAATATAACATTTTATGCAGAGAGATAAATACATATATACAAGCACATAACACCAGATATACATGGAAAACCCAATATGGGAAAAACCACGATAAGAATAGCTACTAGGATCTACTGTCCTAATCCAACCTCACAATGAAACCTCATTGGTCACAATGTTTAAGGGAACCAACCCTAAGGAGACACCAATCCCTTGATTTAAGAGCACCAACTCTAAGGAAGAACCTACTTCCTAATCTGAGCAACAAATCAATTTTATGATGGCACTAACCAATCGATTTACAGTGAAATTGTGCAGCAATAACTCTTGATTATAAATGATTCAAATGAATCTAATTCTCTATCACAAACCTATTCTACAACTACTCATATTCTTCTCTGTTTTTCTACAAGAATTCTCTCTCTACTATTTCTACTAACTCAAAAATTCATACCTTTGCTATGCTCTTTTCTCCCCTTTCTCTACTTTGTTTCACACCTCTACTATTCTAAATGCATACCCTAGATGACATTCTATGTAATTTATTCTAGGTATTCTTCATACAACATTCCATCACTAAGCATACTCAACTATACTACGCACACTTGTATGATATAGTCCACTCTTCTTTCCTTCACCAATAAGACTTCTCTACCTCAATCTATGCACTACCAACCTAATTCAAAGAGTTTTCTATTTTTAGCATATAGAAAATCTGGGGTTTGATACACATTAAATGTCATTCCTTGCATGATTTGATCTATGTCAAATCTTGTGATTGTCTATACTATGATGGCACCATCCAAGCCTTTCAATCACCATTAAAAATGTATCTGGAGCAGTTACAATAATTAATTTTTTCCTCTATGTCGGTTTCCTAGCTTGACTGAGATTTTTTCACCATTTTCCGTAGCCTAGTCATTGAGAAAATCTAGCTTTAAATTTTGGCCATAGATCTAAAATCTTCATGCCATAAATTGATGGTTACCATTTAAACACTTCATATTTAAAAAATGGACACCAAATCAAATTCTCTTTAAACTCGTGTCATTGATCTCTATTGCATCATATAAGCCTATCACACTTATGTTTCAAGCTCAAAAACAACTTGTGCAATGTGAAGGAGCCTTGTGATGCAATAATTGATCATCATCTATGGATTTGGACACACATCATAATTTTACACCATCATTGTTCTCAACCTCAAACCCACCATATCCTCAGCAAACTGGTGGACACCATTTGATCTTCAATCTCTATTGTCCAGCGTTAGATCTCCTTCACATGTAGTAAGCCTAGTGCACTTTACTTAGCACTTAAAAAATAATATGTGTGATGCGAAGAAACCTTGGTGATGTAGTAAGCTTCTACCGCTTGGAAATTTTTCACATATCACACGTTTACCCTTATCAAAGCCATCCAAAACTGTGATACTACGACTATCTTTGATCATTCTTTGATGCAACACTTACTATTGATCTCTTCAGGCCTTGAGCCTTAGGCTTGGTCCCAACTAGACACTTGTCACATTTCCGCTCTTCTATAGACAACCATTGATGTCACCTTCAGAGTAGTGTGGGCATGCGGGAGCTGCTTGATTGTCAATCGAATATCTGCACTGTTGATCTTCTAAAAAATATATTGCACATCATAAATTAGCCATGCACCCATGAAAGTGGAAATATGATGTGAAGATATGTTGTGAAGCAATAACAACCATTTGTTCTTATAAGCTTGATAATTTTTGTTGATCAAGATAGGGAAAATATTAATTAGCAGACTTAGGGAATAATAAAGTCTTCAATACCTTGTCGAGCTAGTGATCACTTAGTACAAGGGGCTAGTAACTTCATAACTTTGAAGGCTTAAGTCATAACTTAAGCTACCTTCTACAACCATTATCCAGTCAACATCAAAATAGAAACTTTGTGAGGACGCCATGACTGAAGCTTTTAGGGTTTCTCTGCTAAACCCTAATAATGGACAAGAGAAAATAAAATTTAATTTTGAGCTCCATCTTTAATATCTGATCATGTAGACCATACCTCTGAAATGTGCTCAAAAAAGCCACATCAAATTTTCCATTTGTTTTCTCTACAATTGCTTGCATCTTCATTCATCAGGACTATGCAACTTTTGAGAAACTTTTAAAATGTTGCTTGACAACATTTGTAACTTTTCCAGACCTTGCACTATGCAACTGCAAAAACCATGATTTTCTCTCCATATCTCCATCAATCCTGCCTATGACTTATCCTCTAACATCAATGACATCCATAATACCAACAATCTCACCTTTAGAAATCAACACCCTTTTGGACATCAATGACAACTTATTACCACCAATATCCCCCTTTTTTATTTATGGAAAAACTACAATTCCTCTCCTTAGGCATATCTCCCCTTTGATAAACAAAGAGCATTTGTAACTATTCTCCCCCTTAGTAGTCAAGGTTCAAATACCAAAACATTTGTTTCTTTTCTCCCCCTTTAAGAATGTCCATACATGATATCAGAGCGTCGAAGCAGTTGATGATTCTCTCCCCCTTTGACATCAATGGAAAAGGGATTTTTCAAGACACCATGCTTCTACTGATGTTCTTCCCCTTTGACATACCATGCAAAGAGAAATAATATGTCCAATCTGCAATCATCAAGTTGTTAGAAATTTATGAAACCAATCATACCTAACTTTCCATTTCTCTCTTCTTCCAAGGATGAATAATGATTTTGTGATTCTCCCTCTGGACTCATGCCCTATCACTAGGATCTAGTGGTGTGAGGCAGGAGCAACCACTCCTACTTTTTGCCTCAAGTACTCAAATTTCTCTTTGGGAAGAATTTTGGTTAATATTTTTGCAACCTAATCCTTAGCTGGCACATATTCTATGTTGACTTCTTGATCTTTTATCTTCTCTCTTAAAAAGTGATACTTGATTGAGATATTGTTTGTCCTAGAGTGCATCACTAGATTCTTTAAAAAATTTATGGCACTTGAATTATCACAAAGAATAGAGATAGGTTATTTTTACTCAACCTTGATGTCTTTAAATATTTTCTTCATCCATAACACTTGAGTACAACATGCCACTGCTTCCACGTACTTTTCTTTAGCTATTGAAAGAGTAACTGACTCTTGCTTCTTGCTTAGAGATGAAACAAGTTTGTTTCCAAGGAAGAATGTACAACCACTTGTGCTTCTTTTTTCTTCCACACTTCCTACCCAATCAACATCTGTGTATGTTGTTAAAGTAAAGTCTTCACCTTTGGGATACGATAGTCCATAGTCAATAGTACTTTTGATATATCTAAAAATTATTTTTACTGCATTGACATGAGACTCTTTAGGAGTGGCTTGAAATATTGAAACCATACATGCTACTTACATGATATCAAGTCTTGATGTTGTTAGGTATAAATTTTCTCCTATCATTGATCTATATATAGTTTGATTTGCATCTAAGGATTCATCTATCTTGCTCAATTTACATCTAGTTATCATGGGGGTACCAATTATAAGGAAGCTAAGGTAGTAGAACAACTTCTGACACTAATCTTGTTAGGAGAGTAATGCAAAAAACTTTACAGATCCTTAACAGTTACATAAACTTAAACATGAATATCATGCATACCACAACACAGTGATTTACATGGGGAAAACCCTTTTGGGAGAAAAACCCCACACTCCAAAAGCCACCCAATATAATATTTAGAAACCACAAAGATTACAATATACTTGCAAAGCAAGCTTCTCATAGGAGTATCACCAACTAGAGATCTAGAGGCAACACAACCGCTATTATACTCTCAAAATACATCACAATACATAGTCATAATACAATTCCCTTATAAAATAGGGTTTCCTTCGAGGGAAAGTCAAGCTAATAAAATATCAGCCGTCAGATATGAGACATAATGATGAATGGTTTAGATTTACAATAATTAAATATAAATAAAATTTTCCTTTTGGGGGCACACCTTCCATCATCATCGGATGAACAGTACCTTATGTATCAACAATAACTTATTTAATTACAAGGTTGAGATACATTTTCTCAACACCAACTAGCTTACTTTCTTCTATTCCAAAATTCTTGAGCATTTCCTTAGCATACTTGGTTTGAGATATAAATATCCCTTCATTAGTTTTTGCTATCTGTGGAGAAAGGAAGAAATAAATTTCTCCAAGAATTGACAACTCAAATTCATTTTTCATTTGGACAACAAACTCTTTACACATTTTGTCGTTGTTTCCACCAAAAATGATGTCATCCACATATACAACAACAATTATCATATGCTCACCTTTTGACTTAAACTATAGATTACTATTTGCACATCCTTTCTTGAATCCTTGTTGTTGCAAGTACTCATCTAATCTTGAATGCCATTCTCTAAGTGCCTATTTTAGACCATGCAATGCTTTCTTCAGTATACAAACATATTCTTCTTCTTCTGATAGTTGAAAACCTTTTGGTTGTTCTATGTAGACATCCTCTTCTAGGTTTCCATTTAGGAAAGCAGATTTCACATCCATTTGATACTTTGAATTTCTTATAAATAGAGAATGTTAGAAACATTATTATGGTTTCCAATCTAACCACTGGAGAAAATGTTTCCTCAAAATATATTCACTCAACTTGTGCATATCCTTTTCACACCAATCTTGCCTTATTCCTTACAACAACTCCATCCCCATTGAGCTTGTTTCTAAAAACCCATTTTGTACCTATCACATTCTTTCTTGGGGGTCTTGGAACTAATTCCCAAGTTTTTTTCTTTTCAATTTGGCTTAGTTCTTCTTCCCTTTATTTTATCTAGCTTTGATCTTTGATAGATTCAACATAGCTCTTGGGCTCTATCTAAGACATGAGGGAAAAATTTACTTTCTCTTTATTCTTTGCAGATTTTCTCCTTGTTTGAACTCCTTCATTGTATTATCAATAGTTTATTTTGTATGATGATCCTTTTGAGCATATTTTACAAGTGCCTTTTCATTTTCTTCTTTAGGATCTTCATCAACAGCTTCCACTTTAGACTCTGATTCTTCTTCATAGACATCTTTGTTATGTTTAATATGTGTCAAATCTCCATCAACCTTGACATTGATACTTTCTATAATTTTATGAAACCTTTTTTTGTAACATTTATAGGATTTAATTTGGGTGCAATATCCAAGGTATATTCCTTCATCACATCTTGAGTCAAACCTTCCCAAATTTTCTTCTTCTCTTCTGATGTAACATTTTCTACCAAACGCTTTGAAATACTTAACTGAAGTAGGTTTTCCATACCACAACTCACAGGGGGTCCTTTCACTATTAGGTCTCAATTGAATTCTATTTAATGAATATATTGATGTATGTATTGCTTCTCTCCAGTACACCTCAGGTAATTTGGCCTCATTAAGCATTGTTCTAGCCATATCTTTGACTATTCTATTCTTTCTTTCAACTACTCCATTATGTTGTGGAGTCCTTGCTATAGAGTATTGCTTCTTAATTCCATGCTTCTCACAATACTCTATCAAATCATTTGATGTGAATTATCCACCTCTATCAAATCTTAAGCATTTGATCCTTCTACCAATCCCCTTCTCAACCATAGTTCTAAATATTTTGAATCTTTCAAATGCATGTGACTTATCCTTCAAAAATGTTACCCATGTCATTCTTGAGTAGTCATCTATCAACAATGTGAAGTACCTTTCACCTTTTAATCCATTTTTCCTTGTGGGGACACAAAGATCAGTATGAACCAACTCCAAAGGATTTATAGTTGCATATTCTTTTGTTTGAAATCTGACCCTTGTTTTCTTTCCTATCCGAAATTCCTTGCAAATGGTCTTTGCAAGTTTGGTTATCTTAGGCATGTGCCTTAATAGCCCTCTTGAACTCACTTTTACTAGATTATCAAAATTTACATGGCCCATTCTCCTATGCCACAACTAACTCTCATCAACTTGTTCTATCATACAACTTTGACCATTCACTTCACTAAGATTATAAAGGTTTCTTTCAATCCTTATCTCTTCTACAACTAATCTTCTTGATTTTTGTATCTTGCATCCTTCTACACTAAATGAAAATTTGTATCCATTGTCACACATTTGGCTGGCACTTAGCAAATTTTGCTTTAATCCTTCAACATAAAGGACATCACATGTAGGAAATATTCCATCTATTCTCTATGTTCCTTTACCATAGATCTATACAATAGTGTTATCTCCTAAACTGACAGTTCCTTCCTTACATTGTTTGATTTTGATAAAATTTCTCTTATCTCCAGTCATGTGTTTAGAGCAACCACTATATATTACCCACAAATTCTACTTTTTAGCATGGAGTGCAAATTGAGCTATCATAGATTGTGTAGACTTCTACTCTTTCTCTTTATAAACCTTCTTGGGTTTCTTTTTTGTCTTATCCTTCTCCTTTTCATGGATTTGTGAACCTTTGTTCACACTAGGGGGCATACTTTTCTTTTTACTCTATACTTTTGGTCTTACAAAGTTTTCTCTACAATGCTTAGCTATGTGACCAAAATTATTTCAGTTATAGCATTTCACATTTATCTCTACCAAAGGAGAAAATAGATTTATACTCACAAAATTTGTTCTCCTTGTAGGTACAACTCTACATTCACTAGCCCTGTGACCAAACTGATTACAAGTATAGTAATAACCATAGAAATATGAGGAATACCTACTCATATAATTTCTTTGTGTAGGATGAGGAGGTCTTCTTTTCTTTGACTTATTAAAATATATCACCCTAGTGAATCCATCTACATTAACTCTCTTTATGTTCTTCTTCTTCTTCAAGTTGTTAGGGACTGATTAGTTATTCTTCTTATCTTCTACAAGATTCTTTTCTCCTTCCGCTTGCTTCTTTTCAGCAGTACTTTTGTTTGATTTTTCATCTCTGGAGGCATTCTTCCTACACAATTTCTCATCCTTTGTACCAGACTTTTCTTCTGCTTTAGATTTTTCATATAAGTTTGTAGATGCACTGGTAGTAGGACTCTTTCCTTTTTCCAAAACCAAGCCAATTTTTTCTTTTGAAGGCTTTTGTGAGTTAATCAGCTCATCAAGTACTTCAAAGTCTCCCTTCAACTTCAAACCTTTATCTATTTTCTCTTTGGCCTTTTCACTTAGCTCTTTTCTCAAAGCTACTATTTTTTCTTCCAACTTCATGCATTCATCAAATTTAGTTTGTAGTTTGGATTTGACTACATCTTCTATTATTTTAGCTTCTTCAACTTGAGTCTTCAAGTTGACCACCATCCGATCATATTCCTCAAGACTTTTAGACAATTTTTCAATCTCTTTTTGTACAAGCTTCTTCTTCTTTTTGTTCTCCTTTCTTAAGTTATCAATCCCATCTAGAGCACAAATGAGTTCACCATCTAGATCAACTTCTTCTTCTTCATCAGACACTTCAACTTCTCCATTTTCTTGATCTGCAGAGTCTTTTTCCATGAATAGGAATTAATTTCCCTCAACCACAAAGGCACAATCATGGTCATCATCTGAGCTATCACTGACATCAAATGAACCACTTTCTTCTTGTGTATATAGACTCTTCTTCTTCTTTAGAAAGTTCCTCTTCTTGGGGAAGTAGGGTTTCTTATTTTTACTATCCTCTTCTTTCTTAGAGTTATCCTTTTCATTATAGGGGCATTTAGCAACAAAATGTGATATTTTACCACAGTTAAAGTATTTAAAGGGTAACTTACCTTTGTATTTTCATGAGCCTCTTCTCAATATTTTGACAAAGTTAGATTCTTATTCATCACTCTTCAAATCTAGATGTAGATGCTTCTAACTTCTCCTTTTTGGTTGTTTTAAATGAAAATTCTCTCTTGGATGTCTTTACTTCTCCCATTCTCATCTCATAGGAAGTTAAGGTGCCATGCAACTCATCAACAGTGAGTTTGTCTAGATCTCTTGCTTCCTCTATTAATTTTTTTTTAGAATAATACCTAGATGGAAAGGATTTTAGGACCTTCTTGACAATGATAAATTATTTCACTTCTTCTCCAAGGCCTCTAATTTCATTAACTATTTCATCTACCTTGAGAAGGTAGTCTACAATTTTCTCTTCTTCACTCATCTTAAGACTTTCAAACTTACCTTTGTAAGTCTATATCTTGGCTTGCCCTACCTTATCATCACCTTCATAGAAACTCTTTAAATTTCCCCAAATCTCACTAGTTGTTTAAGAGTGCATCACTTTGACAAAATCTGAATTAGATAATCCACAAAGAATAGCATTATTTTCATATGCTTTCTTATCAGCCTGATCAGTAGGAGTAGTGGGAATTGTATATCCTTTTACAACAAACATAAAACCCTAATGATGATAAATATGCTTCCGTTATAATGCTCCAAAATTCATAGTTTGATCCATTGAATAGAGGTTCTTTGTTTGAGGAGGAACCTTCTTGACTAGCCATTTATGTTCATCGTCCAATATCTACTTGAGCCGATTAAGCTTCTCCAAAGGAACCAATGCTTTGATACTAATTATTGGAACACATCTATCTACTAAGAGGGGGTGTGGGTAAATCAGTAGATCAATTAAAACTAGTTCTTTAATACTTTTAAACCAATATAAAGTTTATGCAGAAAGATAAACACACATACACAAGAAAATAACACCAGATATTCCTGGAAAATCCAATATGGAAAAACCATGGTGAGAATAGCTACTAGGATCTATTGTCCTAATCCAACCTCACAATAAAACCTCATTGGTTATAATTTTTAAGGTCACAAACCCTAAGGAGACACCAATCCCCTAATTTAAGAGCCCCAACTCTAATGAAGCACCTATTCCCTGATCTAAGCACCAACTTAGTTTACTAATGGAACCAACCAATCAGATTTACAGTAAAATTATGGAGCAACAAATCTTGATTATAAATGACTCAAATGAATCCAATTCTCTACCATAGACCTATTTTGTAATTGCTCAAATTCTACTCTGCCTTTTTGCAAGCATATTATCTTTGTTGTTGTTTCTAACTCAACAATTCATA
This sequence comes from Sequoiadendron giganteum, assembly GCA_007115665.2. Lineage (NCBI taxonomy): Eukaryota > Viridiplantae > Streptophyta > Pinopsida > Cupressales > Cupressaceae > Sequoiadendron > Sequoiadendron giganteum. Next base: position 200,046,516 of record CM021101.1, read on the forward strand.
CCTCTTCTCTACTCTTTTCTCCCCTTTCTCTGCTCCATTTCACACCTCTGTTATTCTGAATGCATACCCTAGATAATGTTATCTACAATTCAGTCTAGGTCTTCTTCATACAACACTCACTCAACATACTCAACCATACTACACACACTTGTTTGATAGACTCCAATCTTCTTTTCTTCATCGAAAAACCTTCTCAACCTCGAGCCATGCACTACAGACCTAATTCAATGAATTTTCTATTTTTAGCATATAAAAAATCTAGGGTTTGATACACATTAAATGTTATTCCTTGCATGATTTGATTTGTATCATATCTTGTGATCATCTATGCTATGATGGCACTATCTAAGCCTTTGAATCACCATTAAAAATTTAGTTGGAGTGGTTACAATAATTAATCTTGTCCTTTGTATCAGTTTCCTAGCTTGACTAAGAGTTTTTTAACATTTTTCACCGCCTAGCCATTGAGAGAATCCAACTTTAAATTATGGCCACAGATCTACAACCTTTGTGTCATAAACTAATGGTTACTATTTAAACACTTCATCTTTAAAACATGGTTGTTAGATTAAAGTCTCCTTAAACTCGTTTCATTGATCTCTATCGCATAATATTAGCCTATCACATTTATACTTCGAGATCAAAAACAACTTGTGTGATGTGAAGGATCTTTATGATGCAATAACCATTCACTATTTGTCACTTTGGACACACATCATAATTCCACACCATCATTGTTCTCACGCTCAGACCCACCATATCTTCAACGAACTAGTGGACACCAATTGATCTTCAATCTCCATTGTCCACCATTAGATATCCATCACATGCAATAAGCCTAGTGCACTTTACTTAGCACTTACCAAATAGTATTCATGATGTGAAGAAACCTTGGTGATGTAATAAGCTTTTTCCACTTGGTAGATTTTTGCATATCACACCTTTATCCTTGTTAGATTCATCCAAAATTGTGATACTATGACCACTATTGATCATTATTTGATGCAATGCTGACCATTGATCTCTTCAGGCCTTGAGCCTTAGGGTTGGTCCCACCTAGACACTTGCCACATTTTTTCTCTTCTGCAGACAACCATTGACGTCACCTTCAGAGTAGTGTGGGAATGCAGGAGCCACTCAATCATTAATCAAAGATCTCCACCACTGATATTCTAAAAAAACATATTGCACATCCCAACCATGAAAGTGGAAATGTGATGCAAAGAGATATTGTGATACAACAGTAATTTGATCTTACAAGCTTGATCTCTGTCATTGTTCAAGCTAGGGAAAATATTAAGCATCAAACTTAGGGAATAATAAAGTCGTTAATACCAAATTGAGCCGATAATCGCTTAGCAAAAGGGGCTAGTAACTTCATGACTTCGAAGGGTTAAGTCATAATGTAAGATACCTTCTATAATCGGTATCTAGTCAACATCAAAATAGCGACTCTGTGAGGGTGTCATGATTGAATATTTTAGGGTTTCTCTGCTATACCCTAATAATGGCCAAGAGAAGAGAAAATTCAATTATGAGCTCCATATTTAACATCTAATCATGCAGACCATACCTCTAAAATTTTCTTGAAAAACCCACATCAGATCTACCATTTGTTTTCTTTGCAATTGCTTGCATCTTCATTCACCAGGACTGTGCAACTTTTGCAATGTTGCTTGACAACATTTGCAACATTTTTGGACCTTGCACTATGCAACTACAAACCATGATTTTCTCTCCATATCTCCATCAATCCTGCCTGTGAGTGATCCTCTAACATCAATGACATCCATAATACCAACAATCTTGTCTTTAGACATCAATATCATTTTGGACATCAATGATAACTTAATGCCAACATCTTGAATCCTTGTTGAAGAAACTACTTGTCCAACCTTGCATACGAAGCTCTAGGAGCTTGTTCGAGACAATACATTGCCTTTTTGAGTCTACACACCATGTTTGTTTCTTCTGAAAATCAAAATCCATTAGGTTTCTCTATGTGATCTTCTTCTAAATCTCCATTTAGGAAGGCTAACTTGACATCCATTTGATAAACCTTGAAGTCCTTGTAGGAAAAATAAGTAAGAAACATTTTGATAGCTTTCATCCTTGCAATCGGAGAAATTTTTTCCTCAAAATCAATACCTTCTACCTTTACAAACCAATATTTCCTTATTTCTTACAACTTCACCATCTTCATTTAACTTATTCCTAAATACCCACTTAGTTCCTATCACATTCTTATCTGCAGGCCTTGGAACCAATTCCCAAGTCTGATTCTTCTCAATCTGATTCAACTCTTTTTCCATTGATTGCAACCATCATTCATCCTTGCTAGCACTAGAAAAAAAATTAGGTTCTACCTTTGATAACAAACAAAAGTTAACTTATTCACTTTCCTTTGTAAGCCTTCCTCTGGTCAACACTCCTTCATTCTTGTCACCAATGATATTATCTTTTAAATAATTTATTTGAACATACTTTGTAGGAGTCTTGTTGAGCTTTTCTGGTGTTTCTTCTTTCTCTTCAAATTCTTCTTCTTCTTCTTCTTCTTCATCTAAGTAGGGAGGTGTATCAGATCCATAATCTTCATTTTCATTCATATTTTGATGTAGATCTTCACCAACCTTCACATTAGTGCTTTCAACTATCCTTCCCAAACCTTTTTTGTAGCATCTATATTCTTTTCTATGGGATGAATATCCCAAAAAGATACCTTCATCAAACCTTGAATCAAACTTTCCCAAGACATCTTCATCTCATTTGATGTAGAATTTACTTCCAAAATCTATCAAATACCTAGCAGTTGTAGGTCTTCCATACCACAACTCATATGGAGTCTTAGTGTTTTTCAATCTAAACAATCCTCTATTCTAAACATATACTATAGTATGAACTGATTCTCTCCAATAAACATCAGGTAGATTTTATTCCATCAACATGGTCATTGCCATCTCTGAAACATTCATATTTTTCCTTTCCACAACCCCATTCTATTGAGGAGTTATAATAGCAAATAAATGACTCTTTATTCTATATTTTTCACAAAATTCATTAAACTCATTTGATGTGAACACGCCTCCTTTATCATACCTCAAACATTTTATATTTTCATTCATTTAATTCTCAACCACTAATTGCAAAATCTTGAATTTATTAGAAGCATCGGATTTGTCCTTCAAGAATGTAACCCATGTCATCCTAGATAAATCATCAATAAAAATCATGAAATACCTTTCTCCTTTTAGCCTTTTTGTTTTGGTAGGTCCACACAAATCAGTATGTATCAACTCCAAAGGTCTATAGGAATAATATTCTTTAGACTTGAAACTCATCCTTGTCTACTTACCAAATTGGCATTCCTTGCATACTATACTTGCAAGCTTGACTATCTTAGGCATATCTCTTACCACATTCAATGAGTTGATCTTCACAAGATTATCAAAGTTAATGTGTCCCATTCACTTGCTTGTCCTAGAAGATAGTTTCTGCCATTGAAATATCTTAGAATATATTTATCACCACTTGTTCTAGATCCATCAACAACCAATTGTCCAAACTTTTCTTTTTTGATTTCACATCCACTTTTATTAAATAGGAGATTGTAACCATTTTTGCACATTTGACTTACACTAAGAAGATTGTGCAAGAGATATTTGACATAAAGAATCCCTTATGTCCTAATTTTTCCATCAATACTAATAGAACCTTTTCCATAGATTTACACTAAAGTTTTATCACCAAGCTTGACTATGCCACCATTACACTTCACAAGTCTGATAAACTTTCTCTTATCTCCTGGCATGTGGTTTGAACAACCATTGTCAATTACCCATGAATAAACCTCATCTTTTGCATGAAAAGTAGTACAAATCATACAAGGATCTTTATTTGTAACTTCAATATTTTTAGAAACCAAAAATAAGACTTCGTCTTCATTATCCAAACCACTAGATTCATCATCTTTTGTAGAGTAGGAATATTCCATGGAGTAGAGACTCTTCTTGACCTTATTTCTTCTAGGATATTTACTTCTCTTATCAGAATATTTCAAGGGACATTTTAAAGAAAAATGACCAACCTCTCCAAACTTGAAATATTTGAAGGGTAGCTTACCTTTGTACTTTTCGGTACCTCTCTTCAACTCACAAAATTTTATTCTTCCTCATCAGTGTCACTATCTAGATCGAATTCTTCATATCTTTCTTTCTTACTTTCTTTGAATGTTACTTCCTTCTTTGGAACTTCTTTTTAAAACTCTCTCATTTCAAATACAGTAAGGACACCATACAATTGATCCATTGAAAGAGTATCCAGATCTCTAGCTTCCTCAATAGAAGATACTTTAAAACTATAAGATTTAGGAAGAGATCTCAATGCCTTTTTGACTACCATAGATTCTTCAAGATCTTCACCAAGACCTCTAATTGAATTGACCACTTCATCAACTCATAGCACATATCCTATAATATATTCATCCTCTGACATCTTCAAGTTCTCAAACTCGCCTTTGTAGATCTAAAACTTAGCCTGCTTTACTTTGACATCTCCTTCATAGATACCACCCAAATTTTTGTAGACATCCTTTGCTGACTTGCATTACCTTTACTAGGTCAAAATATGATAGCCCACTCAAGATAGCATGTTTTGTATTTCCATTGTTCTCATAGGCTCTTATCTCATCTAGATCAGTTGGAGGAGTATCAGTAACATCATAACCATTTTTGACATATTGCCAAACACCAAAATCCAAAGAATATAGATGGGTTTCCATCCAGTATCTCTAGAAAGAGAAATTTGTTCCATCAAATCTAGGAACCTTTTGAGATCCTTCTTTTTCCATACTGAATCTTCCTCATGTTTTTAAACATCTTCCAAGGAACTAGGCTATGATACCAATTGCTGAACATACACCAAAATACTAAGAGGTGGGTGAATCAATATTCAAACAAATCTCAAACCCTACGGAGCAAACTGAAACTTAATCTTTACAACATTAATAGAAACATGAAAGATCAACATACTACACAACACCACATAACACCATATATATGTGGAAAACCCCAAAGGGGAAAAACCATGGTGAGAAAAGCTACTAGGAGCTACTATCCTAATCTATCCTCACAAATGAATCACAGTTACAAATATTTTTAGGGATACAACCCAAGGAAGCTACTACTCTCTATAGAAAGGTTTTAGGTTCACTCCCAAGGAAGCTACAACTCCCTGTATAATTTTTTTTAGGGCTTCAACCTAAGGAAGAAACTACTCCCTGAATTGAGAATAAACTTAGGAAATTTTACAACATGATAGTCCTTCTACTGTATGAATCTAACAATGAAGCTCAATCCTTTTGATGAATGCAATTATTCTTTTTCCATTATCTTTTGATGATTACAATTCTGCTTTAAGAAATATTTTACAAATTATTCAAATTTCTTCTCTTCAACTTACTAACTCACTGCTTTCAACCTTTAATAATCTTTTCCTTTGGTTCACTGTCTCTAGCAATCAATTAGGCACACTCTTTTCTTCCATTTTTTCTCAAAGATGTGATCAAATTGAATCTGGAAAGGATCTACAAATTCTTTTCTTTTTCTTTTATTCGCTTACATGTATATCATAATGCATTACACATCCTCATTCAACTTCTTACACTCACACCCCACCTAGATCAACTAGGTTTACAATATATATATATATATATGATATTGCATTAACTACATTACATGTTAGCCAAAAACAACAAGAATTATTACAATTACAAGTCGACCACAGATCAAACAACATGAAACGTGTAGAGGGAAAGCCCTAAAAATAACTACATGCATCACTAGGAAGAGGAACACACCTTGCATATTACAACACATACTTAACCTATTCCTAACACTCTTCACAACACTAGTCTTCAAGGAACAACATCCACAAGCTTCACACATTTGAAATAGGTCAGCCTTAAGCAAGAAAGAATGAAACTAGCAGCATGTCGACCATTAAAACTTGGTGGTACTCATGAAAGATTAAACATTATGTGTCCTTCTCCCAAATGAGTTGGCATGACCCATAATACATCTTCAAAAACTTTAAGGGCTCCACACAAACTTCAACACATGTCACACACCTTCAACATATCTCAATTGGCCAGGCAAAGAATAACCCAGCATCACCTTCATTCTAGACCACAACCTATTTTGAAGAAACTAGAAGACAACTTCCAAAGAAATATGAAACATCACAAGATATTTAGGATCATTCTCCATTAGCCAATTCACCACTTCATACAGCAACAAGTTGGTGCAAGCCAACAAACACTAAAACTAGCCACCAAACAATACCGTTCTGCACTCTGTCACTTACAACTTTCTTTGTGAAGGGACAAATGATATATAACTCCAGATATATCACCTTCATAACATGTTGAACTTAATATTTTGAACCGCATGAAAATATCTACAAACATGGAGGAATGCAAAGCCAAACTTTTCACCACTTTGAGCATCCTCATAGAAACAACACTTTCTTCAAACTGTCATTTGCAAAACACCTTTCGTGTAATACAAATAACATGAAACTTGGATTACACATGCTTTGACAACATATGAAGCTAACTTCCAAACTACAAGAGCACAACATCACTAGTGGAGAAATGTGGAGCATGTTTTAGAGATTGGAAACCAAATAGCCAGATTGCAAACACTACCAACCAAACTACAACCAACTTCAACATACTTTTGACATTAATGACAACCATCCTCACACTTTACTTATACTCTTGACATCAATGAAAACCAAAATGCAACAATTTAATCTTGTTTCCTAGGTTGTTATGATTTATTTGTCTCATGTGATAGGATTAGGACACTTGTCATGATCTTGTCTAATTCTATTCCTCGCCTTGCCTATATAAGCAAGGCATCACGTGTACATTGATACATTCATTATGGCTACTATATTGGCATTATTTTATCCTTAATCATAGCATGATATTTCTTCCATCTCTATTGTGGAAGTTATTTTGTCTTGCATGTGATCTTGGGGTGTTGAGGAGTTCACCATAAACTATTACATGGTATTAGAGCTTCAGTGTTGTAGACTTCTTCCCAGATCTGAGGGGAAAATCTTGGCATGAAATTTTTGGTGGATGTGAGTTTGGGTCTTGAGAACCTCACCATTGAATCTAGCGCATCAAAGAAAGTCGGGTTTGGCTTTTATTTTATCAATTTTCATCATGTTTATACAAATCTGTAAGAGTTTGAAGGAATGGTTTCAAATGCCAAATCCATAGGGTAGCTGATTTTTTGGAGCAGTTTGAGCAAAAACTAACCTCCATTATGTTTGGGAGGCCTAAGAACCTAAGGATTAACTATCAAAATCTGAGATGTTTAGTTGGGGCACGAGGAAAATAAATTTAGGCCATGCATATCTATACTTGGCCATACAACCCATGTAGATCATTGTGTAGTTTGATTCTATCATCTCATTGAGCAGATATTCCATCAACATATTCATGTCCTCTACGTACCCTTTTCTGCATCACGCATGTGTAGGGGTTAAATCAACGCAGTCACATTAGTCATTTTTTGTCGGATGGTGTGAAGTTATTTTTGATCGTAGGTTTTAATATATTAAAAGTTTTGTTTGAATTTATTTGGCCAAACATATTTTATTGCCGAGGGCTATTTATTTTAATCTGTTGATAAAGTTCTCACTGTACTTGGTTTCGGGCTATAGGAACCCATGGTCACGTAGTCGCGTCGGGGGGGGCTAAACCCCTAGGTGGTGTGGGTTTATCTCGTCGCCCCTCTACCATTTGGTGCCTCCAGCTCGCTGCTTCACTGATAATGAGATGACGAGCCAATTTTTTTCAAACTAAACATTGTGGATAGACATATGGGTGACCAAAGGCTTGAATTTTTCTCCTCGTTAGTCTGCAGGTGCCCTCTTTTAGGGATTTTTTTCATTTTGTCATAACTTGCAATCCATGAGGCAAAAAAATTTAAACAAGATATCATTAGAAAGCTAGTTTCATCGATTTTGTAGTGATGTAGGTTATTTTGCATAATTTTTCTATTTTTCAAAATTTATTACTAGTTGAAGTCAGATCTTGTTTTATGGCTCCTAAGCTCATAATTTTTTTCAACAATCTCCAATTTTTGTGATTCTTGTAGCATTGGAAAGGTATTGAGGAGCTCTACGTTGCCATCAATGAACTTTTTTATGTATCTATCCTAGGTTGATCAATATTTCAATTTTTACCCAAAGGGTGTTTTGGAGATATCTTTGATTTTTTGACAATTGGGAGGGTGGAATTTTGATCTTTGTGTTTCATTTCAGTTCCAGATCATTTTTCAATCAAATTTTGCTTCATAGTTTGCAAGTTTTCCAGTGTTCCTTGGAATCGGGTCTGTTGTTGTTTTATCATGATTCTGACCTGAGTCCTTGAGTGACTCTAATATGGTTTATAGCATCAGATTTATCTTTCCTTTTCCTGTTGGATTAAGGATTCTAGTGTTACTCCACAAGTGTGCTTCTAGTGCTTCTTTGTATTAGGTTATCTCATTATGGAGGGTTGCATGGTCTCTCTTGTCATCCTTTGTGTGTATGGAGATTTATTGGACTTATGATGGATCTTTTCATTGAGGGGGGTTGAATGGTATCTTCTTCATCTCTCTTATGGAGGGGTCTTTTTCCTCAAATGGGGTTTTTTCCTCTCATTTTTATAAAGAGAATTATTGTATTTATCTCTCTTTTAGGGAGGAGTTTTGTCCCACTGGGTTTTCTCCTTTTCTCTATTTGTGGGAGATTGAATTTACATTTGTACATGGGTGCCTAGCATGGCCTTGTAGCTGAGACCCATCTTTGTGTCATTTGCATAAGTATTCCCTAAGTTGTAATTAAGGGGGGCGTTGGTGTAAATAGGTATTTTACCTATCTAGGTCCTATTTACATGTTAAGTCCACTTAGGTCCTAGAAGGAATATTTCTAGTTAAGCATTAGTTGTCACTTATCATATCTAGTTGGTATTTATTTAATGCTTGTGTCCTAGGTTGTTATGAGTTAGTTTTCTCATGTGATAGGATTAAGACACTTGTCATGATCTTGTCTTATCATATTCCTCACTTTGCCTATATAAGCAAGGCATCATACATACATTGATATATTCATTGTGGTTGTTATATTGACATTCTTACATCCTTAATCATAGCATGATATTTCTACCATCTCTCCTGTGGAAGTTATTTTATCTTGCAGGTGATCCTAGGGTGTTGAGTTCACCATAAACTCCTAAAATTGTCTCCTTCTTTGTGGTTGTTATTGTGCTATGCAAATTGGCTACATTTATGTCTCACACTATTTTATTTTGATGGGTTGTTTGATTTATCTCATATCTCATGGTACTTGTTTTGCTTTCCTATTGATCATTTCATTATAAAAGGATCAAAGAGGCCCTTTCAATACCCATTTTTATCAATATCAAAAATAATGACATGAATATGACCTTCAACATTGAACATGGTTGTGAATGAGAATCATCATTGTGCATTCACCAACCAAGGTTATACTATTAATAAGTTTTAGATATTATTTTTTGTCCAATATATTTTGTGCACATTCAACATTTCCCACTAACCTCAATTCTATATGATATCTTAATGCCCATCAAAAATATTGATCCTCACTTAAATCAACTGACTTAAATTATTGTTATTCTTAATATTTGGTTATAAAAAACTTCTAAATTCATAGTAGCAACTAACGTCACATTCTCAGTTGTGTACAAACATAAAATAAAACTATCAATAAGTATGAGATAACTTGTAGCATTTAAACTATATTAGTTGGCTCAAATATAAGGTTGGTATATGTTATAATGTTTTTTCCAATGAAAATACTACGTATGAGATTCTTTTATACTATTTATTCTTCTTGACATTATAGCCAATAACTACAACTTGAGATAATTATCCATATGCTACATAGTTCAAAAATATATATTCAAAATGGTGTAGTGCTAGTTTTGATTAGCAATTCAAACTTGTAATTATACATTTTTTAACATCATAAAACCCCACCATCATATCAATTTTCTATGATTTCCCAATTCAATTCTATTATTGGACAATCAATTCAAGATAGAGGAAGAGACAACTCTGAATTAAGATATGCAACACACCAAAAAAAAATAGTATTCTCATGCATCAATTAGAGTGGTTGTTAGAATTATATATGAATCATTTTTCATTGAAATTTTCAAAGGAAGTAGAGGTGTGTAATACACTTCCTAAATGCATCTATGAGAGGAGGTATACTTAAAAATTAAACCAATTAGAAAGCTACAAGGAAATAAACACATGAAAAATATACCATAACATGGCAATTTATTTGGGGAAAACTCTTTTGAGAGAAAAACCTTACACTCCAAAGCAAATCAGTGTATTATTTAGTAATTAAAGGTTTAATAAATTTTTGATTTTCAGTCTTTATAAGAGTATTACAAACAAGAGATATAAAGTAGTTTTGGAAGCATAATAATACTTGCAAAACTCATTATACAATCCATACAAGATTCCATCCTCAAGAACCAATAAATAGGGAAAATTGAAACCATGAGTGGTTTAATAAAAACATTGGTAAAAAAAAGACTCAAAATGGTGCCATAATGGGGACCAAAATTTAACAATGCATTTTGTTGTTAGAAAAAAAAAACTTTAAAAGCATATTTTATGGGAAGGGTACCCTAAAATCATGATCAAATATTGGATCACACATGGGATTCACCATAATATCATGCAAAATATTACCATAGAATTCTTATTTTTTATTTTTCTAGAACCAGCCATGCTAAATTTATCCTCAAATATAGCCCCTAATTTATCCACTCTTCCTTTTTTTTCTCACCCTTGACTAGAGATCTCATCATAACTAATGAGAAAGTTTTATGTCCTTATGTAGGTGGATTTTCCTAGTTTACCCCTTCCATGCTAAAACTTTTTGACATAATTTATCTCGTGACATAAGTTATCTCCTCCTTAGGCTTTATCGTGTGTTTCAAACTAGATAGGTTTTTCTTAGATATGTTCCAAGTATTTAAAGGACATAGTGGTCATCCAAATTGGATATATGAGATACACTCAACATGTTCTTTACCTAAATTTATCCAATACTTGTTATAAATGTTATTCCTCTAAGCATAATATTTTGGATTCCCCTTTGGATTCCCCTTTGGCTTCCCCTCATTGTAAACATATCACTCACCTCACTTATTGATTTGTAACTCCTATGAAAAAAGAAAAAAATTGGTCTACACTAGTGATTCGTAAATCTAAGAATTGTGGTAATAATGGCCCCCACCTAAGCCATCCTCAAGATATAGGGGTTAGTCCTTGGAAACTTAAAGTATAATTTAAAATTAACCAAACATAAGTAAATTTATTATCTCTCCTTGTGGGGAGATGTTTAGTGATGAAAATTTATATTGAATGTCAATAGTTTAATGTTGATTTTTCATTTAAAAAAGAAACCACTACCTTATGTACATCCCCACCCTTACCTAAACAAAATATCCCACAACCCACCCAAACAGATGGAAGGAGAAAAATATGTGCCAAGTAAAAATAATCCTATCCATCCTTCCATCTGAATGGGAATCTTCAATTCAAAGGAAAAATTTCTAAAAAATAAGTACTTAGGTAATAAGTTGGATAACGAGGAGATGACTCTCAACAATCATTCATGAATTGTGTTTCCTAGAACATTTGAAGTATAATGGACCTCCCACAAAATTATTGCATTCGTGACAATTCAATATTTTCTAGGTCTAGACATTCTTTGTTTTCCAAACATTAATTCTTTTTCTTTTTCTATAGCATATTGTGTTATTTGGCCTTCTATTCATTTTTGTGTAGCAACCATGAAGTGATTTGTGGTGGTTTTTTCACCTTTCTCTCTTTTACATGGAATCATAACTTATTTGACCAAGAATGTGTGACCCCAGCAATTGAGTGTTTTGGCCTCTTTTGAACATTAGTAATCATTCATTTGGATTTATTAATGTTTATGCCTTGAATGATATTTGTGGATTAAAAATCCATAGAGCTCCCTTCTAGTTGGTGTTGTTGTTTTTGCACGATCCTGGCCCGTGCCTTATATGTTTAAACATTCTCGAGCCCCTTTTTGCAGCGCCTTCACTCGCTTGCTCCATGTGTCTCCCACACACTCCTTGGGAGGACTTCTTCCCTTGCTTCTCTATCGAGCCCCGCCCTTTTGCCACATGTCAGAAGCGCGGGCCTTTTTGAGCCCTCTCTCCTTTGTTTCTCCTCCTAGCTCTGCCCACGTGCCACATTGCATCATTCCACGGGAAACATTTTGGTTGACCCCACGGTCAATGCTTGAGATGCAGACTCTCCACGGGGATTTTGATCAAAAGGGGGGAATGAATGAGTATGAACCCCCATCTCTTTTCCACATGTCCTAGCCAACTCTATGGGTGAGTGACACATGTCACTTGGAGAGTTTCGTTGCTTCTTCCCTGGGACCACAATCATCATTTGTTGAGGAGCGCATCTTGTTCAAAGGCGACTGTGTGTTATGTATTGGAATCTTTTTGTTGCAATGGCTTTAGGGAATCGTTATGATGGATATCATTGCTCATACTTGGGAATATTTTTTAGTTACTGGCTCTCTGGCGATGGGTGATCTATTTATACTACTCTTACTGAAAGGGTTCAAAAATTATTAAAAAATTTGAAAAACTCTAAGCCTTTGTATTGTTTTTTGATTATTGTATTAAGACTTACAAATTATTCCAATTGTTTGGCCTCTTTGTTTCTTAGTTAATATAAGACATTATATTGTGCTACTTGTACTAGAAGTAGTTTATCTGCACGAATTTTACAATTTCAATAGAAATTTGTTGTTCGGATCATGTCTCAAACTCTTCTTGTTCAGTAGATGTATGCAGAATTTATACTATGTGATTTGATTAACTGCTTAGGATTTTCATCTATGTTTTCTTTTATTCTCAGACATGCAGATTGTTGAACGAGCCCTCAAACCTCATTTGAAAGGAAGGTTTCATGTGCCTATATAACTAAATCTTGGTGCATCACCTTACAGATTAGACTTTATTTTTTATATCTGCTTCCTTTTCCCATTCTAAACCCAAATTACAAAAGGATTCAGCTTCTTTAAAAACCTGGAGGTTACTCGTTTTAGCACAATTGGTCCCCCATTAACTGAGTTTCCCATAAGGTTGTTTGCCTATAAATTTTAGGCATCAATAGTTCTTTTTCTGGCACACTCACTGGGACCTATTTGAATGTATCTAAATCTTAAGTGGGTGTATGAGCCATAGACCTGTTACTAGATCCCAAACCGTGAACAACCCTGGCTTGCTAGTGCCACCGCTAGTAACAGTATGAACAAGAACCCATCCAGTGAATGTCTCGACCCCTCCACCAGCCATGTTGTCAATCGCTAACAGAAATTATGTGGTGTAGGATGCCAAAATCCCTCTCATATCACCAGTAGCACTAGCCGTTTGGGCCCCTATCCCAACCTCTGCTTTGAAATTTGTACAAAAATTCATCGGGGAAGGCTCAAAGACACCATCTAAACATCTCCAAGATGTGGAAGACGTGTGTCTTGTGCATGGTGTAACTGATAAAAATGTAGTTTTGAGGCTACTTGCAGCCTCTTTCAAAGGAAAGGCACTTGATTGTTACCACACTTTGGGAGCCAATATTATCGGTACCTAGGATCAGCTCGAAGATCCTTTCTATGAGTGGTTTTCAAATTACATAGATCGACCCTCACTATTCCAGTAGTTGGTGACCATTAAGCGGGCCCCTCAAGAGGCCACTACCAACTTCAATGTTAGGATCCACATGACTTGGAAAAGGATCTAGACCATGATTCACCCACCTCCTGATTTGGTATTCATGTTCTACCTGAAATCTATCAACGTCAACATCTCAATGATGATTCATTCTCTTGGTGGGAACACCTTGCGAGACACATATAGAATTTTTGTTACAGCAGAGAATAATTTGATTGATGCCAAAAATTGACCACCTCGTCTGTGATGCCTATATTTGAATAATTGTTAGCTTCCACCCTAGAGATAGCTTCAACTAGTGTGTTTGCTCCTCCCCAATCTATGTATGCATATCCAAGCACATCGCAGAATACTAATTCTACATATAAATCTTCAATGCATGAGATGAGAGATGTCAAGGAGTTGTTGTGGAAAATCTCAAATGAAATAACTACCATCAAGCAGAATCAGTCCATGCCTCTGAAGCTAGCTTACCAAAATTACCAAGGTGGAAGATCTTCCTACCAGCAGGACCAGTTCCAAGGAGGCTCATGCATGATTCTGCAGGCTCAAACAACTAATCAGATGGTGTCGGTTCCTACTCCATTACATAATGTCCCACCAAGTTCAAATAGAGAGTTGGTAGTAGGGAAAAATAATCTCCCTGGTGATAACAATCCTTGGTGCTTCCCCTGCAACGAAGCACATATGCCTCAAAATTGTCTCTGTGGAAATCTACAACAAAGAGTGGTGGAACAACGTAGTCAAGGTGTTGTTTCAAGTTTAGGAGGTTGTGCATATGCCTCCACATAAATGGAAAATGTGGTACTCACCATGCAATTGCAAGGGATGTCCTTGGAGTAAGAAATAGATATAGATCCCAACCACGTGCTCTTCTCATGGATGGAAGAAGAAGCGGTGTTTGCAAATGAGGCATCCACATCAAAGGCCCTGCAAGTGCAATCAAATTATAACACTCACTCAAAGAGGAGATTCGCGGGTGAACCAATCACTCCACAACCCAAAAGTGTTCCTGACCAAGATCCTAGTACCTCCATAATTACACAGCAATCTCCACCCCACAAGGAGATTGTTATAACAAGGTCTAAGGAAAAAAAGTCTTTGAATCCGTCACCATTCAATGTGGTCGAACAATTGAAGAAAGCCTCTACTAATTTATCTCTTTGGGATATCTTAGCTATTCTGTAGAAAAAATCATTGTTGCAAAAGGCCCTACTGGAGGATGTGAGCATAGCACTGATAGAGCAACTCTCCAAAGGAAAGGCCATTGATTCACCGTCTCAGGCCAAACTCCTCACAAATAATGGAGAAGAAATCTCTACTAAAAGTAAAGGTAAGCCTAAACCAAAACCCTTCTTCTTGACCCTCATTGTGGGTAAGAAATTGTTGCACAATTCTATGATTGACTCTGGTGCTAGTACCATAGTCATGCCCAAGAAAATAGTTGAAGGCTTAGGACTTAGCTATGAACCTTTAAATAGAGGGGTTATGCAGCTTGATGGGAATAAGGTTGAAATTGTAGGTGTCATCAAGAACCTCCCCTTGGCTTTGTTCTCCTACCCTAGCATCATTGTTCCACAAGATACCATGATCATTAATGTTCCTCCCATGTTTGGTCTTTGCTTATCCCAAGAGTTCACTTCCAAGATAGGCATATATCTTTCCTTGGATTGGTAACACTTGATCCTTAGGACCAAGAATGGAGCTAAAATGAAGATAGTATATGAACCTTTACATTAGGAACATGTAGCAGATGAATCCATGATCAACTTTGAGGCTACTCATACTTCTACCACCAAGGATGAGATTTATTGTACTAAGTTACTAGAAGATGAGAAGGTGACCGGAGATTAGATGGATGTAGAAGAGGTCCTCTTGAGTGAATTCATAGACAATGATCCTTTTGGAAATTATCATGCCACCGGGTTGGGAACCTATGTCATCTATGATGAAGATCAATTGATTCCAAGGGTTGATGAAGAAACCAGAGGGTGGTCAAGCCTCTGAGGTATGGACGTTGCATTTTTATGGAGCAAGATGTAAAGTTGGTGTAGGAGCCAAGATATGTTTGGCATCCCCATCCAATGAAAAGACACTTAGTTATTTTCACTTTTAGTTTTCCTATTCGAACAATGAAGCTAAATATGAAGGCCTAGTGCAAGGTCTAAGCCTTGTAGAGTGGATGGGCGTTAAACAAATAATGGTGTTCTGAGACTCTGAACTAATAGTAAATGAAGTCTAGGGAGCCTCTGCAGAAAAGAATGTTCACGTGAGATCTTATAGACATAGAGTCTAGGACCTAATTAAAATTTTTGAATCTTTCAATATTCAGGTAGTGCCTAGAGAGCAAACTGCAGCTGCATATCACATGGCGACAATTGGATCCCAATTTGACCCTACTTCTGAATTGATTGAGAACATACACTCTATGAGAGTAATCATCCGGCCTACAATCCCAAAAAATGACCAGATCTGGCAAGTGTTTGAAAGTGATGAACACATCACCTCATTCATTCAGCATTCAAGAGAGTTCACTGACCAACTCCAACCAAAAATTGTAGAGGCCTATGAAGGGAAAATTATTCAGCTCAGGTCCAACAAGCTTCCAAAAGGACTTGTCACTCTCGAAAACTTATTTGGTTGTGATGATGCAAGGAATGAGAAGAGGAATTTTGTAGCAAAAAAAAGCGATTATGCAGATCTTTAGGTCGAAGATGGAAGAAAGCTTAAAGTTGGGAAAGATATCCCACAACATGATAAAGAACAACTCATACATTTTTGTGAAAGATATGAAGGAGTAGTAGCCTAGTCATATGACGACCTCAAGGTATATGATCTCGAAATCATCCAGCATACTATGGAACTGATGGAAGGAGCAAAACCCATCTGCTAGAAGTAGAGGCCAGTGAATCCAAAGATTGAGTTATTAATGGCGCAAGAATTGACAAATCTTATTCACTCTCGGATCATCTTCTCAATTAAGCACAAAACATGGATGTCCAACCTGGTTCCTGTCTCTAAGAATAATGGAGACATCCTCTTGTGTGTCAATTTCTGGGATCTGAATAGAGCATCCCTGAAGGACCACTACCCCTTGCCTTCCATGGAGTCCATCTTGCAAATAGTGGTCGGCTTGGAAATGTTTTCTCTGTTGGATGGATTCTTTAGTTATAACCAGATTCAGGTCAAAGAGGAGGAATGACACAAAACAACTTTCACTACCAAGTGGGGAACATTTTCCTATGCGAAAATTCCCTTCGGCCTCTCAAATGCGAGAGCTACCTTCTAGCGGGAAATGGATATTGCCTTCAGAGAATTGATCAATAAGATCATTTTTATCTACTTGGGTGATCTTACTGTGTTCTCTAAGTCAAAGGATCATCATTTTGATTATATTGAAATAGTTTTTAAGAAATTCTAGGAGTTTGGGATTTCCCTGAACCCGAAAAAATATATCTTCGGAGTATCTCAAGGTAAATTATTGGGACATGTAGTGTCCAAAGATGGAATTTCTATTGGTTCAGATCGAGTGAAGGCATTCAAGGAACTTCCTCTTCCAGTGAACAAAAAGGGAGTTCAGTCCTTCTTGGGAAAGGTAAATTTTGTAAGCAAATTCATTTCTGATTTTGCAGGGTTAATTAGACCTATCACCCTGATGCTCAAAAAGGATCAATTATTCAAATGGACTAAAGAGGCCATAGAATCCTTTGAAAAGGTTAAGGAGGCTATTTCTTCAACCCCTATTATGGTAAATCTAGACCTATCAAAGGACTTCATAATGTATGTGTTCAATAGAAAATATAGCATCGCTATTGTTTTGACACAAAAGGATGATGAAGGAAAGGGAGAACATACAATAGCCTTCCACTTCATACCTTAAAGGAATATGATACAAACTATAAATTCATCAAAAGTCAAGTGTTCGCCATTGTTAAGGGGCTCAGGAGGTTCTGACATCTCATATCTTGCAACAAGGTGGTGGTATATGGCACGCATTCCAGTATGTGTGAATACATTATGGAAGGAGAAATCATAGAAAAAAGGGCCAACTAGATAACTAAGATCCTGGAATATGAAATTAAGGTTAGGCACACCAAGATCATGTGGGGAAGAGGATTATACAAGTATCCGGCATGTGATGAAGAAGTGGCAGCTGAGGTGGAACAACCTAAGCTTGTCCTAATGAACAAACCTAAATCTGAAGGCTACTAGGTAGTAGACAGAATGAGATTTGTGCAAACTGGGAAACATTCGGCAGGCCTCCCATCTCAAAAGAAAAGATTCCATAGATTGCAAAACAGTGGATATATGCTCATTGAGTTTTCAAAAGGAACTTCAATGGTGTTCTTCTACAGTGCGTCACCTTAGAGCAGGTGAAGAAAATTCTAGACGTATTTCACAGCAGTCCCATAGGCGGATATTTCTCTGCAAAGACCAATTCCATAAAATTTATGTGTTCCAGATATTTTTGGCCTACGCTTTTCAATGACTCACTCTCTTTGGTTAAACAATACAAAGAATTCCAATTCTTCATGGGGAGGAGGAAGAACTAGCAATGCCTCTAAATCCGATAGTGGTTGAAGAACCCTTCACACAATGGGGAATGGATTTCATTGGGATGATTAATCCCACCTCCAGTGTTGGACATAATTGGATCCTCACGACCATATATTATTTCACTAGATGAATCAAGGCCATGCCCTTGAAGAATGCGATAGAGGTGGAGATTGTAAATTTCCCCGAGGAACTAGTAACAAGGTTCAATTTTCCAAAGACCATTATCTCTGGCAACACGAAGACCTTCCTGGGTTCAAAGGTATGTCAATTTGCACTTAAGCATGGCATATTCCTAAAGACATCTTCAAACTATTACTCGCGGGGAAATAGTCTAGCTAAGTCAACTAATAAAAATTTAGTCTGACTCATTAAAAGAATCAGGTCAGAGCATCAAAAAGAGTGGTATCAAAACCTCAAAGCATCACTTTGGGCAGACCGAATAACCCCCAAGAAATTCTTAAAGACTTCTCCATATGAGTTGGTATACGGGAAGGAAGCGCTACTTCCTATATCTATGGAAATTCCCACACTGTAGCTGCTTAAGTCTCTGGAGGTGGAACAAAATAGAGCCATGGGGGTTTGGTTGGCTGAGCTATTGGAGGTGCAATAGAAAAGAGGAAAAGCTCTAATGGCCCTATACAACCACCAACAAGTAGTTAAGAAGTGGTTTGACAAGAAACCCTCCGACCAGGGTCTTAAATGTAGAGACTTAGTGCTAAAATTCAACGAGAGAGTCACAAAGCCTGGCCAACACGGTAAATTTGATAGTCTATGGGAAGGCCCTTTTCACATTATTCAATGCAAGCAACATAATGCATTTGAGTTAGAAAATATGGAAAAAGAAGCATTGGGGATTCATGTCAATGGAATTCACCTAAAATTGTTCAATTATCTTTTTAACCCTTTGACATGTGTAAATGTTTAATTATGTAAATATTTTCTTTGTGTTTTGTTCGGCTTGAGATTTGGTACGGAACCCATGATGCAGGAAGCAGAGAAAGCAAGAGAGACAAAAAATTTACAAAAAGAGCTTTATATTTATTATATGGTAAATATATATGCTTTGAGATATTACAATTCAAAATGGCTCTTGGGTCATACTTTTTGAGTATATATATACCAAGCAGCTTCTCGAGTATATGTATTAAATTCCTTCTGAGGCATATATACAAAATGGAAGAGAAAGGAGTTCATTCTTCAACTAGGGTAGCATCACCATTAGTAGCAGTAGGTCCATTGAGAATATCATTGGGAATAGCATCAGGAACAACAACAACAACAACAATAGTAGGAGCATCCATGGAAGCAATGGAAAGAGGACGAGGAAACACAAGGTTTTTGAAGTCAGTGTACCACTCTACATCATAGAAGAGCACTACGTTGTAGAATCTCAATAGGAAGTGGCAAGCACGAGAAACCCTTTCATGATGTTCTTCAATCGTCATAATGCGAAATCTTCTCAAGAATGGCACCTAGGGCACCACTACATCCTCTTCAATGTGTCGAAAGAGATCACTTGTTGTGTGGAGACCAAGGCCATACACCACATTCATCACAAATTTTCCAAGGCCTCCAAGTTAGTGCTTTGGTAATATTTCTATGGTGAGTCTCAGTATCTTCTACTTGGGCACCTATATGTCAAGCAAAGAGGCAACGAAATGAGAGAAAAAATCAGTATTAACTCTATACTTGTCCTCATGCTCTATGCAATCCCTACCCAATACCCATTTCATCATAATTATTTCCAAAGAATGCTTGTTCTTGGTCATGTGCTTTAAATGTCTACTAGAAATATCACCTAGAAAAGCTAATTGTGACTTATTACTAGTAAGCCTAATAGGAGTATTCATTTCCTTTATCAAAAAGCCCAATTACCAGTGTAAATTATGTTGATATCCTTAAGTCTATTTATAGACCTAGCCGGGTATAATGTGTGTGATAAGCATCATGATGATCAAGAGAAAACTCAAAAATCCCCCCCGGGTGCAAACTCAAAAATCCCACCAAGTTATGATTGTTGTGTATGAATTGTTGCGTGCAAGTTAAGAAGTAATTAATCAACTTAAATTGGTGGCAAGCACAGGTGATGGTCCGCACGGTCAAGTGCTAGGTGTCACGCTATGGACACTTTTTCAGTCTTCAAGAATGAACTCGAATATTTTAGAGTAATTATTAGGCCCCTTGCTCAATCATTCTTTTCAAGTTATTAATTGAAAAGCATGTGAAAAAATTTGTATCTCTTTTATTCCCGGCTCAATTTCCCAAGGGATGGCATTGTAGGACATAATGGCTAATTGTTATTATGAATTAATTTCTTTTCAAGAGAATGGGAATTCATTTTATATGAATGAATGAGTTGGCGGTACATGTTAATTTATTGCAAAAAGGCAACCGTTGTCTACAACTCCAAGTCGACAACAGGCTAAGTGTTACATGCAAAATAATGGCACTAAAGAGTTTTGAATACGCACTTCATTGCAAGAATTTTTTATTGCACAATTTTTTGGGAAGAACCTAAGTGAGTTGTAGAAAGGTTGAGCATCGCAAAGGTCCAAAGAGTCCTAAAATGACCCAAAATCCTCAAACAGAAACACAAGGAGAGGCGATCCAAAGAGTAATTAATGCCATGTTAGTGGTGCCAATGGCCAACATTTTTGGTGATGTCTCTTATGCCTCACCAAGATTCCCTGGGAAGCCAAAGTGGCCTCACACGTAGGTCACAGAAAAGAAGACTAATCTCATGGGCAAGCCCATAGTAACGAAGGAGTGGGATAGCATTCATGACCCTATCCTCAGAACTAACCCTAAGAGTCTTAGGAAAGCATCCTGTGAGAGGATGAAAAAGACTAGTAGCCAAGACTCTTTGGCACAAAATTTGTGGTTCTACAGTCTCCCACAGTATATGGTCCCCTTGGTACACCACTACTCAGAACTAGTTCACGAGTGCGCTCAACATTTCAACCCGAATACCGGCGCCATTGTAGGTTGGAAACTCCAGGTTGTGATCAATGTGGATGCTATTAGGAATATTCTATGCATCCCTATTGGAAGGAGCTCTAGAGTAGAGACCATGGAGACATTCATTGTAGAGAACGTGAATGAGCTCTAGAGGACTAGAAAATATGCTCTGGACTTTTATAACCAAGAAAAAAAAAGGTCCAGAGAAGATGCAACAAAGCTCCCACAGTTTTCGATTGCACACAATGCTTTCAACTCAGAATTTTAGGAATCCTTCTCTATGATGGCTTTTGTTTGCGGCATGGACATTGATCAGTACATTCAAGAGTTTCAAATGGCTTTGGGTTTTCAGTTGAGAAGACAACAATCTCTATTCTAGTATGACTTCATGGAGGTCATTGTTCAGGACATGTTGAACCAATTCAAGGAATACAAGACGTAGAATAAGTTCAAGTTTTCTTCTCTCCTTGCTCACATTTTTTTGCACCAAAACCTTGACTTCTTTAGAAACTATATGTGTTTGGATATGTTTGATTAAAATGGGGTAAGAAGGCCAGTTTTTGTGTGGACTCCCCTCCTTTCCATAACTTATGATTACTATGCATTCTTTGAGTTTTTGTTGACTCCTATTTTGTGAGATTTTAGTAACGAGGGCAAGGGTTATCGTCTTTCCATTGAGAAAATAGGGTGGATGCAGTATTTTACTCATCCTTGTGATTGGTTCCTTGGAGAAGATTTCTCATTTTTCAAGTTGCATGGTTTTATCGAGGAACCATTCTGGCTCCTGGTATGCATCACAAACAGGGTGTTGGCCCTTGAGGTATTTAAGAAACTAGTGATTATTGACATCAAGTTTTGCAGAGGAAAGAAGCAAAAAGGTTTTTTCAAGTTCCCTTTGAACTTTGGTCTAGTAGTAATGTTAAAGAAGAAAACACATGGATTTCTATTGGAAAAGCTTGCTCATCTGGGGCTAGTTTTAATCTGTGACAAATGGGATTATAATCTTGATACTGAATTGGAAGAGTTGAACGTTAAAGTGACTCACAACTCCTGGCCTTACTAGGAAGCTTGATGGAATCTGCAGTCAAGGGACCAGGATGATCTATTTGTGGACCTGGCCTTTGTTCCTACTGCTGATAAAAGGCCACCATGGATCTCTCTCTATTTTCCTTTGGCCAATCCTATTGACAGATGTCAAATTGGGGCTACCCTTCGTAATCAATTGGCCAAGACATGGCAGTGGAGTGAGGAAAAAATTGCACAATTTTGTATTTATCGTCAAGAGACCCAATGCCTTGATGCCCTTTTCGAGGAGACGAACAAGGATGAAAAATTTGATGATATTTGGAATTGAGTGCATGATGATACTGATAAAAGTGGAGATGAGGATGTAGATCTAGAGGAGGAGACTATGACAATGAAAAGAAAAGATGCAAAGAAGGCCCAAATGCAGAGAGCTAGAAAAGTAGTGAAACAGCCCGACAAAGCTCCATTGAGCACACAAGTGACTACATCTCATTTGGAGGCCTTGCTACAAGATACATGGGTTGCAAAGAAACCCAAGGTAGCCCAGTAATCTCAGGAGGTCATAGTGGTGGATAATTCTCCACTCGAGAAGAGGTCGCACACAGATGCAGCTCCTAGAGAAGAATCACAAGTACTTGCAACGAGCCAAGGATCGATGTCCGCGATAACTTAGGTATCTTTCTCTCCCTCTCTTCTCACTTCAAAGTCTTTAGTTAACCCTGTAACCTTTGCATCTCCCATTACTTCAAGTGTCGGCCTTCCCTTTTCTACTTCTACTCCTACAGGAGGTTTCTCCTAATTCTCCCAAGGTGGATAGGCAGCTTTTATTCCCCCACAGTTTGTTCCACCATTTGTCAAAGCCCAATATCAACCCACTATTGCAAATCCTTTTTCTCCCACCACATTGGCTCCAATTCAAACTAACCAACAGATGGCATCCTCTGCATCTCTGCTTCTGCCACCACTCCCTATGATTCCTTCTGTCGCTTCCCAAACTAGACCTTGGCATAACATTCCCCCATTCTCCCCATTAATGATTTCTCTGCCAAAGAAAACATCCTTCAAGACCACAATAGTTTCATTTCCTTTTGCTCTTCCTCCTAGTGCACCCTTCGTTGGTGAAATGATTAGGTCACCAACATAATTTATTGATCAAGGCAATAGGACTAAGGCAACACAGCCGATCAAGGCCCAAAAAAGAAAAGAAAAAGATATTGAGAAGCTAGCCGAGCTATGCATGCAAACCCTTCTTAACGAAGTGCAGGGGACATTGCAATTTGTAACCATGACTTTGAACACCATCAAACTACAAAGGGAGATGCAATCTAAGGATTATACAATCCATGCTATGGAGATCAATCTGAACATAAACACGATCGCAAGACAAGGTTGAGCTGATGGAGGAGACTCGGCGGGTGGTGACTACTAACTTTTTGATGCATAGTCACCAACTAAAGAAGTGGGAAGAGGAGCTCAAGAATATCAAGAAAATAATGGAGATCCTACAGAAAAAAGGAGAAGGAAAGAGACATAGAAATTGCATGCTTGTCTCTACAAGTGAAGGTGGAAAAGGCCAAACTTCAAGAGGAACTCACAAGGTTTCAATCCCAGGATCCCAACCTGGTTATCGGACTGCAACAGAAAAAATAGGAGCTCCAAGATCAGTTGACTCAAGCAGAGTAGGAAATGTAGCAAAAAGACAAGGAGATCCAGGGAAAATAGGCTCAGTTCGAAAAAGATATATGAGAATTAAAGCTCTCTCTGGAAAAAGAATCCAAGACTCGAGTTCAGGCTGAGGAGTTATTGCAAAGCAAGAATGTTGAGTTAGAAACTCTATACAAACAACTCTCTATAGCAAGAAATAATATTGAAGAGGTGACGCAGGATGTCGGGTCGAAGGAAAGGGAGATTGGTCTTTTGAAAAATCCTCCCCAACCCCTTTCTCCTAAGCCAAATCTCCTTTTTGTAGCCCAGCAGTTATATATCTCCTACTGGGAGAGAGTCAAGTCTTTTTGTTTGACTCTTCAACTCGAGCTCTAGTTCATGGTCGATGTTGCAGGTTTAAGCAGGGAGGTGCATGGAACAATGGAGTAGGTTCCATAATTCATTGTGGAAATGGTGCCCGAGGCAGAGAGGTTGCTAGAAAAGTTGTACACGGTGGCGAACATGGACTTGGTGAATGCATGGATTGAAGATCGGAGGTCAACTTCCAAGAAACAGAAGGAATTCATTTGTTGTCATGTGGCCATCCTCTAGGCTATCAATTTTCTTAGTTGACTCAAATGGGCCTTCCCTCACCTTTTCTCTTTTATGATTAAATGGCCACAATGAAATAAATTATAGCGAAGATCGAGGAAAAGCAGTGGGATTTATCTGCTT
Organism: Sequoiadendron giganteum; assembly: GCA_007115665.2. Classification (NCBI taxonomy): domain Eukaryota; kingdom Viridiplantae; phylum Streptophyta; class Pinopsida; order Cupressales; family Cupressaceae; genus Sequoiadendron; species Sequoiadendron giganteum. The sequence goes on from CM021101.1 coordinate 200,071,276, forward strand.
TTCAAGATTTCAATCAAGCTCACACTGTGACGGACATAGAAGGTGCCACCTATCATATCATGTGTCTTCTCTTTCAGCTTGAGTCTAGGACAGGGATCTCTATGGAGCTTCCCTTTAAATAATTTATCGATCTACATGAGGCGCGAGAGAATCTATGTTCCATATCGATGCCATCTGAGGCCGACTGGCTACCTTTGCAAATTGCACTCTCAAATCTCTAACTCCATTGCCTAATGGATAAGGCTCTGGTCTTCGAACTAGAAATTTTGGGTTCCCATTCCATAGGAGAAATGCCCCTGATAATCGCCAAAAGCTATGGATTAAAAATCCTTAGAGCTCCCTTCTGGTTGGTGTTGTTGTTTTTGCATGATCTCGGCCCATGCCTTATATGTTTAAATATTCTCGAGCCCTTTTTTGAGTGCCTTCACCTGCTTGCTCCTTGGGAGGACTTCTTCCCTTGCTTCTCTATCAAGCCCCACCCTTTTACCACGTGTCAGAAGCATGGGCCTTTGCGATCCCTCTCTCCTTTGTTTCTCCTTTGAGCTCCACTCACATGCCATGTTGCATCATTCCATGGGCAACCTTTTGGAAAACCCCATAGTCAATGCTTGAGATGCAAACTTATCCATGTGTCCTCTCTGCAAGTATTTTGATCGAAAGGGAGGAATGAAATAGTATTAATCCCCATCTCTTTGCCACGTGTCTTAAACAACTCTATGGGTGAGTGACATGTGTTGCCTGGAGATTTTTTTTGCTTCTTGCCTAGGACCACAATCATCATTTGTTGAGGAGTGCATCTTGCTCAAAGGCGACTGTGTGCTATGTATCAAAACTTTTCTATTAAATGGCTTTAGGGAATAATTGCGATAGATATCATTGCTCGTACCTAGGAATATTTTTTAGTTACTAACTCTCTAGCAGTGGGTGATCTATATATACTACTCTTACTCTCTGAAAAAGGGTTCGAAAATTATAGAAAAAGAGATTGAAAATCTCTAATCCTTTGTATTGTTTTTTGATTATTGTATTAATACTTACAAACTGTTCCAATTGTTCAGCCTCTCTATTTATTAGTTAATATAAGACATTAAAATTTTCTACTTGTTGTACTAAGTAGTTTATCTGCATGACTTTTATAATTTCAATAGATATTTTTTGTTTGGATCGTGTCTCAGACTCTTCTTGTTCAATAGATGTATGCGGAAGTTATACTATGTTATTTGATTAACTTCTTAGGATTTTTATCTATGTTTTATTTTATTCTCGAACATGTAGATTGTTGAACAGGCCCTCAAACCTCATCCGAAAGGAAGGTTTCTCATGCCTATATAACTAAATCTTGGTGCATCACCTTAGAGATTAGACTTTAATTTTTATATATGCTTCATTTTCCCATTCTAAACCCCAATTACAGAAGGAGTCGGCTTCTTTAAAAACCTGAAGGTTACTCAGTTTAGCACAATTGGTCCCCCATTAATTGATTTTCCCATAAGGTTGTTTTCCTAGCAATTTTAGGCATCAACAATATTGTTGAGAAATTTCTCATCTAAAGATGGATTGGAAATTCAATTTTTATTGCCACTTTGATTTTGTGTGATTATTATAATATGATTGAGATGGTCTATGATAAATGTGGTGCATTACATATGCTTTTGATAGATACTGAAAGACAAGCACAATACTTTATGAAAATAAATTGAGCATTTTTTATAATTCCAATCTTGGTTGACACCAAGATCCTATAGTGTGGTGTACATGGAGTAACCTCATAGTGAGAACTAACAAAGTCCTTAAGCATATTGATAGAATCATGATATCATCTCAATCATTCTTTTATTTTTCCAAGATTTATTATTTGCTTGTGAATCCTTTGTTAGGCATTGTCCTTCCATACCACTTTCCAATATTATTTCATATCGATTGTACCCTATCAAACCAAAGGCCTTGAAGACTCATTTTTTTTAAACATGTCACTACTCACTCACAAGGACACATTAGCTCATATTCAACATTTTTGGAATTTGGATTCATTCCCCATGCATGATTCACGATGGTAGCTTGATGAAATTATGTTATCAATCATACCTCCCACTTCCTTTGCATTTATGGGAGTTAGCTTGCCTATTTCTATAGTTTCTCATAAGACACCACCATCTCAAATCTTTGAAAAGCCACTATCACTTTGGAATCTCAACTTCACGTCGATACACTTAACCAAAATTATATATATACCTACTCTACTTGTGGTTCCCAAATAAAAGTTCAACTTCATATATTGGAGACAAGGTCTCCAAGGAGTTTTTCTAGGATCTACAAGCTCATAATGCATATCAAGACATCAAATAAATAAAGGAGGGGTAGAACATTTTATAAATATCACAAATATTCTTCAAGCCTTTGTCCAACATTATGATCAAATTTTTATTTCTTAATATTACACTCCATTTCAAATAGTGCTCTACAACAATGCTTGAAGGTGGTTCCTTGTCAAGTATCCACATCTTAGTTTATTTTTTATGATCTACTTCTCACTAAGGAATAATTTCTTGAGGTTGTATTCTCTATGTCTAATGACAAATACCATAGGGAATTTGCATGAGGTTTTATCTATGTCCAATGAAAAAGCCCCTAGATTGGATGAATTCTCATGTGAGTTATACAAAAAAATGGGATATTGTGTGTGAATACCTTCACAAAGTCTACCTATAAGATTTCCATGAGAATTATTTAGGAACCATAATCAATAAAATAAATACTAAATTCATACTTGGATCTAGCACCTATAGAAAATGTACAAATTGCATCCCATAACCTTATTGAAGATGAGGAAAATGTTGAAGGTAAATAGTATGTGGATTGCTCAAGGCTCTATAATAATCTTGTTAAGATTGAAATATGAGAGATCAAAATCAAAATATAATGGTATGATATCTTTATTCTTGAATTAAGAGTATTTGATGAATGATGGGAGCCTCTAGATATAGAGCCTTGAAGAGGAAAAATCAATGGTTGTGAATGATTGATGATGGATGGCTAAGATTGAATCAGGATTAGGGTTAGGTTCAAAGATGTAGTCATGTGAAAAGTGGCACATGAGGGATAGGATTTAGGTTTAAGATGGGGATAAGGACAAAAATACTTATGTGAATGGATATGATTAAGAGGTGGGATTGAGATGAATGGATAAGATGAAAAGTTAGTTTGACTTTTGGGCATGTGTTTATGTTCAATGAATCTACTCAAGGAGTTAGACATGTGAAGGGGACTTGTCACATGATGGAAATTTTAGATTATGATCCATGTGAACAAGATTGAGGGCTAGGATTAAATGGGTAAGGTTAAAGGATAAAGGGGAATTAATTAATTAATTAAAAATATTTATTTAATTAATGGGATTATGTGAAAGGAAAATAATTAATAAATGATAAATATTTATTTAATTAAAGGATTATAATAAAGATGGGAAAGGATGCAATTAATTAAAATAATAATAATAATTTATTTAATTAATGGCTTAGGATAGGCTAAAACTAGGTGTGGTTGGATAAGGTTATATTTTAGGTGTCTACATTTTATCCCTCTTTGATATTACATCGCGAAGTGACGTTGTATCAAAGAAGATTAAAACATAGTGGATGAGAGAGGATAAGGATCAATGATATGATGCCCTAGTCATTGCAAGGATCGAAGAAAGGATGAAGAATGAAATATTAGGAGGGAGAAGGAAATATTATAATGAAGAAGGAAAGTTTAGGATTAGGTGATGGGATGCCCCCTTGAGAGGACATGCAGGTTAGGAGAACACTGGCGTGCTCTTGAAATGGAAGGGAATGATGAGAGATAAGGATCATGAATCGGATGAAATGGAAGATGAAAAGGGAGGGGAATTTTATTATGATAGATTGGTTATGCCAGTATATATTGAGAAATCCTAGATTTGATATAGAAAAGGTAATTATGCAGCAAGGTATGATGAACTAGGTTGACAAGGTAACCTTTGCATGGACTTGACATTCAAACAATGACAAGAACAATATATGAGATAAAGACAATGCCCTACTATACACCAGTTAAAACACACCAAGATATAGATAGATCCAATTGTCTATAAGTAGGTGTAGTCTTGGGTCAAAAGATCTATCAAAAGATAAATCAAAAGAAAAGAATCATTGCAAAATATATGTCATGCAGCCAATATATCTCTTGCAAAAGATAGGATAATGATGATGATTGGATTATGCTAGACTCAGGGGTCCAAAGGGAATTGATGATTGGATTCGACTTGGGAATGCTATGGATAACCAAGAAGAGATGATTGATACGGCTTGGCAATATTGTGGATAACCAAGAAGTGATTGAAAGATGATAGGAAAAAGGATATAATGGTTGGTTAATGTTTGAAATCTAGGCTCATGATATGATTTCAATAAGGATAGATGTTTGCATGCAATGTTTGATTTTTTAAATGCAATTCTAAAGAGCTCAAGATTATTATATTTTATTATGATTTTTTATTATGGATGTAATTTGGTATGAGATGGGATGGATATGATATGAGATAGAGGATTGATGGTCCAGATATGTTTGTTTTATTATGGGATGGAGTTTTTATTGTGGTATGATGGGATGCTGATGGATGCAAATGTATGAGGCTTGAAGACCAATGAATTGGAAACTAACGATATACAATTTTGAATCCTTGACATAGTTTAGGTGTAAATTTTGCATTCAAGACAGGGGGGAGAATGGGGAAGGGTGGGAAATGATGGATGATGGATGAAGGGAGACACTAATCAAGAATCAATACAAGATATGATAGGTTTATTATGGGTGGGTGGATGAGATTTAATTTATTGTGATATGGAAAGATAGCAAATAATGGTGGGGGAGATGGCATCCTTAGAGACTACTACACATGGTGCCTATTTCAAATTTTTTACCATGGTACTTATCCAAGGCGCAAATGAAGTGATTTTCACCTATGGATTAATTATTTCTCTTTACTTTTTTTTTGGATTTTGCCATTTTTGGATTTTTTTGGATTTTTTGGATTTTTGGGTTTTATTTTTATTTTTATTCTTCAACAAATGAGACTTGATGATGTTGTTATCAAATAAACATGTTATTGACCTAGTTGATGATGCTTGATAGATGGATGTAGATGTTGTTCTACCAAAGAGGAATGATGTCTTATCCCACATGGAGGAAGCTAAGGTATGATCGCTAATATGTGCACTACAAAGGCCTTCATGCATCAAACGTAAAGGAGCTTGGGAAAAAATCAAATTAAAGCACATAAAGGGGTTGCCATCAAAGTTCCATTGAGATATATCACCAAGGGACATGGAGCAATATGATGTATGGAGATTGGTGGATTTGGTGAAGCAAATGGGTTGTGTGAAGATAATAAGCATGAAGACTTGTGAGCAACAAGCTCATTTATTGACATATTACTTTTATTTTTGTAGGTACCCCCAATTATTTTGTATGATGGAGCATTATAGGAGATCAACTTATGCTTTTTCTTGCTTTTATTTTTGTAAATTCCAATATCTTTTGATTAATATTTTGACTAGAGGACTTGACTTTTTTTTAATTTTTTCATTTGATTTTTGATCTCTCATAGATAAATATTTTTTTATTTTTTATTTTTTTTGTTAATACCCTTGTTGCTTTGAGATACAAGAAACACTTTTTGATCCAAGTCTAGGAAGTGAGAGGAAGTGGATGAGTTAGATGAGATGATAAGGATATGTGAATCTTGGAAGAGGTTGACGATATATTCGACACAGCCTTTGTGTGTGTCCTTATCAATGCCATTAATTTCAAAGGATGCTTGCATGAATTTAGTGGGATTGCAATTAAGCTTAGTAGGAACAGTATTAGATGGTTTGTACCCTAACCCTTGATTCTCAATGTGGAAAGAATATGGCTCATATTCTCCAATTCCAATATCCTTGATTGTATCCTTGATCTTCGAGATAGTGTGAGAAATGGATAGAAATGAAGGATCAATGTACAAGGATGAAGATGATGCAATATTGGTTAGGAAATTTTGTGAAAGCCCATGATTTTTTTTGAAGAATTTACAATATTGGAATGGATTTTGATCAAAAAGGATAATCAATTTAATTTCATTGTGTGGGAATTTGATGCATTTATGGTATGTGGATGGGATAGATTGCATGGTATGGATTCATAGATAACCAAGAAGGATGTTGTATGGGAAATCAAGGTATAGAATTCGATAAGTAGTTTTTATTATTGTTGGTCCAATCTAGATGGGTAGCTTTATGGATCCTTTACATTCACGCTCGACTTCATCATATGCATTGATAGTAATCTTCATTTGAGGAACAACAACATCACTAAAATATACCAATTAATTTATTAGAATCAAGCTGCAAAGATTAAGTCCTAATCCACCATCTATTAGGATGCACTTTATTGTGGTTTTATGGATACGGGCTTCAAGATAGAGTGGATTGTTATGGGATGGGTCAACTAAAGACAAATATTTAGTGGTTAATGTGAGAGATTTTGGAGAAGATAATTTCTCTATCATGGCTTGAAATTGAGAAAGATTAATGTCATTAGGGACACGAGATTCCTGGAGGGATTTTTTGAGAAGCTCTTTTTGGATGGGGGAAGTTTTAAGTAGCTCGCGGATAGATATTTTTGTTGGAGTTTTTCTAAAGTGGTCAAGTGTGTTATATTTATGTTTTGGTTAGGAGGAGGATGAGGCTCCTTGGATGGTGACTCGACCATTCCAGGTAATGATGGCACAATTAGGTGCTTTGATAGTTACAACGGCTACTTGTGAATAAATTTTTTCAATACGATTGATGGAAAAATCATATGAGATATATTTTTGTTATAGGTATATGGTGCTATGATATAAGATGTGGAAGCTTTACCATAATTATGTTGAAGGAAATATTGCTTATGCATACCCATTTATTCATTTAGTGACTTGTGGCCTATAATGGTGATTTCTCCTTGATCAATGAGATCTTGGATGGAATTCTTAAGTCTCATGCAAGAGGATGTTTTATGTCTATGAACCCTATGATAGTCACAAAACTCATTTTAATTATTACAAGATGGTTTAGGCACATATAGATCAATAGGTTTGATATTTGGAAGCTGGATGAAATTTGCTTGAACTAACTTTTGGAGGATGGATTTGATAGGTTCACCCAATGGAGTGTATTCTCGTCGAGTATATAATTTTGTTTGACATTTAGGGATAATCACATTATGTTGGGGAGCTATATTTTTTTGAGATTATAATGGTATAGGTATTTGAATTTTCTAGACATTTTTAGAATTGATCATCCCATCATTGACTATGTTCTTGTTTTTGTTCCAAAAATAGGATTTTTTATTGGATTAATTGTTTTCTTTTCTCTCCTTATAAATATTGAATATTTCTTTGGCTATAAGTGATTTCTCTATGGAAACACATTTTTATATGATTTCATTGAAGGAGCGAGCACATTACATTTGCAAATGAGAGCCCATTTTGGAATTCAAGTTTTCGACAAAGATAGTGACGATTTATTTTTTAGGTATGGGCCATGTAAAGAAACTAGTAAGATGTCTCCATGTTTGTAAGATTGAGGAAACAATTTTCCACTCTTTTTTTAGTGTTACAAAGGTTCATCATGGCGATGTCATGTTCAATGTTGTAGGAGAAATGAGTGACAATTTTTTTTACTAGCTCAGAAAATGTGGTGATTGTCCCATGAGGGAGGGGGGTAAACCAATCAAGGGGATGTCCACCCAAGTTTCTAGGGAATAGTCTAAAGATGCATTCATCAAGAAAAGATACATATTGGTATGTAGTGTAAATTTATTTAAGGTGATCCCTAGGATCTCCCTTTCCTTTATATTTTTCAAATTTAGGCATATCAAATTTTTGACGAAGGGGGATCATGGTGACAAACTTTTAAAAAGGATAAGGACATATTTCTTGGAAGGTGCATCTTTTATTTTGGTGTCCCGGTTGAATTCCCTTAAGCATGTCCTTGATTTGTTGAATTTATTGTGCCAAAAAACTTGTGAGATTAAGGAGCAATGATTGATAGTTGGACATGGGAGGTTGTGAGTATGATATGTAAAGGTTTTGATGAGGGGATGAAATTGGATTAGAATTTTGGAGGTTTTAATAGTTGGATGAAATTGGATTGGAAGTTTGGAGATTTTGATAGGTGAATAAAAGTGGGTTTGAGGTTTGGAGGGGGTATGTTGTGTTTAATGGTATGGATGTTGAAATGTGAGGAGAAGGATGGAAGCTTGAGGTTGTGGGATTTGATATGAAATGTTTTGGGTGCTAGATGGGATTTTGATGCGTAAGTGTGTTGTGGATGTGGGATTCGTCGTTTGAGATGTAATAGGAGGATTAGAATAAGATGATGGAATATATGTGAGATCATGATTATTAGAAGGTGGTGGTTTGGAAAGATATTTTTGTGTTTTTTGGGAGATGTTGAAGTCATGGGGTAATTTGGCACTTTTCTTAGCTAAGATAAGGATATATTGATCAAGATGCTTCATGATATATCGATGCATTAATTTCATGGCTTGGGTTTCTTGAGAAAAGTCCTATAAGGATGTGGGTGAGTCTTGGTCACTTGAATCTTGATCATCCTCATGTATGATGTGGGATGAAAATTGGAATTTGTTCCCCATATGAACTTGATGGACCACTTCTTCAAAGAATATATCATTAGATGATGATGTTGGAAACTCTTGTGAGGTCATGATTTGTTTTATAGCTTGTGACCTTGTGATAGGAATTCAAGAAAGAGACCTAGGAATTATGGGATTGGATGAAAGAGATTAATAATGATTGGATAAGGAGATGAAAGGATAGAACTTGGATGTGAGATGATGGATTGGAATGATTGGATTGAAAGAAAGGATGGTGATGGATAGAAAGGGGATAATAATGGATTTAAAGGATTATGATAGATTTAAATGGATAATGATTGATACAACTTGTCCATGCTATGGAGAACCAAGAGATGTGAAGGATGTAACTTGGTAAAGCTAAGAATAACCAAGAGATGTGGAGGGATACAAGACCAATATTATTGCAATTAAATCTAGATCCTTAATTGATAGGGATTATTTTCTTAATTAGGTTTATAGTTACCTAAGCAAGGCTTGGATAAGGATTTTGATAGCTATATTGGGGGAGCCAAGTTCCCAACCTAGGGAAACCAAAAGGATAATGGATAACTAAATATGCTAGTTGAGATAGGCAAGTTCTCAAGAAATATACAAGTTAGTGGATTAAAAGGGGATTAGGATATAGATTTAATTCTTAACAAGATTGATTTTGTTTAGGATATGTATATGGATAAGGATAAGATGAGATAAGTAAAATGATGATAGGGAATGATGATGATAAAATTATGACAAATATTGGATGGTTTTTTATTGGTCCAAGGTCTAAGGATGATCATAATGATGTTTAGGTTATGAAAATGGATAAAAGTGATGAGATGAGGGAAAGATGAGAGTTTTTGGATGGGTATTATGGAAATGGTTGATGTTTTGACTGAATTGATGACTAAGGATGGGTCTCTCGGGTCTGATGAAGATCTGCAAAGGCTAAATTCTCATATTAAAGCTCAAAAGTGGTCAAATGAAGGTGATTTTGTAGAGGTGCATCTTTATGGAAAAAATGTACAACTCTATGAAACAAAGGTTTAATTTCATAGAAAACTACGCATATGTGCATCACAATGAAGTACAAGTGTTTGGGGATGAAAAAAGGTGCTAAATGATAGTTTGGGATGGTTTTTCATGATTTTGGAAAGAGATAATAAAACACAAAGACACATTGGTTGACTTGACTCTCAAGGTGATAAGGATAAAGTTCTTCACTAGTTTTACACATGTAAACATACCAAGCATGATATCAAAATCCTATATTTAGTTAATTAGGTTTGTGTACTTAGAATGGACCCACAAGCCAAATACTAATACCTCAAGATTGGTGTTAAACACCTCTCTTTCAAGAGTCATTAGTTACAAATCCAATGGTACAAGGGTTAACTTTTCTCTTTCCTTGGAGGTCCTAAGATCTTACCAAAATATATTATACCTCTACACAGGGAGATACATGGTGAGTATCTTTAGGCATGATATTGTATCATGTACCACACTAAACAATGATTGAAAGGTCTTAAAGGTTTATAAATATAAGGTGTTTAGTGGATATATGAATAGTGAGCTCATCTAATAATTCCCAATATTAAGATGGTCTCTCCTTCTCTCATCATCAAACAAGTCTTGATGGACCGAGGATCTTACGGCTTGGCTTGAACACAACTAGTCACACTTTGAGGTATAGCTTTTCCTCTCCCCCCTTTTTATACCCTACTAGAATTCACACTAATCTAGGAATTTAAAGTAATTTAGTGTGTTAATGAGTTGGAAGGGTCTGTAGACGTGTTCTCTCTCCTTTCACTTAGTGTGATCTTGGAGATCAAAAATTTCACATCTCTTCATATCTTTTATGTTTTATGTGTTAATCCAAGGCTTATTAGTTTGTGTGTATGCTCTCCCCTTGCATTGCATGAGATCTTGGGTGATAAAAAATAGTATAGTATTTCCCATTAGGAGGCTTGCTTGGGTATTTGATCACCTCTAGGATGACACCAATCACATTTCATGACAGAGTATACAAAGGGGGGAGATAAAATTTGTACCTCAAAGTGTATCTAATGTCATTTGATCTTAGCTGAAAGACTATTGATCCATCGAGACTTGTTTGGTGATGAGAGAAGGAGAGACCCTCCTAATCTTGGGCACTATTAGATGAGCTCATTATTCACATATCCACTAAACACCTTATTTTTAGAAGCCTTTAAGACCATTCATTCATTGCTTAGTGTTGTGCATGGTACAATATCATACTCAAAGCTAATCATCATGTATCTCCCTAAGTAGAGGTAGAATATCTTTGGGCAAGGTCTTAGGAAATCCAAGGAAAGATAAAATGTGATCCCTTGTGCCACTAGATCTCTAGCTACTGACTCTTGAAAGAGACATGTTTCACACCAATCTTGAGGTATTGGCCTTTGGTTGGTGGGCCCATGCTAAGTATACACACCTACTTGACTAATTCTATAATTTTGATTATGTTATTTGTGTGTTTTCACTTGCAAAACCAACGAATCCACTTATCCTTATCACATTGAGAGTTAAGTCAGCCATTGTGTCTTTTTGTTTGCTTATATCTTGCCAAAATAATAAAAAACTATTCAAAATTGACATTCAATGCCTTTGTTTCATCCTCACAACCTCCCATTTCCAATTACCATCCACCACCCCTCAACCTCACAAGTTCTTTGGCCCAAGATGTTCAAAAAATCAAGGAAACCCTTAAGGGACTTCAATTAGGACATCAAAAGAAAAGGTACACATTCCAAGAACTATTTCCTTATCCTGTCTACAAGTCCGTCACCCTGAACCCCTTTCCTCAAAACTTTGAGATGCCTAAATTTGATAAATATAAAGGAAAGGGATATCCCAGGGATAACCTTAAACAATTTTATATCACATACCAAAATTCCTCTTATTTTGATGTATACCTCTTGATATTATTCCCTAGAAGCTTGGGTGGACAAGCCCTTGATTGGTTTACCCACCTCCCTCATGGGACAATCACTATATTTTCTAAGCTAGCCACAAAAAATTTCACACATCTATCTTATAACATCAAACATGGAATCACCATGATGGACCTATGTAACATAAAGCAAAAGAATGGTGAAATTTTTTCCGCATTCTTACAAAGACGAAGACATCTTTCTAGTCACTTTGCATGGCCCATACCCGAAAAATAACTCGTCATTATATTCATCCAAAACTTGAATTTTGAAATGGGCTTTCATTTACAAATGAAATATTCTCACTCATTTGATGAAATCATAGAAAAATGAGTTACAATAGAAAAAGAACTCATATCCAAAGGACTAGTCAAGTTCTATAAAGAGAGCAAAGACAACAATCAACCTAGTGACAAATCCTATTTTTGGAACAAGAACCAGAACATAGTTAATGATGGTGTGATTGATTCCAAACATGTTGAAAATATCCAAATACCTCCACCATCATCATCTTGAAACATTTTATCTCTCCAAAATAATGAATTTATCCGTAAAGTTCAAGCAAAAATATATACTCGATGAGAATACACTCCCTTGGATGAACCTATCGAGAATGTCCTCCAAAAGCTAGTACAAGCAAATGTAATCCAAATTACATCCATAAAACCCCTTGGTATAGATGTTCCTAAACCCTCTTGGTATAAATAGCATGACTTTCGTGACTATCATCGAGTCCATGGACATAAAACATCCTCTTGTATGAGACTTAAAAATTTAATCAAAGATCTAATTGATTAAGGAGAAATCACCATTGAAGGCCAACTATCTCATAATGGACAACTTGGTATATACAAGAAACCTTTCCATCAACACAATGATGGTAAATTTTCTACATCTTATAATTTATTACCCTATACCTACAATAATAATATCTCACATGGTTTCATTATCGGTTGTATTGAACAAATTCCTTCTCAAGTAGCCATTGTCACCATCAAAGTGCCTAATTGTGTTATCACTACCTGATGTGGTCAATTCACCATATAAGGAGCCTCATCCTCCTCCCAATATACAAAAAAATACATCATTGACCACTTAGGAAAAACTCCAACACAAATATCTACCCTTGATCTACTTAAAACATCCCCCATCCACAAAGATCTTCTCGACAAATCCCTTCATGAATCACATGTCCCTAATGACATTAATCTTGCCCAATTTCAAGCCATGATAGGACACTTATCTTCTCCACCATCTCTCATGTTTATCGCTAAAGATGTTCCTTCCATTGATTCATCTCAGAACAAACCACTCTACCTTCAATCCCATACCCATAAAACCATAATCAAGTGTGTCCTACTAGATGGTGGATCCAGACTTAATCTTTGCAACTTTAACCTAATCAAGAAATTGGTATATCTTGATGATGTTGTTGATCCTCAAAAGAATATTAATATCAATTCTTATGATGAAGTTGAGCTTGAATCTAAAGGTTCTATAAAGCTACACATCCAAGTTAGACCAACTATAGTTGAAACTACTTGTCAAATTCTAAACCTTGATCCCCCATACAACATCCTTATTTTTCGTACATGGATCCATGTCATGCAAGTTGTCTCATCCACATATCACCAATGCATCAAGTTCCCACATAATGAAACTGAAGTGATTTTCCTTTTTGATCAAAAGCCATTTCAATATTGAAAATTCCTAGAAAGTATTCATGGCCCTTTGATATCAACAACATTGATAAGGATACCCACGAAGAATTCGTTGAATATATTGTTGACCTATTCCAAGATTCTCATAGCCTTACCATCTCATACAAATCATTCATATCCACCCATTTCCTAGACAGATCAACAAGTGGCACCTATTAATGATACATCTCAAAGTAACAAGGCTATCAATACAAATATATAAATAAAAAATCTTCATCCATTGGAGATCAAAAATCAAATCAAAAAAGGAAAAGAAAAGAAAACTCCTCTAGTACAAATATCAAACAAAAGCTATTGGACTTTGAAAAATTAAAGTTCAAAATAAAAGAAAGCAAAAACATAAGTTGATCTCCTATAATGCTCTATCATCCAGAATAACTGGGGGCATTTGTAAAAATTAAAAAAAAATGCATCAAGAAGTGAAGTTGTTAATCCCAAGTATTCATCCTCATTATCTCCATTTAAACCCTCCACATCATCCAACTTTTTCCATCCATCCTATCAATCCATCCCCCTTTGTGATAAAACATCCTTCTTGGTCATACATGGATCCATGGCATGCAATCCATCTCATCCACATATCACCAATGCATCAAGTTCCCACATAATGAAACTGAAGTGATTGTCTTTGTTTATCAGAAGCCATTTCATAGAAATTATTCATGGCCCTTCACAGAATTTTCCAACCAATACCACAACATCTTCATCCTCCTCATACATTGATTCATCCACATTATTAGCTTATTCCACTCCTCACACTATCTCAGAAATAAAGGCTAAAATCAACGACATTGGAATCAGAGAATATGAGCTACACTCTTTCCACATTGGGCATCAAGGGTTAGGGTATGAACCACATAATATTGTTCCTACTAAGCCTAATTGTAATCCCACTTAAGTAGTGCAAGCATCCTTTTATATTAACAGCACTAATAAGGATACCCACGAAGAATTCAATGAATATATCGTTGACCTATTCCAAGATTCACATGTCCTTACCATCTCATACAACTCATCCATATCCATCCATCTCCTAGATAGATCAACAAGTGGCCTATTAATGATACATATCAAAGTAACAAGGCTATCAATACAAATATAAAAATAAAAAATATTTATCCATTGGAGATCAAAAATCAAATCAAAAAAGGAAAAGAAAGAAAATTCCTCTAGTCCAAATATCAAACAAAAGCTATTGGACTTTGAAAAATTAAAGTTAAAAATAAAAGCAAGAAAAAACATAAATTGATCTCCTATAATGCTCTATCATCTAGAATAAATGGGGCATTTGTAAAAATAAAAGAATACATCAAGAAGTGAACTTGTTGATCCCAAGTATTCATCCTCATTATCTCCACACAAGCCCTCCACATCATCCAACTTATTCCATCCATCCTATCACTCCATCCCCCTTGGTGATATATATCAATGGAACTTTGATGGCGACCCCTTGGCATTCTTTAAATTGAAGGTTGTCCAAGCTCTTTTATGTGTGATACATGAAGGCCTTCATAGTGCACATATTAGTGATCATACCTAAGCTCCCTTCCTTTTCAGGACAAGACATTATTCCTCTTCATTGGAACAACATCTGCATCCATCCATCAAGCATTTTCAACTAGGTCAACAACATACCACGTTGATCACATCATCATCAAGTCTCATTTGTTGAAAAATCCAAAAATAATAAAGAGAAATAATATGTCCATAGGTGAAAACCACTTTGGTGGTGCCTTGGATAAGTACCACGGTGAAAACCTAGAAACGAGTGCCATATGTAGTAGTCTCTTATCATTGTCTCTTAGGATCTCATCCCCCTATCACCACCATCATTTTTTATCTTCCCATAGTATAATAAAGTTAACGCCCATCCACCCATACATAATAAACCTAGAATTGCTTGTCTTGACCCCTGATTAGTGTCATCCATCATCCATCATTACCCACCCTTCCTTGATCTCCCTTTACATTAGATGTAGAAGTTACACCTAAATTGTATCAAGGATTCAAACTTGTATATCCTTAGTTTCCAATGCATTGGTCTTCAAGTCTCATGCTCTTGTATCTATCCTCCCATCGCTTCATTCCAAAATAAAAGCTTTATATCATAATAAATAAATATCAAATCATCCTATCATATGCATCCCATCTCATCCAAATCCCATCCATAATTATATTTTGAGCTCCTCAAGATTGCACTTAATCAAAAATCAAACATTGCATGCAAACATCAATCCTTATCAAAATCATATCAAAATCCTAGATGTCAAATATTAACTAGACGTTGTCTCCTTTTCCTATCATCTTTCAATCTAAGTCTATCTATCATCACTTCTTTGTTATTCATATGTGTTTCCAAGTCAAATCCAATAATCAATTCCCTTTGTACCCCTAAGTATGACATAATCCAATCATCGTCATTATCCTATCTTTGGCAAGAGATATATTGGTTACATGAAACGTTTTTTAGTGAATCTTTTGTTATCCTTGCTCACTCCTCAATGAGAAGAAATGGAGTGCACTCATGTTCCATTTGATTTTATCTTATGATAATGATAGTATGTGGATTGCTCAATAATCTAGCATAACCTTGATAAGATTACAAGATGAGAGATCAAAATGACAACATAAGGGTATGATAGCTTGGTTCTTTATTCTAAGAGTATTTGATGAGGGATGAGAACCTTTAGATATAGAGCCTTGAAGAGGCAAAATTAATGGCTAGGAATGATTGATGATGGATGGCTAAGATTGAATGAGAATTAGGGTTAGGCTCAAAGATGTGGTTATGTGACAAGTGGCACATGAGGGATATGATTTAGGTTTAAGATGAGGATAAGGACAAAAACGCTTATGTGAATGGCTAGGATTAAGAGGTGAGATTGAGATGAATGGATAAAATAAAATTTTAGTTTGAACTTTGGGCAAGTTTCTAAGTTCAATGAATCTAGACAAGGAGTTAGTTAGACATGTGAAGGGGACAATTATCACATGATGGAAATTTTAGATTATGATCCATGTGAACAAGATTGAGGGATAGGATTAAATGGATAAGGATAACGGATAAAGGGGAATTAATTAAATAAAAATATATATTTATTTAATTAATGGGATCATGTGAAGGGAAAATAATTAAATAAATGATAAATATTTATTTAATTAAAAGATAAGAATAGAGATGGGAAAGGATGGAATTAATTAAATAAATATTCAATATTCAATATTCAATTAATTAATGGCTTAGGATAGGCTAAAATTAGGTGTGGTTGGGTAAGGTCAGATTTTAGATGTCTACATTTTTTAAATGTCTCTTACAAGATCATTGTCAAAGATCTCTCTCTCAAGCTAAGGCCACCCCTTCCCTAATTGGTATGTTCTAAGAAAACTAGTTTTATCAAGTCATGGTGCATCGTCAAAAACAATATTGTTGTTTGGGAAGTATGGAATAGGCCCAACATTCTTAGCAACCTACATTATATATAAAAAAAAAAAAATTCCAAGGCTTATGACCACATCAATTGGTCCCTAATTCTTTTCATCCTTTAAGTACATTGCTTTGGGGCCCATTTCATTCATTCTATTTGTAATGTCATAAAATTGCACCCCTTACAATTTCACATACATTCTTACATCTGCTTTAGTGTTAACTCCCTTAGCATTTGTGTAGGTTCATTTTATCCCTTGCATCAGCCTTTTTCCCCTCTCAAGATGCTCAAGACCCATTTTTAGCAGCCACCTTCATGTGTCATCTTTGTGTCAAACCGTGTGCTTTTCCCATTCTTGTCATTTTGTAGCATGATGTGTCTAGACACTAGTGTGTCGTGTAGAAGTTTGCACATCGCGCTAGCGTCCTATGACATTTCAACATTCAAACAGCCATTTTTGAGCATGTTTTCCACTTGTCAGCTAATTTTTTTGGTGGTAATAGCTTGAGGCACCTTGTAATCGCTCGAGAAGCTTCTTTTCCCTCCTCTTCTCTCTTTAAATGCTATATTTCCAATTCATTTGGGCTTTTGGATCTTTCTAGCTTGGGGTCCTACCTTTTCCTCTTCTCTTGGTCTTGCTCTCTTGCTTTCACAGCTCACTACAATAGCACTCCCAAGATTTCTTTGCAATTCTCTTGGCTCTCGTAGCTATTTCTCTCTTTGGCTTCCTTAAGCCTTACAGTTGATATCTCTCTTTCCTTGTGCCTCTCTTATTGTGTGCTTGCGAACATCCTCGTATTTGACACATCCCCTATCTATTTCATCTCTATCTCATGATACAGGTTCTCTTCCTTGAGCGAGGATTGCTTTTATCACTCCATATTTACTTACTTTGTTCACTTTCTCTATCTATCTGGATTTCCGTGGAGGTGGGAACACCAAAATGAGGGTTTGATTGAGGAAAACCCCTATACAGCCCCAACATTTTTTCTCGATATTACATATGTAGGTGTTGAAGATATTCTTGTACTAGAAGCTTCATTACTTGGGTTGTGAGAATTTTCTATCTCTTATCCTCTTTAGTCTTATCATCTACTTCACTTTATTTCAATTATGTTATATTTTGTTACTTTCTCACGTTCCAATATTTTCCTAGTAGTTAGAACAGTAGTAGTCACCTTGTTGTTTTCTATGACATTCTCGGTTTCTGGTCCATACAAGATGTCAGTGTGTCGCGTTGTCATCCTTGTTCTGTGCTACCATCCTTTGACTAAGAACTCGCTAGTCTGTCTAGAAATTTTTTGTGACCTACTCTTTTTTATTTTGAAACTCTCGCATTGTTCCTTGAGGTAGTTTAGGGAAATTTGCCCCTTGGGATTCTCTTGAGAATAAACAGACTCATGAGTATTGAATCCCCCTTCTCTATATTTTGGTGAACCAGATGTGAATCACAACTTTTTTCAAAAAACTAATAATTTATTTACCCCAGCTTGGTGGGGTCATAACTTTTGACTCGGTGCTTGGAATTCAGAACCATTTACACCATTGGAAAGGTCTCCAAGAGGAATAATACAGTCCCTAAAATATTGTGCCTTTGACAATTGAATTTTAAGGACCAATGCAAGTTTCGACCCGAAATTCTGCTCCGAAGACCTTCAAAAATGCAAATTACTAGAACCTAGAAAATACCAAAAAAATCTAAAAATCTAGATTTTTGGTTTTCCTCGGTTTTGTCGCCCCTAGACTTCTCTGGATCAGTCGACTTAATTATTCATTATTGATCATATTTAACTTCCTATATCCAAAATGAATTTGATATCCTCTTTTATGAGTTCAGTGACTAATTATATTCAAAATGTGAATGTTGTTCCATTTCATGCATGTGATAGTGACTTGGCTTTTCCCATGTCACTTTGTATCTTTGATCCTTCTCATGAGATTCCTCTTGCTTTGAAGGATATCTTGTTGCAAGAAGATGAAATCATTGATGCCTTTCTTAACATTACTCTACCTTCTCTTCATTCCAATGCACTCTCTTCTAGAGATGATGCATTAGTGAATGATGAATCTCTTCTCTATTCTAATGCATGTTGGGAAATTTATGCCTCAACATTTAGGTTTCCCTTGAAGACTTGGCCGATTTCTCCATGTTTATGGCATTTACCGCCATACCGCTGCATGCTTTCCTTAGAGGTGTGGTTGTGCGGGTTACCGCTTTACCACGAGCCTCTATTGCTCGATCCACGATTGGGCGGTGTTACCGCTCTACCGGGGTGGTCTTCTTTATTCGTAGCGGTAGCGTGGTGAGCAGTGCAGTAGTGGCGAGCTGGTGAGTTGGCGGTTACCTCCATACCGCAGGCAGTGAGAAGCCTCACCGCGGTGGCTATGGTATGCAACTAGTAGTTAGTGGTGACCGTTACCGCCCCACCACAGGCGGTGAGGATGCTCACCGTGGTGGCTGCGGTGAAACCATTGGTGGTCTACCAGAGCGGTCAATGCTCTACCATGGGGTGGCCTAGCAGCCTCTGCAGTAGCACGGTGAGACCGCCGACGGTCTGGTTGGCGGTTACCACCACACCGTAGGAAGGCGTTGGATGGTCAGCAGTAGTGTGGTGAACGACGCAGTAGTGACAATCTAGTTGGATGGCGGTGAGAAGCCTCACCATGGTGGCTGCAGTATGCGGCTAGCGATCGGTGGTAACCGTTACCTCCCCACCGTAGGAGGTGAGGATGCTCACCACAGTGGTTGTAGTGAGACCGCTGGTGGTCTGCCAGAGTGGTCACCACTTTACTGTGGGGTGGCCTAGCAGCCTCTGTGGTAGCGTGGTGAGACCGCTGATGATCTGGCTGGCGGTTAAAACCACACCACAGGAAGGCGAAGTGTAACAGCGGTATGCGAACAACATTATAACCGTTAACACTTGGTGTCACGGATTTGGAAGGATGTGAACCTAATAGGTCATGTGGCTGGGCTGGCCAAGAGGCTGGCTGAGACAGTCATTTGTGAGGAGCTGAAGGGAATCTACATAGTATGTCATGAGGACATTGTAACTATGTGAAGTTTCTATTTTTGTGTTGCCTGTATATTTCTCCAGATGAACAAGATGTGACTCCTATATAGGCTATGAGCCTAAGATTGTATTGTAACTATTTTCTATTGTTGAATAATACAATGGCTTGATCTTTTGGAGTGTGGGGTTTTTTACCCGAAAGGGTTTTTCTCACGTATATTTGTGTGTTCATATTTTTGTCTTTCATGTTGTTTGATTCTACAAACTAAATTTGTGCTTGTGTTGAATCTGTTATTTGTCAAGCATTTACTTCTCTTAGAGGATCAATGGGGGATCAACTGTGCCTGCTTCTACTCTATGGCATAGTTGTTTGTGTCTTTGAAGTGATAAAAATGAAAATCACTAAGGCACTGTTGTCTTAGATACTAATCTATGATGACAGAACCAACTCTGTATCCCCAACAAGTGGTATCATAGTTGTTTAAGGGAGGTCGAGGCTTGATGATACCAACAAGTGGTGTCAAAGCCTTCTCCTGGTTACTGAAGTTTTGGGTATTTCTCCTATGATGATTTCTTAGCCTGGCAAGCTTGAGGAAATCTGGAGAAATCGGTTGGTGTTTGATCCTTCAATGAGTGGAAGTTGTTGCTTCTTTGATCAACACATAGTTTTTGAAAGACATTGGAGTTGACTGGAGTTGATCATATTGTTGCAATATGGTTTGAGGCTCCTATTGGGTCTCAAAAACGTTGGTTTGAATGAACCACGAGAGGTTGCCACACTCTCACTACGTTAATGGCCAACTAACAAGGCCAACCAATATGGTTGAACCCTCTACTCTTAAGGCTCTACTAAACTTAGGCGGGTGCACCTATATGAATGACATAGATTTTGAATTATGTTTCCTACTTGATCTAACTATCCACAAATGACAATTTGGTAGTGGAAAGATGTGATCCTAATTATATATGTAATATCAAGGTATGAATTAATATGTTCAATTAAGAGATGTCAAATGAAAAGAATAAAACTAATGTAATGAAAATAAGGGAGACCAGTGCCTTGTTGGGTAAAACGGAGTCAAATGAAAGCTCTAAACGAATGACTTCTATCTGGCAGAGATTCTAATTATTTGGCATATGAATATTAGTTTATAACTTGTATAAACATGCAGGAATTGTAATTACCAAGCTCTTCTTAGTGATCCAAATGATGCT
This sequence comes from Sequoiadendron giganteum, assembly GCA_007115665.2. Lineage (NCBI taxonomy): Eukaryota > Viridiplantae > Streptophyta > Pinopsida > Cupressales > Cupressaceae > Sequoiadendron > Sequoiadendron giganteum. The sequence goes on from CM021101.1 coordinate 200,092,275, forward strand.
TCTAAATTACTATCAATGACTTGAAGGATTTAGTCTTTACTTGAAAGAACCAACCAATCACACCACACAAATACAGCAAATGTGTATTGATAAACTAAGAATATACTTGATATGTCAATTTAAATAACAAAGAAACATCAACCTTGGAGACAATTTGATAATATTTTCAATTAATTTAACAAATAATTGATACCAGAAATGTGCCACGAAATCAGAGTTCTTTCATTGATCCTTCAAAATTTATACATGCAACATAGTCTTCCTGAATGTCATCATTCTGAAAAATATTGTATTTCCTACTATCTACTTCTATATCTTTTTCTACCACTTTTTTATAGTTTTTTACAAGTATTTATACAATACATTCCAAAGGTCGTGACCCTTTATTTTACTATGCAACCGCTTGATATTCTGATTATGACCATTTATATTTTATCACAGAGATTAAAATATTTAATTTTATTGCCTCTCAGCAAATTAAATATTTTTTACAATAATTCTACCTTTTATTTTTCACTTTATAGCTTTTATATTTCCATAGCCTCTATTTACTTTATTCCCTATGGCTTTCTTTATCCCTACCACTCTACTGTGGTCACACTGTTCATACCCCGCAGTATAGCGGTATTTTGACTTTTCAATGGCCTCCACTATCATCGCCGGTCACCGCGACGGTTATCTTCATGTCTACTGCACTACCGTGGTCTTTGACTTTCCCACCCGTGGTATCGCAGTGTTTGACCATTGCTCACTGTCCATCTCCTCTTACCGCTTTACTACGGTCTATTTGTTGCTTGTTCACGATATCGCGGTGTAGCTGCTAGCCATCTTTGCCAACCGCTTCACCATCCACCGCAGTCTACAAGATGACCCCCTGCAGTACCGTGGTGGCTCCTACCCTTACCGTTTCCCCGCCGTCGTCGACCGTTTCGCTAACCGCTACCTATTTACCATGGCCACCATAGTCTGTGGTTTGACCGTGTGCGGTACAGCGGTGAACCTTCAAACTGCTTGCCTTCGTCCATCTCACTGCTTATTGACCCTTCGTTGATCGTTTACCTCAGTCACCACAGTCTCAGACTTGATCATCGGTGGCACTACGGTGACAGTCTATAACCGCCACCGCTATACCTCGAGCCCCTTTGTGGGAGGCTGCGGTAAAGCGGTAAAGACCTATAGAATGAAAATAAAGGGGGTGGTAAGGGTATAAGTCATTTTTGGCCCTTTTGAATGGCGGTAAAGCTAATTTTTTCATTAGAAGGTAATGAAATATAAGGAAAATAAATGGGGGTAAAGTATAGAAGGTGGTTAATGACTTTTATGGGAAAGATAGTGAAAATGTAAGGCATGAATAAATAAAAAATCTTAGGGTTTTGATGGATTTTTATGGAAAATAATAGGAAAATCCTAGGAATTCTTGTGG
>CM021101.1:200094660-200199345 GCA_007115665.2 Sequoiadendron giganteum
TTGGTGTTTGAGTCATGTTCGTCTACGTGGGTTGTTCTCTTTGATGACCTCAGTTTTACAGTTTCCAGTGTGATGATATATTTGCAAGTTCTTTGAAGTGGATCTCTAAGTTGTGTGGCTGATGGATTAGCTACCCATTAGGTGTAGTGAGATAACTTGGAAGTGGATTGTCCATATCCATGAGGTTGCTTTTGTGTTGTTGCAAATCTGTTAGTTGGCCTTGTCTGTGGCCACTTATGCATTGGTGTATTTTTTTTGAGATGAGAAGGTGAATGGTGTTTTGAGTACTTGAATAGTCATCTATGGAGACCTATAGCATAAGAATCAAGATGTCATGGAGAGCTTGTCAAGCTTTTGATAGTGATGGTGTTGTCTGCGCGATTTGGGAACATTGGTGCTAGTCGACGTTGTTGTCCGATTGGCATGTTGTCGGTTGTACCTGAAGGTTGTTTGGTTCAGTAGGTAGTCGGTCATGTTTCTTGGAAAGCTCAATGTCACAGTTCAGTGGGAGCTTTAGTAGTGACTATGGAATCATCACTTAGTGGTGGATGATCTTCTTTGGTGTTGTAGATGTTTTGGAAGGGCTCTTAGATCCTATTGTTGTAGAAGAGTTCTTTCACATCTACATGATCACTATTTGAAGATGTGCAGCATCTTGGAACCATGGAGGACTTTCTTATTTTTTTGGTTGAGATCTTGGCGGTGCTTAATAGGTGATGTTCGTCTAGAGTTTTGGCATGTTGCTTTGCTCTTGAGACCATGGCTTGTTCACTTGAAGCATGGTATCTCCTACTGGAGGTGTGTAGATCATGGTGTCATGTTAAGTTCTTGTTCTAGGTTTGGAGCTTTGACAGTGGTTTGGGGTTTCTCTTTGTTTTGAGTACATTGGTCATATAATGGAGGACTTCATGTTTATTGCAGTGATGCAGTTTGGAGTTAGCATGAGATAACAGGTTGTTGGTGCTCATGGATGCATGGAGAATAAGGTGAGGCTAGAATTCCTTTGAGAATAGTGTTGTTATAGCTGAAATTTTGAGTAGCCTGCACCTTGGTTGAATGCGAGTTCAATAGTGACCATGAAGGAGAATGCTCTTGGGTAAGTCACAGTGACTTGTATATCTTGGAGGAGCATTTTTTTCTCTTCTTCTAGTCTGCTCGACAGTGTTTATTCAAAAGGTGTTTACCCATTACATCTTTCAAATGTATTTTGTATGCTTTATTTTTCATAGATATGAATCTTGAGTTGTCTTGAGATTCTGTAGGATTCATTATGATGGATGGACAGCATAGTTTATCTCCTTTTTTTTCTTTGAGGACTGGTAGGAGATGTTAATATGGGTTAGTTTGATCTTCTTTATGGTGCTTACATTCATGGATTTGTTGGGTGTTGTCTTGGAATTTCCCTTGGGATGTGAAGAAGATCATACTTGTCACAGCCGGCTTTAGAGATGTATGTAGGAGGATGTTGTACAGATTTATGTTGTGTAGCGGTTATCTTTTTTGGTCTTGGTCATTTTCCTAGAAGTTTGTTTTTACTCTATGTTGGGTGAGAAGAACTTGGAAGAATTCTGGAAGACTGCTAAGAGAGATGGTTCCTGTAGAAGCTTGTTCCAGGTTGTGCATATCACTGTGGATAATTCCTTGGTACTACATGTTCACATTGTTTCTATATCACTGTGGATAATTCCTTGGTACTCTATGTTGGGTGAGAAGAACTTGGAAGAATTCTGGAAGACTGCTAAGAGAGATGGTTCCTGTAGAAGCTTGTTCCAGGTTGTGCATATCACTGTGGATAATTCCTTGGTACTACATGTTCACATTGTTTCTATATATTGTTTTTGGTAGACTAGTAATGACATTGATCTTTCAGATTTGACATTACCCATGCAGTGGGAGTTTTTGGATGTGCTTTGCCTTCGTCGACTGATTGGAACATGGTGCTCATGTTCTACTGTTGATGGGTTGTTTGTGTCATTGGCATGGGTTTACTAATAGTGGATACCTTAGAGGTATGGATAATTGGATGGTTAGCACTTGTTGTGGGTGCTATTTTTCAGTCATGTGGGTTTTGATCAGCTGGATGAAGGGCAGTCAATTTTTCGGTTGCAATTCGAGCTGATGGTTTGTCTTGTTTTGGAGAAGTTTTTCTTTTTATGTGGTTGTGTTGAGTGCTTTGCTACTATTTTTGTGTTGCCTTTTGCCACTTGGAGGGTCTGATGCTTGCGTTCCTAAGACTGGTGCTTTTTCAACTTGGTGTGTTCCTGTGTTTACAGTTGTTGCCTGAGATGGTGGAAATTTTTTAAATGTCGTTGCAGGTGTCTTGGTTGGAGCATGGGGTCATTGTGTTGGTCCTTATTCGTGTTTGGAGGAAGCCTGAATGTCTTTGTCAAGTGGGAGATTGTTGGGAAATTTATGCCTCAACATTCGGGTTTCCCTTGAAGACTTGGTCGATCTCTCCATGTTTATGGCATTTACCACCATACCGGTGCATGCTATTGGGAAATTATGCCTCAACGTTCTGGCTTGTTTTCCCTTCAGACTTGGCGCTTTCCTTCTTTATCCTTTCCTTTACCACGGCGGCTTTGACTGGTTTTTGCGGTTATCGCCATATTGCAGGCAGTGGGTCAACTCACCGCGGTAGCTTGGTGAGACTGCTCGCGGTGGTCTTGGTGGTTACCATCATACCGCAGATGGTGGGTCCTCTCACCGCAGTAGCATAGTGAGACCGCCTACGATTGGGTCTGGCAGTTACTGCCATACCACGACCAGTACTTTGGCTGACCGCGGTGGCCGCGGTAAGACCTCCAACGACCTGGTTGGCGATTACCGCCATACCGCAAGGTGTGTTGGTCTAGGCTGCAGTAGCATGGTAGGAGCTCAGATGAGCTCGGGGTAGAGTTTGACCAAGTTGGACTCCGTGACAGGTGATGGGCGAATGACAGTTTGGCATGTGGTTGGTTGACTACTTCTGGTTGGCCGAAGACAAAGAAGAGGCAGCGCACGGTGAGGTCTTGGGTGAGCTCGGGTGAGCTCACCACCATACCGTGGCTAGGTTGAATGAGCTCGACGGTAACGCGGTAAGAGCTTGAATGAGCTCAGAACTCGATTGACTGAGTTGGACCGATTTGACTAACTGTCAAAGTTGCGACAACAAATGGTATGGTGACACGTGAAAGATCTTTATGATCTGATTGGTTGTATGGTTATTTCCTAAGTGTGATTGGGTTGCATTATTGAATGGAGGTTGACGGACATGTCTGCGACCAGTTTTAATGTTGTGTGGCTTGATGCTTAAGGATTAAGCGGTGCACATTATCAGGGGGTGGTCGTTGCTTGTAGGTGGATAATTTATTATCCTATTGACCGTTGCAAGCAGGGATGGGTGGATGGGATGAACAAGTATGCACACGGTGTAAGATTATAAATAATCTTGTGTGCAGTTTGAGATAGATGATGAGCGATATCAGAGAGAGGATGAGAGTGTTCAAACTGTTCAACAGTGAACACTTAGACTCTCGGATCTGGTAAGATGTGAACCTGTGGAGGCCTTGGGGCTGGGCTGGCCGTGAGGCTGGCTATGACAGTCATTTGTGAGGAGTTGAAGGGAATCTACACAGTATGTCATGAGGACATTGTAAATGTGTGAGATAATGGTTTGTGTAGCCTGTATTCTTTCTCCAGATGAACAAGATGTAATATCCTGAAGAGCATAGCTCTGTGTTTGTATTGTAACCGATTTAATTACTGAATAATAGAAGTGAGCTAAATGTTTTGGAGGTGGGGTTTCTTACCCGAAAGGGTTTTCCCCACGTATATTTGTGTGTTCATAGTTTTTTCTTTCATGGTTATTTGTTTATGTTGAATCTATCTTTTGTTTGCATTCACTTCTCTCAAAGGATCAATGGGGGATCAACTGTGCCTGTTTCTACTTTATGGCATAGTTGTCTGTTTCTTTGTTGTGATTTTGAATTGAAATCACTAAGGCACTGTTGTCTTAGATGACTATCTTGATGACAGAACCGAATCCGTATCCCCAACAAGTGGTATCAGAGCTAGTAGCTTGTTGCTCGTGATACCAACAAGTGGTATCAGAGCATGTTTGAAGGAGGACGTGGCTTGATGATACCAACCAGTGGTATCAAAGTCTTCTCCTGGTTGTTGAAGTTCTGGGTATTTCTCCTGTGAAGATTTCTTAGCTTGGCAAGCTTGAGGAAGTCTGGAGAAAATCGGTTGGTGATTGATCCTTCGATGAGTGGAAGTGTGTGCTTCATTGATTCAACACATAGTTTGAAAGACGTTGGAGATGACTAGAGTTGGTCATGTTGTGGCAACATGGTCTGAGGCTCCTGTCTCGCAGCAAAGTTCTTGATGCAAAGGGCGTGAAATGTGCTTGTGGTTGTGTTGCAATGAAGCGTGGTGTTCATACTCGGCGTCTATGTGAGAGGCTCCCTGGTGGTATGGACTTGCTTGTGTTGTTGATCAGCTATGGAGAGTTGTGCTTGTGTTAGGTGTTTTTTTTTTTACTTAGCACTAAAGGCAGTTTCTCTGGTGCTCTAATTGCATGGAGGCTATGAAGTGACCTTGGTGGTCTGCAACTTCTAGATAGCTTAGTTCTCTTTTTCTTTTTCATGACTGTGGTGTTGGAACTGGTTTGAAATGGACCTGTTGTTCCTATGTGCCTATTTCTTGCACTTGCATGGTTCAGATTTATGTCTTTGGCTCTTAAGGATTTGTGTAGATTTTCCTAAAAATTCTATGTCGCATGTTCATGTTTTTTTTCATTGTTCTGGTTAACTGTGATGGTTGTGTGCAGACTCCTGAGTCATCTAGATGAGCAGTGAATATGGAGGTGCGTTGTGTGGAGTTTTTGTCTGCTATTTTCTAGATCCTGGCTTCTGGGGTGTAACTGGATGAGATAGTTGCAGTTCAACATGGTTTGAGGAGGTGTGATGTCTTCTCTGCATGGGAGTGTTGGTATGTTTTTCTCTTTCAGCATTCTTATGGTATGCTTTGATGGTTACTTAGACTATGGTGCTTGAGTTTTGGACGTGACTAGCAAATCGGATTTGTGTTGATCTGGTGTTTGAGTCATGCTTGTCTCCTTTGGTTGTTCTCTGTGTTTATCTCGGTTTTGTAGTTTCCAGTGCGATGATAGATTTATAGGGTTTACATTCGGTTGCATCCACAAGTTGTGCAATGTTGTGGACTGTCCTTACCTACATGTTTGTTGTGAGACAACTCAAAATTGGATTTTCTATATCCACGAGGTTGTAACTATGTAGTGCAAATATGTTAGCTGACCTTGTCTGTGGTCACTTGTGCATTGGCGTGGTTGTTTTGAGATGAGAGGAGGAATGGTGTTTGAGCACCTAAATAGTCAGTGATGGAGATCTGAAGCATGTGAATCACGGTGTCATGGAGAGTTGGATACACTAGCTAGTGTAAGCTTTTGACAGTGATGGTGTGGTCGGTCATAGTGCTTGGAAAGCTCGGTGTCACAGTTCAGTGGGAGCTTTAGCAGTGACTATGGATTCATCACTTGGTGGTGAATGATCTTCTTTGGTGTTGTAGATGCTTCTTGAGGACTCTTAGATCCTGTTGATGCAGAAGATTTCTTTCATATCTGCATGGTCACTGTTTGAAGATGTGCAGCATCTTGGAGCCATGAAGGACCTTGGTAGTCTTTGACTGAGATGTTGGTGGTGCTTGACAGGTGATGTTGGTTTAGATTTTGTTTGCTTTATGTCATGTATACTCTTGCTTGTGCATTGGAGTTTTGGCATGTTTATTTGCTCTTGAAGATCATGGGAATTTCACTTGAAGCATGGTATCTCCCATGGGGATGTGTAGATCATGGTGTCATGATAAGTTCCTGTTCTAGGTTTGGAGCTTTGATAGTGGTATGGGGTTTCTCTTTGTTCTGAGTACATTGGTCATATGTTGGAGGACTTCATGTTTATTGAAGTAATGTAGTTTGGAGTTAGCATGAGATGACAGGTTGGTGGTACTCATCGATGCATGGAGAATGAGGTGAGGCAGGAATTCTTATGAGAATGTTGTTGTTATAGCTGAAAGTCCGAGTAGCCTGCACCTTGGTTGAATGCAAGTTCAACAGAGACCTTGAAGGAGAATGCTCTTGGGTAAGTCACGGTGGCTTGTATATCTTGGATGAGCATGTTTTCTTTTCTCTTTGGTCTGTTCCACAGTGTTCTTGTGAAAGGTATTTTCCCATTATACTTTTCAGGTGTGTTATGCTTTATCTTTCATTGGTATGAATCTTGAGTTGTTTTTTACATTCTGGAGGATTCATAATGGAAGGTGGACAACATTGTGTATCTCCTTGTTCTCTTCAGAACTGATAGGAGATGGTTATATGGGTGAGTTTTATCTTCTTTAAGGTGCTTACATCCATGGTTTTGGTGGATGTTGTTATGGCTTTTCCTTTGGGATGTGAAGAAGATCATTCTTGTCACAGCTTGCATTTAGAAATGTGTGTAGAAGGTGGCTACATGGTTTGATTTGTTGTTTCTCTCTAATCCGGTCTTGTTCTTCCTATATGTTCATTTGAATTTAGATGTTTGTGAAGTCGTGGTGTTTCTTTCTTCAATCAGAAATGGAGGTGTTTGGAAGAGTTGTGGAAGACAGTTGAGAGAAACGTTCTTGCAGCAGGTGGCTACAGGTTTTGCATATCAATGTGGATGTTCCTTGGAACTACATGGTTACTCATTTCTTTGTGCAGAGGTTTGATGGACTTGGTATGCCTAGATCATGTGTGATGGTGCTTTGGATGCATTCATCTAGACAGTACCCTTGTAGTGGGAGTACCTGGACGTGTTTGGTCTTTTTGACTAGTTGACACAGGGTGCTCATTTGCTGCTGAGATAGGTGGTTTTTTTATGGCATCAATCTAATGTTGGTTTTCATACCTTTGAGGTATGGGTGGTTGAATGATTTAGCATGAGCTATGGGTGTTATGTTCAGCCACGTGGTTTGATCAGTTGGATGAGGGCAGTCAGTTTTATGGTTGTTGCTCTAGCTGGTTGGTTTCTTGTTTTGGAGATGGTGTTCGCATTGTGCTATGTTGCTATTGTTTTGGTGCCCTTGCCGCCTGAAGGATCAATTGCTTACATTCCTAAGACTGGTGCATATACACCTTGGCATGCTCTTCTTTCCTATTTTGGATGCTTGGAGCAGTTGCCTGAGATGGTGGACATTTTTTGAATGTCGGTGCAGGTGTCTTGGTCAGGGCATGGAAGCATGGTTTTGGTCCTTGTTCGGATGTTTGGAGGAAGCTTGAAAGTCTTCGGCAAGTGGGAGATTGTTGGGAAATTATGCCTCAACGTTCTGGCTTGTTTTCCCTTCGGACTTGGCGCTTTCCTTCTTTATCCTTGCCTTTACTGCGGCAGCTTTGACTGGTTTTGGTGGTTACCAACATACTGTAGGCGATGGGTCAACTTACCGCAGTAGCGTGGTGAGACTGCCAACGATGGTCTTGGCAGTTACCGCCATACCGCAGGCGGTGGATCCTCCCACTGTGGTAGCACAGTGAGACCGCCTATGGTTGGGTCTGGTGGTTACCGCCATACCGCGTCCATTACTTTGGCTGACCGTGGTGGCCGCAATAAAACCGCCAACGACCTGGCTGGCGGTTACCACCATACCGCAGCCAGTGCTTTGGCAAACCACGGTAAGACCACCAGTGGTCTGCCAAGGTGGTTACCGCCATATCGTGAGGTGTGTTGGTCTGGGTTATGGTAGCGCAGTAGGAGCTCAGATGAGCTCGGGGTAGAGTTTGACCAAGTTGGACTCGGTGACAGTGCGATAGGTGAATGACAGTTTGGCACGTGGCTGGTTGACTGCTTCTGGTTGGTCGAAGACAAAGAAGAGGCAGAGCACGGTGAGGTCTTGGGTGAGCTCGGGTGAGCTCACCACCATACCGTGGCTGGGTCGAATGAGCTCGTCAGTAACACGATAAGATCTCGGATGAGCTCAGAACTAAGTTGACCAAGTTGGATCGATTTGACTAACTGTCAGAGCTGCGACGATGAATGGTATGGCGAGACATGGAAGATCTTTATGATCTGATTAGCCATATGGTTATTTCCTGAGTGCGATTGGGCTGCATTATTGAATGGAGGTTGACGGACATGTCTGCGACCAGTTTTAATGTTGCACGGCTCGATGCTTGCGGATTAAGTGTTGCACGTTATCAGGGGGTGGTTGTTGCTTGCAGGTGGATAATTTATTATCCTGTTGACCATTGTAGGCAGGGATGGGCTGAACAGGTATGCACACAGTGTAAGATTATAAATAATCTTGTGTGCAGTTTGAGATAGATGATGAGCGATATCAGAGAGAGGTTGAGAGTGTTCGAGTTGTTCAATAGTGAACACTTAGACTCTTGGATTTGGTAATATGTGAACCTATGGAGGCCTTGGGGCTGGGTTGGCCGTGAGGCTGGTTGTGACAACCATTTATGAGGAGCTAAAGGGAATCTACATAGTATGTCATGAGGATATTGTAACTGTGTGAGATTCTAGTTTGTGTAGCCTGTATTCTTTCTCCAGATGAACAGGATGTAATATCCTGAAGAGAATAGCTCTATGTTTGTATTGTAACCGATTTAGTTACTGAATAATACAAGTGACCTGAATGTTTTGGAGGTGGGGTTTTTTACCCGAAAGGGTTTTCCCCACGTATATATGTGTGTTCATAGTTTTGTCTTTCATGGTTATCTATTTATGTTGAATCTGTCTTTTGTTTGCATTCACTTCTCTCAAGGGATCAATGGAGGATCAACTGTGCTTGTTTCCACTTTATCGCATAGTTGTATGTGTCTTTGTTGTGATTTTGAATTGAAATCACTAAGGCACTGTTGTCTTAGATGACTATCTTGATGATAGAACTGAATTTGTATCCCTAGCACATGCTTTCCTTAGAGGTGTGGTTGTGTGGTTTACCGCTTTACCGCGAACCTCTATTGCTCGGTCCGTGATTGGGCGGTGTTACTGCTCTATCGCGGTGGTCTTCTTTATGTGTAGCAATAGTGCAGTGAGCAGGGCAGTAGTGGTGAGCTGGTGGGCTGGTGATTACCGCCATACTGCAGGCGGTGAGAAGCCTCACCACAGTGGCTGCGGTATGCGGCTAGCGGTCGGTGGTGACCATTACCACCCCACCACAAGCAGTGAGGACGCTCACTACGGTGGCTGCGATGAGACCGTTGGTGATCTGCCAGAGCGGTCACTGCTCTACCGCGGGGTGGCCTAGCGGCCTCCGTGGTAGCGCGGTGAGACCACTGATGGTCTGGCTGGTGGTTACCCCCACACCGCAGGAAGGTATTGGATGGTCAGTGGTAGCATGGTGAGTGGTGCAGTAGTGGCGAGCTGGTGGGCTTGTGGTTACCGCCATACCGCGGGTGGTGAGAAGCCTCACCACGGTGGTCGTGGTATGCGGCTAGCGGTCGGTGGTGACCGTTACCATCCCACCGCAGGCGATGAGGATTTTCACCACGGTGGTTGTGCTGAGACCGTTGGCGGTCTGACAGAGCGGTCACCGCTCTACCGTGGGGTGGCCTAGCAGCCTCCACTGTAGCACGATGAGGCTGCTGACGGTCTGGCTGGCGGTTACCACCACACCACAGGAAGGTGAAGTGTAACAGCGATATGTGAATGGAATTGTAACTGTTAACACTTGGTATCACAGATCTAGAAGGATGTGAACCTAATAGGCCGTGTGGCTGGGCTAGCCGAGAGGCTGGCTGAGATAGTTATTTGTGAGGAGCTGAAGGGAATCCACACAGTATGTCATATGAGGACATTGTAACTGTGTGAAGATTTTATTTTTGTGTTGCCTGTATATTTCTCCAGATGAACAAGATGTGACTCATGTATAGGCTATGAGCCTAAGATTTTATTGTAACTGTTTTATGTTGCTAAATAATACAATGGCTCGATCTTTTGGAGTGTGGGGTTTTTTACCCGAAAGGGTTTTCCCCACATATATTTGTGTGTTCATATTTTTGTCTTTCATGTTGTTTGATTCTGCAAACTGAATTTGTGCTTGTGTTGAATCTGTTATTTGTCAAGCATTTACTTCTCTCAGAGGATCAATGGGGGATCAACTGTGCCTGCTTCCACTTTATGGCATAGTTGTTTGTGTCTTTGAAGTGATAAAAATGAAAATCACTAAGGAACTATTGTCTTAGATGTTAATCTATGATGACAGAACCGACTCTGTATCCCCAACAATGCACTCTCCTCTAGAGATGATGCATTAGCGAATGATGAATCTCCTTCCACGTTTGATCCTCCTTGGATCGATGTTGAGAATATTTCTCTAAATAATTATTCCACTAGTTGTGATGATTCTATAAATGTAATTTGTGTCTGTACTGCCCCTCAAAGGCCTAAGAGACTGGTCATTTACTTAACTCAAACTAGTCCTTCTCCTAAAAGGATTTGTTCTATTAATGGTGTTCCATTTGATAGCTATTCTCTTGATCTTTCTAAGGCTCCCTCTTATAGAGTGGTAGCCCATACTTATAATACTAGAAAGAATAAAAAAAATTTTAATCAACCTGCTCCTTTACCACCTTCTCAACCAAGCCTTCCTCAAGCACCTAAACCTACAACTAAAGCATTTGGTGATTACGATCTTGTTGAGAAACTTCGTGTTACTCTGAATAAGATCTCACCGTGGGACTTGCTTCAGTCTGCCATGATCTATCAAGGTATGCTTCAGGAAGTCTTGCAAAATATCCTCTTACCTTCTTCTGCCAGGCCAATTGATGTTAATGCGTTGATGGCTCATATTCGTGTGATTCGTCGAATATCACATTTTATCCGCAAGAACTCCTACCCCTAGATGTGCAGAAACAAGCAGATCCTCTAATGATCATAGTTAACATTAATAAAATTGGCATTAGACGTACTCTCATTGATGTCGGTTCAATGCTCAATGTGTCTAGCATTGATCTATTTCCTAAGATTAATATTGATTCATCTTTTCTTAATTCTTCTTCTCTTGTTATTCGTGGGTTTGATAATGTTGGTCGACATCCTTTAGGCACTATAGTCTTTCCTTTAAGGTTGGGACTTGTTACTGTACCTACCCTTGTATATGTTATGTCAGAAAAGCTACCGTATGACCTTCTCGGTAGACCGTGGATTCATGATATGGGTGCAGTCTTGTCTACCTTGCATAAATCTATTAAGTTCATTTGTAATAATCAAGTAGTCACAGTTAGGGTTGGCCCTGAGGCTATGCACTTATGTGAGATGGCAGCTACCGGTCAGGTTTCGGTTGTGCCTATTCTTATCCCTTCAGTGTCTTCCAATGTTTTGATGCCTACTCTAGCAGTACCCGTTACAAAGGATACTCTTGAGATAGATGTCCTTGAAGAAGATCCTTTTGAAGCAAGAAATATTAAGTTTGCTCCTTTTACCTCTTCTCAAGAGAATGCATGTCTTGGTGATGATTGGGGTTCTTTAGACTTTACAGAATCCTTCATTGGAGAATATAAATTTGACCCAATCCACTTAGTCCTTCTGATAATATCATCCACACCTGCTATCAAAGATGATCATTATTTTGTATCGCAGGATAATGTGCATAATAGTTGTAATGTCTTTAATTTTGATCCTCCTCCTTTTGAGGAAGATGATTGTGCTTCTATTAAAGAAGCTAATGTTGGCAGTCCTATCAAGAAGGTTGATGGTGATCCCATAGAGGAGTATAATCCCCATTGTTGGAATAATACTCTCTATGAAGATCCTCCTCCTTCTCAAGATTTATAAACATGTTATGGCCTTGGTTTTAAACTTGTCTCTAAATATGGTTATGGGAATAAAGGTTGTGGGCATAACGAACAAGGCATTCAGGTCCCTATAGAATGTGCACCTTGTAAGCGTAATTTGGGGCTGTGTTTCTTGAATGGACAATCTAAACAGAATCCAAGATTGAATGACATGAATTTTGATCAACCTCATTCTCTTGGATTGATTCATCCTCCATTGTCTTTTATCTTCGTGTCTTCTTCTTGTGAGAAGAGAAGGTTTCCTCCACAAGAGAAAGGGTTGCTTCCTACTCCTCAATCTTTATCTGAGCAAGAGTGTATTTTTTGTAGGCTTCTTAAATCCCACTTAATTACTCTACCTCCTCCTACACATAAGAAATTTCATAAACATGATAAAGCAAAAAATTCTTTTTGTGCACACCATCAAGTTCTTGGCCATTCCACTAATGAATGTAAGGCCTTGAAGGATAAAATACAACTTCGTAATTTTTGTGTCATCACTCTTTCATTTTGTTGATGCGCCTCTCTTTTTTCTTTGCATGATGAGTGATATGTAGGTCTACCTCTATCTTGTATGCTTTAAGTATCTTGCATGGTTCTCCTCCCCTGTGTGCTAGGGGTAGTGATAACTTATTCTGGAGATGTGTGTCCTTCTTAAGGATCCCCTCTCTTCTCTTTATCTTTCAATTGGAGTGTCCCTTGAGTGGACCCCTTTTCTTTTGAATGGTTCCTGAGGGACCCCCTTTGAAATATTTTCTCCTTCAAATGAATTCATTGGAATCTAGCTTGGGGGCAGCCTAACTAGACCTCACTTTTCAAATAGTGTGTCCCTTGAGTGGACCCCTTTTCTTTTGAAGGGTTTCTAAGGGACCTCTTTGAAAGCTTTCAAATTTTGGGTTGTTTGCATGACTATTTTCTTGTCTACCTACATGGCTCCTTGTTGATATCTAACGTGTTTTGTCTACAGATTAACATGTTGCTTTATGATCTAGCTCTATGAAGTCCCTCACATCAAGCTTCCTTTAGGAGAGAGTACTTGGGGACACCCTCTTTGCAAGTTTGAGGACCTGTCAAGTGCTTGCATCCTATGGTATCTTTTTGTTTAACTCTATAGGAGAGAGTACCTGCAGAGCCTTTTGTTCACCCTTTCATAGGTCTGAGGGACTACAAGTCTTTTGTTCACCTTCCATAGATCTGAGGGCCTGTTGTGTTTTTTTAAATATCCATAGGAGAGGGTACCTTTGGAGCCATCTCTCTTGGAATTTTTATTCATTTATAGCTCTTAAATTCTCTTCTCTCTTCTCTTCTCAATTGTGTATACTGATTCGAAGACTTGCATCTTCTTCATCCTAAGTATATAATTATTTCTCTCTTCGACATTGGTTGCTTCCCTAACTTTTGGGTGCATTCTTCTCTCCGTTTAAGAGTTCTGCTATGTGTTATTTCTTAATTCGGGTACGATGCATAGTACTGAGACAACCTTTTACATCAAGGTCTCTTTCACTTCATTGGCTCAAATCCTTTAATTTGTTATGTGCTTTTGTGTGTGTGTTTTTATATTCTAACCCTATGTTATGTTCTAACATTTTTTTCTTGTGCAGATCTCTCTTGTCTAATGCATTTTTCTGTAGGTCTTCAGCCTAGGGGCATGCTACCTTAGTTCAAAGATTTATCTGCTTCATCTACAGTATCCTTTTTGCATCATGATGTTATTTATGTTTAGTAGATTTCCTTTAGCGTGCATATTAGTGTAGATTCATGACTGCTAAAGTGGGGGGAAAATGTAATGTCATAAAATTACACCCCTTGCAATTTCACATACATTCTTGCATCCGCTTTAGTGTTCACTCCCTTAACATTTGTGTAGGTCCATTTTAGCCCTTACATCAGTCTTTTTCCCCTCTCAAGATGCTCAAGACCCCTTTTCAGCAACCACCTTCACGCATCAGCTTTGCGTCAAACCTTGTTCTTTTCCCATTCTTTCCATTTTGTAGCATGATGTGTTTGGACACTAGTGAACCACGCAGACATCTATACGCCACGCTAGCGTCCTGTGACATTTCAACGTTCAAACAGCTATTTTTGAGCATGTTTTCCACTTGTTAGCTAATTTTTTTGGTGGTAACAGCTCGAGGTGCCTTGTAACCACTCAAGAAGCTTCTTTTCCCTCCTCTTCTCTCTTTAAATGCTATCTTTCCAATTCATTTGGGCTTCTGGATATTTCTAGCTTGGGCTCCCACCTTTTCCTCTTCTCTTAGTCTTGCTCTCTTGATTTCACATCTCACTACAACAACACTCCCAAGCTTTCTTTGCAACTCTCTTGGCTCTCACAGCTATTGCTCTCTTTGGCTTCCTTAAGCCTTACAGCTGATATCTCTCTTGCCTTGCACCTCTCTTATCTTGTGCTTGCGAGCATCATGGGATTTCCCACATCCCCTATCTATTGCATCTCTATCTCATGATACGGGTTATCCTCCTTGAGCAAGGATTGCTTTTATCACTCCATATTTGCTTACTTTGTTCACTTTCTCTATCTATCTGGCTATCTATGGAGGTGGGAACACCAAAATGGGGGTTTGATTGAGGAAAACCCTATATAGCCCCAGCATTTTCTCTCGATCTTACATATGTAGGTATTGAATATATTCTCATGCTGGAGGCTTCATTACGTGGGTTGTTGTGAGAAGTTTCTATCTCTTATCCTCTTTAGTCTTATCATCTACTTCACTTTATTTCAATTATATTATTTTTTTTACTTTCTCACATTCCAATATTTTCCTAGCAGTTAGAACAGTAGTAGTCACCTTGTTGTTTTTTGTGACATTCTTGGTTTCTAGTCCATACGAGACACTAGTGACCCTTTAAGACCCTAGCACGCTGCATTGTCATCCTTTTTCTATGCTTTCGTCCTTTGACTGAGAACTCGCTAGTCTGTCTAAAAAATCTTTGTGACCTGCTCTTTTTTATTTTGAAACTCTCACATTATTCTTTGAGGTAGTTTAGGATAGTTCACCCCTTGGAATTCTCTTGAGAATAAAGAGACTCATGAGTAGCGAATCCCCCTTCTCTACACTATTCAAATTATTTTCACCAATTCCTCAACTTGCATGACCATTAATGGACAATAATCAAATCCTTTTAGGATTTTTTGATCTTCTAGGGTTTTCCTTTAGCTCCTACACTTTATGTTCTTGTTGAAACCTTAGGTTGTATTTTGAATCATTTGATCTCCCATAACCTTTTTATGGGTATTTCCTTGCTCAATTCATCTAATTAGCTAGTTAATGATCATTTTATTGATAATTCATTTCACATTCTTCTTGAGGACGAGAACAATGCCAAACAAGCTCTTCTTTTCCTTCATATATTTTTTCAAGAATTTGGCTCAAATATTTAATGGCAAAAGACCCAAAGCTACAAGAAGTCCTATTTCCTAAACTTGGTCAGTTAGACTCTTTTAGTTGGAAATGGATTTATCAATGATATTTTTTCAATTTGCAGGTAGTCCCTTTAATTTTCAATCCTCATTTTCTATCTTGTGGTAAGTTGTCATTGCTAGAATTAAAAATAAACTAAGTTATTGGATCACTGAACCTCTTTCTTTGGTTGAGAAATTGTAGGTGTGCTCTAAAATTTTTGGCCACTAGTCATGTTTATTAAGTTTTTCTTGTTAGGTCCCTTCTAAATCCTCTTATTTAAAATTTGAGAAATTACTCAAGGGCTTTCTTTGAGCCTCTACTAACAAGAATAAAGGAATTCATCATGTTGCTTGGGAATTTAGTTGTCTCCCTCATGATTCTAGTGGCGTAATATTAATCTTAATCCATTGCTAAGGTATTTCTCTATGTCCTAAATGGATCATCATGGCTCTAAAAGGGAATGATTCAAGTTTTCCCATTGGGTGGTCAACTTGGAAAGGACTTGGACTCTATATTATCCTCACCATGAGGGATCATATCCAAACATAAGGCACATTTTTTATCAAGATAAACTATAATGTTTGGGAGTCCATCAAGCCCTAGATTTTTTGGGTTTGTAATGACTTCTACAATGGCCTCTCAATTGATCAACAATCTATTTGTCGGTATTCAATTTTATTGATTCAATATTGTCCTCTTTCTAAACCCCCTTGGATTCATGCTTTAAAATTCTTTGATAGAGGAATTAAAATTCTACCAAATATCCTTAATAAAGCTACAAAGAATTTTCTATCTTGGCCCGAGGCTAAGTTGAAATTTTGGTTATACAATCAAGATCAAAAGAACTTCTAGACTATTGTTGATGTCATCCCTCCTCTTATCATTCACAGAATTGGGCTTAGATCCTTCAACCCCTATTGAAAATAGTAGAAATGGTATCTTGAAATAGTATTTTGTAATTACAAACCCTGAAAGGAATACTTGTGGCTTGCACCCCATATCCCAATGGTAGATCAATTAAACCACTATTGGCACCTCCAATCTTCTCCTAAAACTTGGCATTAACGATTCTAGACTATTTGGGCAATCATTATTGATCCTATGTTGGCTCATTTTGTGTGGTGCGTACTCTACCAATGGCTTCTACTTTGCTCTCACTTGTCTCATATGGGAGTTCTCAACCCCCACTATATTTTTTGTGGATAGTTTGATACTCTCAAGCATCTTTTTTGGTTCTATAGTAGAGCTCGAGAAGCTTGGATTTAGATACATGATTTCTTCAAGCCCTTTTTTCCTAACCTCTTCTCATGACATATATTTTTCTAAGAAATTGGCCTTACCTCTCATTTGAATTTTCCAAATTCTGTAATTATTTTAGGGTTAAAATTCTCTTTAGTATTTGAAAATATATAAATTCAACGTTGTTTTCAAGTTATTTGATTGATGTTCACTTTTCTCTATACTCCAAAGCTATGAATTACTCTAATGTGTTTATGCAAATTTAGATGAAAGCTCATAAGGTTGCACTTGAAGTTGTGCACCTTCAAGATCTCTTAGATCACTAGAGCAATGCCCCCTACACAATCATTTGAGTTCCATCTCCTACCTCTTCCCCACCTCGTGGGTGTAGGTGTTGTTATAGTCAATTTCCCAAAAGAGAATGAGGATGCCAATATGAAATATCTCAACCTTAAGGCTCTAAGGATCATGAATCTTGTGGTTGGTCTCATCTTTCTATTTCACCTTTCACCTCCTCATGGGTGGGGTGCTCCTATTTGATCAAATTCTAATAAATTTCCTCACCTAGAACTAGTTATTTCTCATGTTCATGCTTAGAAACCTATAAATAAAGACTAGGAGGAGGGTGTTCTCACTAGTTGGAAGCATGTTGATGATGGTTCCATCCCTACTAGTATTTGGGTTAAACTAGATGATCATGGTCCCCCTCTTGTCAGTGTTCCTCTCACTACTAAGTGGATTTTTATGTTTATTGAGCTTTGGGCTTGGCCCTTTTTGACTATTTTCATCTTTTTCTTTAGACTTGGTCTTGCACAGACTCTAAGGGTGTGCCTTTTTACCACCCACTTTTTTTGTGAATAATGTATGATCATCTTTTTAGTTCTTAAAAAGTAATAAAGGTCATATTCATCAAAAACATTTTGGTATTTCCTACATTTTATTCATTTGCATTTTTTAAGGCCTTCAAAGCATTTTGCACTCAATTGCTCCCACCTTCAACAAAGACTCTCAGGAGATCTACTTAGGTCTTCTAGAGTTCTTAACATATCCAAGAACTTCAAATTTTGACATGTGGGCTAGGAGTTATAACACCATCAAGTTGGGGTACCAAGACTAAATATTTTCTTAGTTTTAATTAATTGATAAATCAAAACATTAGAATGCAAGGTTGAGACACTTTCCCAACAAGTTATGCAAGATGTTTAGATGTTACAAACTCATCTTATTTGACATTTTTAGTACATGAACATTTTGGTATTCTTAATTTCATTAATGGAATTTCATTCTATGTTTGAAATTGAGGATTTGAAGTCATGATCTCTTGGGTTATAGGTTATCAAGTTATTTTAATTTTTATATAATTAAATTTTTTATTAATAATAATATAATTACACTAGAGAAGCATTCTAGGGGTCTATTACTCCTTTCAACATCAAACTTGGCACTTAAAATGGGATTTCCACAAAAAAGAAAGAAGGGTTGATTGAGTCAAAGGAAAGGTTGTGAGAGGATGCAAAGCTCTGTGAAGCATTTTAGCTTTAAGTTGTTTTGAGTTGATGGGCCTGTTATTTTTTGGTAATTAGCCTTGCCTATTTTTCATTGGTGAGGTACTACTAATTTGTTGTATTATTATCGTTTTATGTATGCTCTTTGTTGTTGTTAAATGTTGATTTATTAACATCTTAATTATTTTTTGATCCTTATAAAAGGGCGGACCCTTTCAAAATCCCTCTTTCCAATTTATGGTTATGGTCAAAAGTGTTTACCCATAATTGAAAAAAAATGATATAATTACATAATAAAAATTGAATCATTTTTAATAAAATAAATAGAAAAGTTCATATTTGTGGAAATCTACAAACATGATGGTTGACAATTTTTTTAAACCTCAAAAGGGAATCTTAGGAAGATTAATATATTGAGTGATGGTACTTATATGGTGATTTTTCTCCATTAATTAAGATTGGTGAGGAACAATTTGATTTTCACTAGGTACTAAGATTATAATTGCTTTCTACCACCCTTAGCAATTAAAATGAAGGAAACTCTAATTTAATTCATTGACAATCTATTCACTAACTTGACAAAGATTTTAAATTATATTTGATTATTCCTATATCATGACATAATTTGAGAATTAAATTGAATTGTTTGATAAAATACCTCTACACAATTAAATTGCTTGACAAAATGCCCATATAAGATTGAAGCATCTAAGAATTTAATGAATGAATTGTTCGGCAAGTTGCCCAAACAATTTACAAATTCTAGGTGATAGATAAACCATTTATTTCAATGCCATATCTACATGATTTTTATTTTTTTTACAATATCTTTATCAATTTCAACTTCAATGTTCTTCTACATTATATTAAGTTCTAGTTACTGTTTCCATTTAATAATGACTCACCTTCAATTATTTAAATTGTAGATGCTGATGCAAGTCCAGTCCTCTTCTCAAAATGTTGTGATTAGGTATTTTCTTTGACAATGATGTTTTGTTTAATTTGATTAGCAGTAATTATTAGGTTGTAAATCCTTCTTTGTTTATCTACCAAGCAATCTTCCTGTGGGTGTGCACTTTCAATTGCTTTCACGAGACAAAAAGTATTTTGAAATTTGTTCCTAGACAGGTTGAATTTACTTATAGTTTCTAGCGACTTGAGCATAGCCATTGTGGTGTCATATGTAACTAAAGGAAAATGCTAATAGAACTACACAATATGTTTCTCTTATTGGACTCACGTGACCACTAAGCACTGTGATTGAGTTGTCCACATATGTAAAATATACTATATATTGCATCAATTATCCTAGTCTCATCACTCCTACTTCTAGATCATTAGTGTGTTTTGAATTTCAATAGTTGTTGCTATCGAGGTGGATCCCATCCACCACCTCATTGTTCTTATTGCAAGGTATTTTAGAATTTTTTGTTATGGAGTCTTACGCCATCTAGTTTGCCGCTTGTGCAAATATTGATGGCTTTTGTTGTTTTCCTCTTGCAATGTTCAATAATCCTTTGCATCATGGGTTGGTGATCTACAAAACTACAATAGGCACTCGCCTATATCAGCAATAGATAGGATTCTAGATGTTGAAAAAGAGGTTTTTTTTGGACTAATCTTGTTTTGAATGGGAATGTACAGAGATCTTGGTTGAAGAAAATGGCAAGCAAGTCTAGATTAGTGATGAAAAAATTTAATGGCAATAACTTCAAATTGTAGAAGCTCAATATGGAGGATCTATGCATAGTTCAACATCTCTGTGCTATCATTTTTGGACCCAAACCTGCATTGATGAAAGACGAATGAGTTGTGGATTGGAAGGCAAGAAGCATTATCAAGCTTTGCTTGGTAGATGTAGTGTTGCTAAGTGTCTGAAGAATCCACCTCAAAATCCCTCTAGGAGAAGTTACAAAATCTATGTTGGGCTAAATTCCTAATTAATAAACTTTTTCTAGAAGCTGTACACACACTAATTTACAGTTGATGGTGATTTAGTAGTAAAGGAATTGAATTTATTCAACACGATCATGAGCCAATTATAGCCTATCAGTGTGAAAATGGAAGAGGAAGATCGATTCATGACCCTTATAAGTTCTTTGTCAAACTCATGGGACAACTTGGTAATAGCTATCAAGAGCAATGTTTCAAAGCTTGTCGTTGATGAGGCAGTGGCTACTCCAGTTTATGAGGTGAAAATCTTCTCAAACTACCAAGGAAGCTTTGATTGTTCATGGACAGTCTAAGAAGGGAAAAAAGAAGAATAAGAACATATCCAAGCCATATGGAAGATCTAAGTCTCTTAGTAAAAGTCGAAGGCTAAATGTTGTAATTGCAGCAATCAAGGTCATTTCTAAAACGACTACGAGGAAGAGAAAAGAAACAAAAAAAAGGTGAATCTAATATGCTTCTCTCGAGGATGCAAGAGATGCCTTTGTCACAGCCTTGGCAATACATGCATGTGAGAATGCATGGATGATTTGACTCTAGAGCTTCTTTCCATATGACCCCATCAGGAGTGGTGGGAAGATGTATCTCAATGCCAACTCTTACCTTAGTATTGTTGGTCATGGAAGAGTCGAGATCTAATTCTCTGATGGGAGGAACAGAGGTATTTCCGCAGTTCTGCACATGCCTAGTTTGGCATATAACTTGTCTCTCAATAAAATGAAGAATGTTATCTCCAAGAAAATAAGATGCTCAAATATTGCTAGATTTGGATAAGTTTTTCAACTAACTGACAAATGATCATAAGATATTTATAGAGCAAAATTTGACCATGTTTCTCAACTACTTACAAGTTATGATGCATTTTTTCATTATTTTTTTATTGGTCTTGATAGGATAATAGATTTTTTTGAGCTGGATTTGCGTTTAGCGAAGGTGCCACTGAGATTTCTAACTTTGTTTATGAGTGCTTCATGTTCCGATTTGATGTTTTTGAACTGTTACTAAACGTAATTCAAGATTTCCTTCAACTTGGACTTTTGGATACAATTATGGACATCAACTGATCATCAACCTTTACCAAAATCAAGAAGTTCAGATCTATATTACTTTCATGCAAGAAATCACATCTATATATGAGCCGTCTTTCCAAGGAGAACCACCTTCACGTAATCTCTTTCAATTTACATATGCTAAATAATGAATTTTCATCATTATCATTACAAAGATGGCCTCAGCCATACTTAAATACATATAACAAATATTGCCCTTAAATTTCCAAGGACTGCACTTAATGGGTGAAGAATGTTTGTCCCCCTGCCTGCCTCTGTCAATAGCAGATGCTTCTCTTGGCTGATTGTTAGTGAAAAAAGTATAATATGATGCTGGCAATTTGGCCTACCAAAAACAAAAATCATTGGTACTGTGGTCCTCGTGTTGCTATCAAAACAATATGTTGAGATACAGTGTGATCCACATGGTCATAGAAAACATGGCAAAGATGTGAACCCAGAATAAAATTGCTGAAGCTTCCTTCTCGGCAAAGCCTCTTATATTAGCAACTGCCCCTGTTTCCCAACAGAGCAATCAATTACCATCTTGCTTTGTATATGTAATATAAAAATCAAAAGCTTCAATCCATTGCAAAAGAGTTTACAAAACACACAAAAAGGTAAAGAACTGCAATAAATTCATGAAACATAGGAGCAGCAACACACACCACTGTCGAAATAAAAACTATTCCACAGAAATATTGTTTGACTAAATTGTATATGTCCAATTATATTTTCAAAAGGATATTCAAGGAAAAAGAAAAAAGAAAGAAATTAGCGTGGAAGAGGGAGGAGGAGGTTTGGTGCTGAGTGAGGAAGACGAAAAATCATCCTCCATGAGAGCAACCTAGTCCTCTTGGTGATCTTTGTCTTCTTGGCCACATCATTTTCGTGCTTCGTGTGTTCCTTACAATTTGTAGCCTTTGTTTTATGCTGCTTTTTTTTCTTTTCTTGGTTACTGCCCATTTTGGGATCTGTGATCCCTTTTAGACTGAGGGTTCTGATATAATTTTTATTTGTCATTAATTAATCATAAGAAGAGACTCCTTTTTCCTGTGTGGGGTGTCTACTGTATTGATGGACCACACACAAAGTAAAGGAAAAGTTGGGGATGGATATCCTGGTGGAAAGGAGGGAATTAAATCTGGTATGATTGAGCAGGATTGAGCAGGGTGTGATAGCATTGGTGGTGAGAACGTTGGAATGGTTGAAGTTGTCAATAAATATTTCAAGCAAGTCCTACATGCAGACAATCACAAGACTACACTGTTGCCTGAATCAATATGCTTCTCTACACTGGATAACTATGGAGGAAATCTTAACAGTGTCTTCAAAGGAAGAAAAGAAATTGGAGGCATCGACAAAAAATGGTGAAGTTCCCTTGCCCAGAAAAAACCTGATTGTTTACCTAGATTCTATGATGATTGAACCGTTTGAGACTCTGATTGATTCTTTTAAGGATGGCAAATCTCAAGATGCTGATGTTTTCCCTGATGAGTTTTATAAAGTGAACAAAGATTGGGTTTCTGGAAATCTTCTAATTGTGTATAAGAGGACTCTGCAAGTTGGTTCCTTGGGCAAAAACATTAATAGAGATATCATCAAGCTCATTTCTAAGGGGACAGAACTCAACTCAAAAACTAGAGGCCAATCACCCTGCTTAATGTTCCCTACAAATATTTTGCTAAGATTTATACTGCTTACTTTTCTGCCAAGAAGAAATTATTGTACCAGAGTGGGTTTGTCCAAGGTAGATTTATCTTGGATTATCTGATCACTAGCTGGAAAAAGATGGCTTGGGCCAGAGATTCATAACTTAAATTTGGGACAAAATTGAATGGCTTTTCATCCTTTTGATGTTGAGGATTCTTGGCTTTACAGAAAGATCTTACGAGATGGTGGAACTCTTCTTTAAGGATGCCTCAGCTCAACTTGATATTTATTAATAATGGCTCCCTAACTGAGCCTTTTGGTCTGCAGAGGTCCATCAGATAAGAGTGCCCTTTGCTCTCCTCCTTTGTTTCTGATGCCTTCCATTATCAACTAAGAGATGCCACTCTGTTGGTCCCCCTGTTATAGGTATTAGGCTCCCTGATGAATCTAAAATTGTTGGAAATTCAATTTGATAAGTATACTTCTTTGTTCCCTATTCTTGATTAAGAGCACTTTTCCTATCTTACTTTCAGGCTGGGCCAACACTGCTGTAATTCAAGGTCCATAATCTCTTGGGACAAATTCCTTATTTTGGGTTGGTGATCTTATTTGGATTGGGGTGGCCCTACTAGATTGGTCTGATATTTGGGTATTCCCTTTGCTCTTTTCTCATCTCTAGTGATGTGGGAAAATGGGTGTTTGATAGGATTGCTAACTGTTAAGGCATAGACTTGCAAGTTTGTCAAAAAGTGTTCACCTTTTAATGCATTTATTATGCTTCTACTTTGTTGTTCTGTAACTCACATGACAAAAGGTTGCACAAGTTATTGTGAGATTTTTAGTAATTAGATAGGAAGGGGAACCAAAAAAAAAGGCATGTTGTGGCCTAGGACTGGTGTTGTCTTCCTCGTTATTGTGGGAATTGGATTTAAAAATATAGAGTTTCAGGGCATTGTGCTAGCTGATAAGTGAGTTCTTAGAGTCATGAAGGGTGGAGAACCTTGGACAGTGTTGATAGAAATAATATTAGTAACAGAGTCCCTAAAAAAGGGTTTGGAAGGAGCTCATCCCTTTTACTTGATCTTTGGGACTTTCGGCTTTCCCAATTAAGCCAGCAGGCTCTCCAGTATTTGGGAGTATTTGGAAAGCTTGGGAGTCCTCGAGGCATCTTTTGGTTGACCATGAATTCTTCTCTAGGGGGGCTACAACTGTCGAAGGTTTAGATCTTTTTGGTGACATTTATCTCTAATCAGAGGTGGTTCTGCTAGATAGTTGTTCTAAGGGTAGTAAATCTTCAACATATTTGTTTACAGACGGTTCTCTCCTTTCCTGGGAGGATATCAAGAGGAACTTAATGCTTCCTAAGTCACATTGAAGAATTTATGCTTTGTTGGTTAAATCCCTCCAAGCGATCTCTGCATGTTTCATTCTCTTCCTTGCTAAAAATCTCTAACGGAACTCTGTATGATAAGATGTCTCTCTCCCAGGAGATGTTTGGTTCTTTGAACAGTAAGCCGGGGCTTGATTCCCCTAAGCTTTGGCAGGATAGATTTGATTATATTTGATCTTCTTGTATTTAACCAAAAATGTTGTGTTCTATGTTGTTATTGCATCAGAAACTTCTAGTGGGCACCATTTTCTCTTCTTTAAGGTTTAGCATAGGCCCTTTTTTCTGTCTATGATATGGGTGAGTGTTGTTTCCATCTTGTTTTTATTTTAAATTTGCTAAAAATGTTTGGAATTTTTCAGGAACAGAGGAGATCACTTACAAACTTTTGTCACAAGGTCATTTTTTCCTCTTGATCTTTGCAATTTACTTTGATGCCCAAAGTGTCAAAGGAATGCTTTTACAAATTTCTTACTTAGAATTCCATCACTGTTCACAAGGACTACCTCAGACAGAGTGCTCTGTATGCAGGTTATGCTGCTAGAGGCCAGTTGCCTTCTTGTCCCTGTGGATGCTGACTTGGATAGTGCCTTGGATCAGTTCATTGTTTTTCATGTTGCTCTTAAAGCTCAGGAGGGTAGGCTGATTAATTTATTGTGGATCATGAGGCCGAGACTACCCTGGTTGAGAGTGAGATTTTCGTTGATTATCTTGGTTTGAGAAGTTACTTGACAGTCATGTTGATAATATTCTGAATATTGTTTTACAAAAGAATTCTAAAGAGTAATTGGGTCTGATTAGTTAAGTCTTGTTAATTATCATCTGAGGTTCTGTAAATTGTTACAAACTGATGTTTTGTTCGATATAGTGGCTGCCACTTTTGAGCCCTAGACTCCTAATCTTATCCCCAAGTTTGGTTCTCACCTGTGCCTGTCATGCTCTGATGTAATGCCCATGTCTTCTATGTTAGACTGCCTTTGGGCTTTTATATTTTCTGTATTTTTCTTTTACTTTCAGCAATATAGAAAAAATGATATTCAAGAAAAGCTTTAACACTTAATCATCAAGTGAACACTTATATCACACAAATTTAGAATATTAATACCAAAACAATACTAAAATCTGATAGATAAGAGAGCAATTGAATTACCTGCAAGAATGGAAGTGGGCATTGTGTGCTGAAGTAGCAGAACAAATCGAAACATTTTGTCATTTGCAGGTAAAAACCCTAATTTATCGGCCAAAGTAACAATTCCAATACCAGCAGGAGGCACCAAGATTAATCTAGCAAATATAATGGCTACAGTTGTCCGTAGGCCAAGCTTAGAATTTGCTGGACCTGTAATAAGATCTGTCAATTCAATTTGCATACATGCAAATGATCTAACAAGTATCATATTGCAAGATTGCATCTAAAGGTAGAATTACATAATATATCAAGTAGTTTACTAACAAGTTGCTGGTAAGTGCACAAGTTTGTGAATGAACTGAATGACAAGTTAAGATTTAACAGCCAAAGTATGATTTTTGAATGAAAATATGGAAAACCACAATATATAAATACACCATCATAAACGGTTATTTAATTTAGCAGAAAGATGTGCCAAGCTTACCTCCAATAAGGTTACCACCAAGAGCCAGCATAATGCAAGGAACCATAGCACCCCTGTATATAGCAAACATAAATGGATTAATAATCATCTCCGTTTAACTATGTATGTCCTATTATTTTGAATCTTTAATAGTAGGTTTATCTTTTGATCCAGCATAGTAAGTTCTTCACATGAAAACTACACATATCTAGCTTATTAATACATTGGAACATATTACTCAAGAATGTGGATGGTAAAAAGCTCAGCAATATAATTGAGATGACAACATGTTGTTTAGTACTGGAGAACAAGGAAAATTATTACAGTTAGGAGGAGGGTAGGCAGTGGCAGGTAGCATTTTGATGTTGCAGATGATAATGGTTGTTCAGAGGCTGGTGAGGAAGGAAATGATGATGCCCCAAACCCAAATGCAGTACAGCAGAGCTCTGGTGTAGCATTGCACTCAGAGAAGAAGCTTTCTTCCTCCACAATGGCAGGAATTAGGGAAGATAACAATGGCTTTGTAGCTTCCGAAGGATCTGCAGATTTGGGTTTAAGGCATGGATTTCTAGCTGACAAGGGTGTAAAGAAGGCTGGCTCAGTGAAGTGCAAGGAGCCCCATGGTGGTGGCACAGAGGCTCCAATTGATAAGGAGCGAGGAATATTGGCAGAATCAGTTGCAAAGGTGTAAACTGTAGAGGATCATAGGTTTTATGCTTCTTGTAGGAATGCAGGTAACTGTTTTCATTCTTGCAATGATGTTTGTCTTTCACTTCCCATTCTTCATAATACATTAGAGGTAGAGCACTCTAGCCCAAAGAGTGCAGAAAATCCTAACCACCCTGGAAGTGATTCTAGCATGTTCTTGGGGCACTCTCTTCTCTGTTTGAAACATCTGACTGAAGTCAAGCTGGCAAATGATTGGGTTATGTAAATATCATCTCAGCAAGTAGTTATTTCTAGCTGTAGGTAAGACATGGCATTTTTTCATGGTTACTCATTAAATATGGTTGTTTGTAATGCTGGAGTTTTTTACTATGTTTCCATTAGTCATTCTTCTCTATCTCAGTTTCTTTGTATATCAATTTTTTAGTATGGGTGAGAAGCCAATAGACTCCTCAATAATTTATTCCCCAAAAATAAAACTCAGCAAGAGATGGTTCTCTGCAAAACACATGTTGGGTTTCTAATTCTTTATTACAATTGCTATAGTTATTCTCATATAATATATATCTTGCATGCATGGAGGCAGATAAATTTCCTAAAACCTTTTGGTTGATAATGTTTTGCGTTTGCCAGTGTCATCAAAACATGAAAAGGATTGGAAAACAAAGATAAAGATTTTCCAAATTAATGATTAAATCTATGTTGTGCCAACAATCAGAAAGAGGTACATGAAAACCTTGTAAATACAAATATTGGGGACACGGACTAAGGTAATATAGCAAAGGATTTCGGGGAAACAACATGTTATGCTATATTAGGTAAGATTTGCAATGTTTTAAGAAGGGAAAAATGCAAAAGATAGCCAAAAGAGACCACTTTATGCCAAAAAGATTTCCAGTTTAATGGAAACTGCTTCCAGCAATTTGCCAGTTCCCTCAAAGGGGTTTCAGTAGTTTCTGGAAAGGGTGCTAGAGTATACACATACACAGGAACTCAAGTGCACACACATATATACAAATACCATTTTACATACTAACTAAAACTTGGAACACTGTTCCACTCAAACCATTCCCAGAAAAAAATTCAATCGTATCTGAAAACTTCAAAACGCCATTTACTGGAATTGCAATTAGCTTTTTGACACAATCAATTTACTGAATGAAAGTTCAGTTATAGGATTATGCAAGCTACCTATGTGCGATTCTACCAAACAAAGGCCACTAGGCATTAAGGAAAACTGTGCATAATGCATTGGCTTTGTGCTATGCAACACTAAATGTGTTAAGACCTTAAGCTCATTAATGCAGCACAAGTGAATCACATATCCGGACTATATCCTATCAATGTATAAACACTTTGTGGATGAAAATATTTTTCATAATAAAACATTTAATCTAACTAGTAACACTTCTACACAGTTAAGACCTATACAATATTGAACCAGTCTGCAGTTTTGAAAAACATGCTCTTTTGGTAAGCTCTTTCTCAAGGAATAAACTATACCGTTTCAGAATGACACCATCAGTGAGAAACAGACAAGCTCAGATTGAACATAAGAAAAGTTCATCAAGGAGGAAGGATCTATAGAACCAATAATTGGATCCGTCCTCCACATATATAACGTTCCAAAAATAATTGAAATCCTGAATATAGGATATATCATTTCCAGAGGAAAAACTACAAAGATGAGAATAATTTAAAAGGATCACAAAGGATGCACAGTAGAAAGTGAAAATGGTGCCAGGTAGGGATAAAAACCTGGAGGAAAGATGTAAACAAAATTTACAAATACACAACAGCCTAGAGAAAGATGGTTGTCCAAGGTGGGAGAAGGTGAACATCTACCATAAGTTTGTCCTTTGATTCTTTCACATCACTTGGTTGTTTAATCAAATCATGTGTGCCAAGGCAACATTCATTTGGACATTTACACAACAACATGCTTTAATGGAGTTCAAGCATCAATTCTACATAGTGCCTATTCTAGCAATGCTTGACACTACACACCTCTTCGAGATTCAAAAAGATGCATTTAACTATGCACTCAATGCAACACTCACCCAACATGGGTATCCAGTTGTCTACCATTCAAAGACATTTAAGGACACAATCCAACACTACACCACTTATAAGAAAGAATTGTATGCCATTGTTCAAGTTGTCAAGCAATGGCAACACTACATTCTAGATAAAGAGACAATAACTCATTCTAATCATAAGCCACTTCAATTTCTACGAACACAAAACAAGTTGGAGAATGCATGCCACATGAAGTGGATGACATACCCACAACAATTCTATCTAGTGATCAATCACAAGAAGGGGAAGACAATAAAGTGGCAAATTGCCTCAAAAAACCACCAAATCACATGCTAACATGGCCACAACTTCATTGACTTGGAGAATCTATACTCCACAAATCGGAATTTCATATAGACCTACATCACAATCATGCAAGGTAAATAGGTCGGTGAATTTCATTTGAATAACAAGCTTCTTCTCAATCTTGGACATATTTGTGTTCCAAGGGGTGCACCTCTACAACGACTCATCTAGGAGGTGCACTACACCGAGACAATTGGATAATTCAATGTTACCAAGACCCCCACAATGCTACATCAACATTTTAATTGGCTTCACATGTGTGCAAACATTAAGCAAGAAGCTTGGGATCTAGAAGTCCTAAATTCCTTATTACATAGTCAAACCCATGAACAAGTAGCTCAAGATCTACACACCTCTTGCAATTTGACAAATGCACTAGGAATCTATTAGAATGGATTTCACAAGAAAACTCCCTACAACAAAGCGCCAAAATGATATGGTATTTGTTGTAGCAGATAGGTTTTCAAAGATGGCCATATTAATTACTTGTAGGAAAAGTATCACCATGCAAGAGACTATACCCCTCTTCTTCAACCATGTATAGGTAAATTTCAGGCTACCCAAATCCATTGTCTAATAGCAAGCCGAGATTCATCCATGCATTTTGGCAAGCATTGTTCGAGAGATTAGATATACAAATTGGATTGCCCCACAACCTTTTATTTGCAAGAGGTAATGTGGTTCACTACTTGAATTGCACACTTCTACACCTATTGCAAATAAACAACCCATTTTACATCTAGAATGCCTACAATAGAGCTTTGCACAGTTCAACAAGGCATAACTTTCCATACATGTCTTGGATTTCAGCCTGCAACACCATTGGCATATCTTATTGTGCACCACTGCACTTAAAGCCATGCACACAAGAATGGGAAGCAAATAAAGTGTACAATTTCTGCAACAAATTCAAAGTGTTCACCAATAGGTTCAATAGATTCTCTCATACCAATATCCAAAATACAAAGAATGCCACAACACACATTTGCATACCTCATTCAAGGTCAATAACAAAGTTTGGTTGCATCTTCAAAAGGAATGCGTCTAGGGTCCACACCAGAAGATGAAGCCTCTACACCATGGTTCATACACCATTCTGCATGTAGCTCACCATTGTTCACATCATCTGTTTAGAGTGACTAAGGCAATGCGGTATGCAGATCCATATTTGAAAAGCTTAGCAATTACTTGTCAATCTCATGAGTACTTGCAAGTAACTCGCGGCCCGAAAATTGCAAGAAAAACTCATGATTTTCATCAAAAACTTGCTTGCACTCAAAGAGATCATTTTGTATTGTTTTAACTTTTTTAGGTCCTTTCTTTTGTGCAAGGATGCAAGCAGATATAGAGTGCTCAAAAGTCAGTTTTAACTCTAGATTTCAAGCATAGTTTGGGTCCTTTTTTTAGCACGCAGGGGAGTATCTTATTTTGGAATCACTGTCAGCGAAAGGAAAGAGCTCATAGAAGTAAAAGAAGTCACAGATTGCTGCTGCAAACCGTGGGGTTAGAAACCCTCAGCAAATATTATTTAGCTGCTTTTTTATATCCTGATATGTGCTTCTTGACTTTCATTGTAGGCTGCCACATTTATTGCATTACTCGTAGATCAGAACATAAGTCATGGACTGTAGTGAAGATTGTTTTAATGCATGTATGAATGTGCACGAGGATGAAATTATACTAAGAGAATCTACTTTCACTGTCAATATACATGAGCTCTGAAAAATTAGGAAATGGCCGCTAGACCTATGTCAAGACTAAATAGGCATATATCCAAAGGCCTTTTAGGAACACAACACAAAGTTAAAACTAAATTTATTTATTTAATTTATTTAGTTCTAGGCTGCTAGGTTTTTTCTTCTGTAATTACCTTTTGCTGGAGTTTATTTCCATTTTCTTAAAAAAAAATGGCATCCACATGTAGGAGAATTGGCAGCAAGCCTAAGGACCCTGCTAGGAAACATGGGGTAGCAAGTACAGAGGTAGAAATTGTTCTCTACAACTATTGCAATCAAGATATCAAAAGAAGCATAAATCGCCTCAAATATCACCTTTCGCAAATCCCTTGCCAACATGTTGTGCCATGTACACAAGCAATCCAAGAGGTTGAAGAAGTGAAAGCTCGCTCGACAACATATGAGCAGATGAAAGCAAAAAAATTTTTAAAAGGATAGCATCATAGCAAAGGCAAAGGCAGCCCCTAGTATGAACTCTTTAGAGTTAGAGGGAGATTTAGCAACTCTATTTCTTCCATTGGGCCATAGATACAAGGATTAAGCAATGTGAGCGGCCATAGTTCCAATTTTTTGTTCCTTGTAACACTCCTAGTGTATAACCTTTGTTGGAAAGTCCAACGTGGAATACGAAATTGAAGCATGAGTTGAAGCTAGCATGTGCCAATTTTTGGTACAACATTCTATTTAATGTTAACATGAGTCCTTATTAAGAGTAGTTGGTTACTACATTGATTGTGGAAAATCAAAAGTTCAAGGCCTCAAGTTGTCATGAGTGAAGTGGCCCATTATTGTAAGATGCAGTTCAAAACACAAATTAGCTAGTAGAGGAACACAAAAACTAATTTGAAGAAAGAAGGGCTGAAACATTTTATCTAATGAATGGACAAATGGCATGGAAAAGACAATTGTTAACTTTTTAGTGACTTTTGGAGGATAGTTAGTCTTTTTCAAGCCAATCGATACCTCAATGAAATAAAAAATGTTAAAAACTTATGCAACTTGTTGGATGAGTGGTGTTTGAGTTGGGTGTGAAAAATGTTGTCCAGATGGTGACAAACAATGTCTCTATGTCTGTGGCAGTTGGTAGACTTCTATAGATGAGGCACGCTACATTGTTTTGGAGTCTTTGTGCCGCTCACCATCATATACTCTCCTTAAGAACATAGGGAGACTAAGTTGGGTGAAGAACATGGTGGAAAATGCAAGGAATGTCACAAAATACATCTACAACACATGGATCGTAAATCCTATGAGAGAGCACATTGATGGAAAATAAAACATGCTATCAAGACACGCACTTTGTCACTAATTCCATCACCTTACATAGTATAGCAGCTGCCTTGCCCAACCCTAAGTGTATATTTGTGAATGAAATGTGGTTGAAGAGTCCTCCGTGCAAGAAGGCTAAAAAAAGAGGGTCATGAAGACCATTTTATGATACATTTTCCAAGGACATGGAGATCGTCAAGGTAAGTTTTCAATCACAAATTCCTATTTTTCATCATGTAAGAATTTGTTGATTTTGTAAAATTCTAATATTTTAAATTGTTGGTTTTTTTTTTTTTTCTAATTTAGTTTAATTTTCTAATTGCATTTTCATCCACTCACTTGTTTTAGGTGTCAAGACCATTTGTTAGGATTCTACAGTTGGTGGATGGAGATTAAAGCCACGTAGGGTATCTATATGAGGCCGCGGATAGGGCCAAATAGGTGATTTAGCATTTGTATGGCATGAATAGAAACAAATATGAATCCATATGATGTATAATTGATCTAAGGTGGAATTTAAAACTCCACCATCATATTCATGCTACTAGTACTACCTACTATTTAAACCCTATATTTTTTCTCCACTTCTTTCAAAGAAAATGAGAAGGTTATGCTTCACCTTAGCATGTGTACTAAGAGGTTGTTCCCCAATAAGAACCTTTGAGAAATCATCATCATACATGATGAGTTGTAAGTTTACAAGGAGACAAAGGGGAGATTGTTTTCTTCACCTTTCTACATTTGTAGGAGAGCCATTTTGTAGCTAGGTAAAAAACATATATGTTTAATTTTAGTTTATAGTTTAATTTGACTTTTAAGTTTACTGAAATCCTTGCAATGTTATAAATGTTTGCAATCCAAATTTGTGGTCAAAAAATTTGGTGCAAAAACACCTAATCTTCGAAACCTTGTCATCCCCATTTTGTCCCAACCTTGTACTGATTCTAGTCGTGAACACAATTGGAGCGCTTTTTGAGGCCATTCACACAAAGAAGTGCAACAAGTTGACTCAAAAGCCCTTGAATGGCTTTTTCTTTGTGTAGTACAACTTTTAATTGCATGCAAAGAAGGTAGAGGGGCAAGAGACACATCTTGCATTTGACCTCAATGACATCAACCCATATTCAAACTATGTTACTATGGATGTGAATCCAATATTTAGTGTTGATAAGCTAGTTAATTTGGAGAGGGAGGCAACTGAGTGGCAGCATATAAGGAGGCAAAAGATAAGATTAGCGAGCCATCAAGGGCAATTTTGTCGTATTTACAACATGAACCTATCCTTGAGACTCCTGTCAAGGACGATGCAACTAAACCATCTAGTTCAAGGACACCCACACAATAGTAGCAAATTTTTATGAGCTTCAGTAATAGAAGAAATTTATGACTTGTAATTTTAATTATTTATATTGAAAATTGAAGATCATATGTATTGAGCTCATTTTTTGGTCTATGATGCATATTGAACTTTAATTTTGATCTATATATGAAGGAAATCAATAATATGTTCCATAAAATATGCATGATTTTTATGAATGGTTTTACAAATTTATGTATTTTTTTAATTTTGAAAAATATGTTGAGCTTTTCCCCGAGTTTTTGTCGGGTGCTAATTTTTATAAAATTGGCCAGCCAGATTATTGCCAAATCAGAGCTTTAAAATTATGTCATATCATGCAAAGAGGTGCAATCTTCAACAACTGTACATGCTCACAAAAGAGATACAATTTTCCATTTACATAATCTACAAACCGCCTGGGATCCAAATCAATTTGAAAGTAATATTATTTAGTTTTTATGTTCTTTGTGTCTTCTATGTTAGTTTCAACTGTTGGCAACCTAAAAAATACTGTTGAATTATCTTTACTTGTGGTGTAATAAGCAATTCAAATATGAACTTATGGAAGAAAAAATGCAACATACCCAAGGATGACACAGGAATCAGTAATAAAGAAAAGAGGCGCATCATCTGTCAAAATCAAATGCTTCAGAAAAGGAGTGATACCAATGACCAAAGCGAGGATCTGCAAAATGAAAAGCTAAGTCAATATTATTGTCTAGTTTGCCTCTCCCATCTTGGAGAAAAAAGATATAATATGAAAATCCCCACACACACAATCACTCTATTCATCTCCAGAGAGATGATAAATTTAAGAAAGCACAATTAAAAAGGTGTTCCAACTCATATTTTATATATCTCCCCATTTAGAAAAAAGAATTATAACTTAAATTAGTGATTGTAAATTAAAATAAATATTCTGTCTATTCCAATTTCTTACAGTGTAAGGATAAGACTAAATTCACACTTACTAATAAGTAAAAATGTTAATTCTTTCCCAATTAGCAAAAAAATGATCCCGAGAATTGTAAACATTAAATAATAGAGAACCAGTGGTAAGGAGCACTTAGCAGTGAGGAAGCAAAGTTTCATAGATAAAATATAAATTTTGCCACTTCTGTTTTCATATTCATGGTTTATTTGAAAGAAAAAAGAACTCACCGAGGCTATTATGGGTGGTTGAAGTATTTGCTTTATTTTTGAACGTTCTAAAAATGAAGATACTTCAGCCATCACCTGCATAGTCACATTCATCCATGCTTAGAAAAATTAAAAAAGGATACATGAGAAACATAACGTTCAGTAGCCTCAGAGAAATGAGCAGTCCCAGTGTTGGGCTTATCACATAACACATTGATAAGATAGATTTTACAGGAAAAAATTTACAGACAAGGAAGTCTATAAACATATCCTGCTGTCAGTGTTTGAATATGCAACAATCAACTTCACCTTTACATTTCTTCTTGCCATATTGAATGAACCATAAAAGTTAGCTAGATTTCAGTAAATTCTGAGTAGCGAATTCTACAACATCTATGCTTGAGTATATAAATTAGATACAATTTCAATAAATTTTTATTAAGAAAATTCTAAAATATCTATGCTTCACAATGTTAGGAAACTGGAAAACAAAAGATTCTGTACTTCAAAATTCAGTCAAAAATACACAAACAAAATAATAAAATTAATGGTCAAATAAATTTATCAAACAAATCCAGTTATAGTAAACACAAAGAAAATATTGGTTTACCCCAAGTACAATTCTTATGAGCTATCTTAGTAAACACAAAGAAAATATCGGTTTACCCCAAGTACAATTCTTATGAGCTATCTTAGTAAACACAAAGAAAATAAATTGAAATTTGAGTGTAGCGACTCTGAATTCTAACAATTCATCGTCATCCTGATGGTAGATCAAGAGTGTGATCCAAAAAATTGATGCAAAAAATTTTTAAAAAAGGAAAAATCAAAAAATAAACTTACAAAGGTGATTCCAAAAGCACTCTAAAGTTATCTTCGTGGACTGGAAAAATCATTTCTAATAACCATTTGTTAGTTATTAACTTTGATGCATACACTAAAAATTAATCTTCTAAAGTTTTTAAATCAAATATGTAGCTCCCTTCGCTTCAGAGCATCCATGTTCGTAACTTTTGCTTCTAAAAAACAAACCGGCATGGAAATAGGAAAATAAGGACTGATCATTATAACCTTCATCTCGACGTTACTCACTATTTCAAATGAAACTTTTCAGGTCTATCTCTAATGAAAATCTGAGGACACAAAATGATATTCAGATTATAGAAGTCATATACTGTTAATAGATATCTCTTAGTAAGTTTTGAGAAAAATTAAAATGTTTAGAAATTTCAATTTTGTGGGATTCTTCCACTACATGGATTATTTTAATAAATTGCACATGAGTAGTCGTTTCTTCTATGATCCTCCACTTTCTTAATCTGGTAATAATTACAAGGCAAGTGTACCCACAAAGCACTCAAGCACCTCTACGTGATGTTAGAACTAGATTCTGGTAGCTCCAATTACTTATAAGCAATGTGTTGGGTATGGAATTAAAATGTTAAAAAGACAAAACATGAAATGCCACAGAAAATGGTGTGTGTGCATGTATGGGTGAAAGTGTGCTAAGAATAAATATTTCAATTCAATAATTAAGTACCACGATTTTCAGCCTCCAAAAGGTCTCTGACTACGGGTTCTATTCATTTTTCTAGACATAAGTTACACTTAAATGTAATACCAATATGTTTCAGGTTCTAAGACAGTTAGCATTTGTAGAAGGTTAACTGTTAAAGAAATCTTCTTGGCCACATCTAGTAAAAACTAGCAGAATTATATCATCCATTATGAATGTTACCATTCCACCCCATTGCTGACAGGTTTACCTGGTGCTGACATGTCTGCTACTGATGTGCCTTGACTTGTGCATTGCTAGCATAGAGGTGGAACATTTTTGGGTTCCCAACTAGAGTATAAATCAATCTTTTCTGTTAGCTGTCTTACGTCCTTCAAAGAGAAGGGAAACCCCAAAATGAAACAGCAGCCTATATATGGCAAAATGATTGTTTCAGATATACTTTGAACCAAATGATAGTCTATACATTGCAAAATGCTATCTACAAATGTCACAGATAAGGATACATGCAGCTCAGTAATGCCACATTGTACTATATATTAGGAGTGATCTACCGGCGAAAAACCTAATGTGTGATTGTAAATTTCAGTGATGAGAATCTTTCAGTTGTCACAACAGACAAATATAATATATGATAACACTAGTTTTCACAACACAGATTTTCAGTACATAATCAAGTAAACAATAACATACACAGAATTCAAAATTTCCTAATATGTTAACATTTTTACAGTGGATCTTTACAAACATTGCAAGAAATTTTTCACTTTCATGACTATTGCTGTAAACAGATCTCAAATACATAAAAAATCTTAACATGTCAACTTACCTCCTTTACCCTTGAGCGCCAATCCAATGGTTTTGATGCATGATCAACAATCCCTTCTTCAGCCACAAGCAACGGGATCCTTGTTGAATCAGCGATTTCTGTGTTTGGTTTAATAGCCACAGAATCTGTTGCTGCTGGGGGTGAAAGCATATAGAATACATAGGTGTATAGAATCACTGCACCAACCTGAAAGATTTGTATTTGTAGCCTCAGTCAAATATCCAAAGAGCTACACTTAAAACTTAATTTTTTTATTTGTTGAAAATTTGAAATCATCGACACTGCATAGAGCCTATATAAAGTCCTTAAGACGAATTTTAATAAAAATATACTAGATTTCTCCTTATATACTCCAAAGTGACAAATTTCAACTTTCAAGCTATCCAGAAAGACAGCTTAAAGCACATAGGTAACTTATAAGTGTGATCTTATTCTTGTGACATTTCATCTACAGGGAATCCTTAAAAGCTCCTTTCTTTTTCTTTATCACCAGAAATAACAAATAGCTTTGAATTTCAATATTAATGTGTATATCTAAAACAAAAGCAACAATGTACATTGTCAATGATATCAACTAATGTTGGGAAATTCACAAATAATATCAACATACCCATTGACCAAATGATATGTAAGCACTCCCAGTTTCATTGCATATTGTAGAATCACCAAATGGATTATTTTTATCACTGCACATTGCACCAATTAACACAAGGGGCACGTTCCCAATATTCCCTGAATAAAGAAATAAATCAGTCTCAAAAGTGGAAAGTCAAATAAGCATTTTATATAACTTGAGTCATCAACATTGCAATATTGATCTCTTCATGATAAAAATATCCATGTTTAGGAAAACCCATCCAAAGTTGAAGAGTCGGCCACTACTTTATGCTCTTAATGATCACAACATACAAGAATGAATTGCAAATATATATCTACTAATGACATATAGAAAGTTATAATAATAACCACACACAATGAATTTCATGTGTAATGTAAAAACAACAAATTGTGTTCATATCCTTCAAAGATTTGTTTTCTGTGTAGAATATTATGGAATCTTGCAACATTAAAAATACAAAATAAAAATAAAAATAAAAACCAAGAGCTGAGATTGTTTAAAAACTTGAGACTGAGCTGTGAATCATAATTTTTTGGGCCCTACTCATTCAAACTCAGGCAGATTTACCAAATTTGTGCCATAGAATTAGCTGAAGGTAAATAAACAACTGTCCTCCCTAGAATCCAAAAGGAAATAAGAATTTGGTCAAAATGATCCATAATTGGATTTGGACACCAGGACAATGGAGAGTACATTTATAATGGACTTTTCTTGGTTGGATCAAACAGATACGGAGGCAGAGGCAGCAACCGTGGAAGAGCAAGAGGCACAAAAATAGGAAAAGAGGGCTGAGGCAAGTGGCAATGGGACTACTAGCTAACCATGATAAAAGCCAAATTCAAGACAAGTTGATGTCTTGTAATTCTGACAAAAACAATCCAAACTTTCCATAAAGGTCCAAAATGCATATGCATGACAAAGATAATGCAGATCTAAGTAATAGTAAGGTTTTCGTGAAAGAATCACAAATCATAAACAATTTGTTATAATGGTTCCTAACTTTTAATGGATAGAATAAATCTCATTATGGATCTTTGAACTAATATTTGATCTCCAAAATTCTCATGCTCTCGGTGATACCAATCAAAAAAAGATGAAAAAAAATTAAACATGGATAATGATCTGTACCAATTCCAATTTGCACAATTGTAAATTTGAAGTAATCCTTTGGTGGTTGAACAAATAATGCCACAACTAATCCTATAAGCGATCCAGAAATTGTGCCACACACAATATTCATAGGAATGAACCACCTGAATGCCAAAAGGAACAGTTAGAAAGGTACAGCCAAAACCAACATTAAGAATTTAGACACAAATCACATATAACA
Organism: Sequoiadendron giganteum; assembly: GCA_007115665.2. Classification (NCBI taxonomy): domain Eukaryota; kingdom Viridiplantae; phylum Streptophyta; class Pinopsida; order Cupressales; family Cupressaceae; genus Sequoiadendron; species Sequoiadendron giganteum. The sequence goes on from CM021101.1 coordinate 200,133,078, forward strand.
AACATTAACTGGATGAATCATGTTGTATAAGGCCCTTAAAAATAAGTTCTACAAATTTACCTATGGTGTCCCATCATATCATAAATACATAAATAAGATTAATGGAAAATGGCACAGAACTTAAATTATGACAAATTGAGAGCTTAACAAGCATGAGCAGTCATTAACATTCTATAAGATTGTTCTGTCGCTTCATAATTTCTGTGCATATTCAGTATTCCTTGAGGTTGAGGATTAATATCAAAATTCCTATATTAGTTCATTTGAATTTTTAAGAGAACTTCTTTGGTACCTTGAGGTTTCAACTATTTCTATATCAGTTATTAAAATATTAATCAGCTAACCATCCTACAATTATATAAAAAATTCGAGTCCTTAAAACATTCGTTCATTAAGGAAATATGACAATAACTCATGACATGTTTCAGAAAAGGGATTAAAGACTCTGAAGCCAAAATGGCCCAAGCTCCCAGTCAAAAAATCAGACCCAGATTTAGATGTTAAATCTTTTTAAGCTGTTATCTGAAATTGGAACATATGATAACAGCATTCTACTTTAGTGTTGGTAACAAACCAAGGCACAAAATTTAATGAAATGCCTCACTCAGAAAACAACCTACATTACAAGAGTAAAAACATAAAAGGTTTCTAAAATTACTTTACCATTCCAACATTTTTTGTAGTGTCACAGCCCTCCCCAACTGTGTGAAGATTAGGCATGGCAAAAAGAGTGTGAACACTAGCTGCAAAGAACAAAGGACATTAAAAATAAATCAGAACAAAAAAGATGTATCAAATTACATACTAGATAAACCTAGTTCCAATATTGAACTAAGAATTAAATGCATTTTCTGCAAAAAATTGAAAGATAAAAGTCTGGGAGGAGTGGGGAATGCAATGAATGGTAAATAAAAACTTGTGGATACATGTGTTCTAGAAAATGCAAATTTTGTCGTAACTAAGAAATTATTATTGGCCACTTACACATTTAAGTCGTGGTCAACCCTAAACTAGAGCACGCTAGAAAGCAACAGATGTGAGGTAAAGACTTTAATTTGCAGCAAACGTGATAAAAAGGTGCATTTCTAATAAGTAGGATTTGCAATCAACAAACTGCACTCCACATCAATGGTTGGTTATTCGGGGTTACAGGTTTTTTGAGTGAGACTAGGACTTGATTGTTATAATAAGGAATCATTCAAATTTTATAAAAATGGGTTCATTGAAGCACTCTATGCATTCCAGGGCCTTGTCTCCATTAGGGGCTGACTGCTAATGGCACTGTGAGTGCAGACATGCTCTCTCCAACAAAATGAAATTGTTTAAGGTAGATGATTTCAATGTAGATAGATATGTTCAGCTCAAATGCCAGTCCATGATTCAAAAGGTCATGTTATTCATATTCTTTTGCTATGGTGCTTGGTTTTCATTAGATAAGTTTTAGGACGGACGAACTCAGTTATAATGCTGACTGATTATTGAGCCGAACTGAAGATGGAAACTATGCAAACCTCCTTCAGAAGTCTTTTCTTTTTGGTTAATGAACTCCTTCAATGTAAAAAGCCCTAGGAGAGTAATTTACCATGCTGAGTTACTAACAATTAAAAAACTATTCAACTCAATAATTTTCATTTGAATTTTCAAATTTTGAGCGCTTGAGGGTGTCATATGACATATGTAAGCTTTTAATTATGGCAATCAGACAAATTGATAATTAGAATAAACTTATATGTTTTCTAAATGCATTAATTTCTGTTCTTTTGTGTAATTATGTTGAGTCCAAATCAAAATTTCATAATGCCAATTCACAAACTTTACCAGCTATGCTAGGTACTATTAGCATGGAGTATTGATTGAGATCCATTTTGTTGATGAGAAAAGGAGGGACTGACATTTGTATTTTTAATGTGGTCCCATGGTTACCTATAAAATTAAGGAAAGTGGAAAGTTGCAATCTTGCCATATAAACTTTTTGAGAAGCCATTTTCCCAGAATACTTTCGGAAGAAGCTGGAGATGGCGCATATATAATGGTAGAAGTTCCCTGCACCCACTAAAGATATTTTTGGAAAGAATATTGTCAAAAGGCAGGTTTTTATCTGATGTAAAGTTTTAGAAATTTATGTGCAAATTGACAAGAGTCAGTTATATTTACAGTTTCTGAAAATTTCCAGCAGATAAGGAGATCTTAGTTCTGATCTCCCCTCAGACCATTCTTACTGCAAATGAATTCTATAAATTTTCAGCAGCAACACTAGGAAAAAAATTTAAAACCCCTTTATTGGGGACCATTGTCTGAAGAGGAAACGTCGCTTATAGAGGGCCAAAGAAAAAACTAAATTTCCCATAGAGGACAGTATAGATTTGCTACCTAGCAAATTATAAAAATTAAGGCCCATTTCCTAATCTCGGAGTACTGTTCACAATATCAACAATTTTATAAGAACGTAAACTGAAAAATAGCCTGAAGCCATTCAAACTTCCCACAAAGGCCACAGAGATTCCAGATTAATCGATCATGCATTTGATCAAGGACAATAAAACAAAGGTGGGACCCCATAATATCACAGCCATAAAAGTTGCTTTTTATTCACTCAAGATATCGTACAAATGAATGTGTTCATGCTACATAGACGTTTTAATACTATGGTTAGGATAGACCCCACAGCTGCAAGGGTGTACTATGAGCAAGTAGAGATAATTCCAAGGAAAACCCTGTGCACACCGAGTTTCTGTAAGAAAGCCGAACAAACAGTTTACAGGGGTCCACTGAACAGTTTTATTTTTAAAGGGTGTTTCTAAACTGCGACAGTTATGGTAAACTCCTCAGGTTTATGAGGATTAAACACCTTTGCCAGAATGGAAAGAAATGAGAAATCATATCATAGTAAAGCCACAAGTATCTTTTATGTGCGATAAAATAATTTTATGCCCAATTTGATAGAATAACTTTTTTCCATTGCTTCAATTAAAAAAGCACGAAAATAAAAAAGTTTTCAACAGCTGTTAAACGAAAGGAGCCTCTGGTAATTTTAGAAAAAGGAGGGAGCGTGAGAGTCAAAGCGAAGAAGGTGCATTTCACCTAACAAAGTAAAATGCTATAATTAGGTATAAAAACAATAATTAGGTATTAAAAGCATTTTTAAGCTACCATAAACAAAAGCTTCAAGGTACTATGTGTCACGCAATAAGTGGAGAATAACAAGACGTCACTTATTCGACATAACCAGTTCATTAGAACGCAGTACCATCATGTATAGATGAAGGAAATCAACAGAAAAATAAAATCACAGAATGGCCAGTGAAGAAAAGATAAACGAATAAATACCCCGTTGAGAAGCTTTCTTCCGCTCGGCGTAAGAATGTTGACATACTTGGAAGCCAAAATAAATCCAAGCAAGCACATAACAAAAACCTTCGCAATCGGCAGAGTAGAAAATTTCAACATCGCAAATACCGATTCATTTTGCTCCTCCATCGCCACTAAACTCAACTCTGCTACTGCTCCGCAACTTACTTTAAATGCAAGCAAAGAGTATAAATATTAATATTACGCGAAAACTACACGGACCCTCTCGCCGGCCTTTCTTTAACAAATGCTCTTCAAAACTCCGCCAATAAAGAGTTCTCCGACTTTTAAACACAACAGACTTTCCAACGGGCGCCGTTTTTAATCTCACGCACGAACAGCAAAATAGAAAATTCTGTTCCACTCTTTGGCCAGATTTCTTCTGTAAAGTAACTGATCACAAGGCGACGAAAACAAACAAAGAGACTCAGTGTTACTTGCACTATTATAGCGCAAAACCGATCCAGAAATAGGAATGACGCACATACGGACTAGAAGAAAACTTTCTTTATTTTTATTTTATTTCCTAAACCGGCGCCCACCTAATGTTCCTTGAAACTTTATTGGTCAATGTGCTGTAAACTCGCAGCCTTCTGATTTCACAAACATGCAACTATTGTTCTCTGTAATTTTAAGGCCGACAGATAATCAAATATTGCCCTATTTTTTTGCGTAAACTAACTCGGCCACGGAGAATAACACGGAAGATACACAGAAGGCAAATGCCCGTGCAGACCAATTATACTCTGATATTGCAAGGCCGACAGAAAATCAATTGTAGCCCTCTTTCTTTGCGTGAACGAACTCAGCCACGGAGAATACCACGGAAGAATACACAGAAGGCAAATGCCTGTGCAGACCAATTATACTCTGATATTGCAAGGCCTACAGAAAATCAATGGTAGCCCTCTTTCTTTACGTAAACGAACCCGACCACGGAGAATAACACAGAAGGCAAATGTTGGTGCAGACCAATTATAAGAAAACCTGGGCTATATAAAATACAAGGAAAGAGTTTCATCGTCTATGGATCCTTTCGCTGCAGATGCATCAGCAACTATGAGGATGAGAATTCCGAAGCGGGCAGAAAAGAAAATGGTGCGACAACATTTGCGACAAGATTCTGAGGCGCGCAATAAGCATGCGTACTAACCACAAAATCGAGATGTACGGTTGAAGGACGGACACAGACAAACCCACCTCTCAACCAAGGTTTTTAATCTGTCACGACTTTTATATACAAATCCAGAATATCTCCACTCTTGGAAGCCAAAATATCGTACAAAAGATTTCTACAATTTGAAGAAACCCAGCAAACCCGTGAGGTATTGGAATTCCTGCGTGTTAAATGTGTGTTGAACGTTGAGAATCTTAGCACCAAACGCGTCATCAACAAACTTGAAGCATTCAATTTTCCAGGTGCAATTGGACCGTCAGATGAAAGATTTTTATACCAGTAAATTCTAAATCAACACAAGTCTTCGAAGAAAAGAAAACGCTGTTTAACGCGATAGAACTAAAATACGCATAACGTCGGTGTAGGTATTCTTTTACTGTACGTTCAGTCGTCACGACGTGCCGTAGGGTTTCCTTCGACGAATCCGTAGAATATATTGGACCTATTTTTGAGCCGTTGATGTAAGACACGTGGAGCAGAAACGCGGGCTTGTCGCCATGTCACCCCATTGGCGTGTGGTTATAGCCAAATTTCACATTCCTCAACTTCTGACGTGGGCCCTGTAGATGGTACGTGAACACCGTGACAAATAAACGTCACAAGCAACACCTAAAAAAGCTTAAATAATTCATGGACTGTACGATGTTCCCTCCCACGTGTCAGGTAGCCTCAAGGAACATGAGAGGACATCCATCCCTTGGTGAGACTAGGAGAGAGGGAGGGAGAGTTACGAGCAACCCTTAACCTTATAATGGTGGAAGAATGAATGAGTGAAAGATTTTAATAATATCTCCGAGGTCAAAGGAGCTTATGGGATCTAAGAGCATCACATAACCTTCCAACACAAAGGTCTTATAAAGTTTGTAATCTTTTTTCGAGATCACAAATCTTTTGCGTGAATTTTGATGATGAGATTTGCAATTTTGTTCGATCTTACATCCTCGAACAAGATACTTAGATTATCAACTTGCAAAGTGTCTTCATAACTACCATGGATGTCACTGTACGTTGAGCATTCCATGACAAAGTGTTATTTTATCTCCATTGTTCCCTTGTTGCAAAACTACATATTCTTTTAATTAAGTTGTTTCTGGATTTGATTGTGTGTTTGTTTTTTTATCAACGTTTTGGATCACACACTGTGATCCATCATTAGGATAAAGAGCTGAAAAGAATGGATCATTGTGTGTGATCCGAAACATTGATAAAAAAACAAGCACAGAATCAAATCCAAAAACAGCTTACTTATTTCAGTTATGAATTGTGGAAATCTATTTGCATTGATATATATTCTTTTTCCCCACTCCTCTTTAGGTACCATCCATATGCTAGTTTCACAAATAAGATTATGAGAACTAGTCCTTAATTGGGTTATGAAGATTTTTTCCACTTAATATTCGCTCCTATGTAGGATTTTTCTTCATGGTCACTCGTGGCATTAAATTGTTCTTTCATTTTATTTGTGTTGGCATTAAATTGTTTGATATAGTAAGCTTTATTTTATTTTATTTGTGTTGTCCATATGGCATTCTTTTTTTTTTCTCGCCCATTTTTTTATTTCCTCATTAGTGTTTGGACATTCATGCATATCAACATTCCACTTCTTCATTCATTTCTCATTTTTTTATACTAAACTCTTCTTCCATAATTAACTTAGGGCAACAATGGTTCTTCACAATTTGGACCTTTTGTAGGTAGCTTAATAGTCAAACCATCATTGATGCTTCCAAGGGGAAAGTACTTGTCTCGTCCAATAAAATCTCATACAGAATGACAATCTTGATTTTGAGGTTGCTTATGATTAGATACTTCTGGATTCTCTCAACCTATCTTCATTTATGATATGACATGTTGTTGCCCCAAATTTCACACATGTAGAGAATCACTCGAGTAACAAGTAAACTAAAAAGAATTCTCTTGGTTTTCCAATCCCATGACTTTGCATTTGTACATCTATTTTGAAGCCTGAGTCTAACGCTTTCCAACCCCCTTGAATTCTTTTTGTGTTGCGCATTTCCCAGCTGAGTTTGTTGTTGAAATCAAGGCCAACATATTTGTATTCATCCACTATTTCTAGCGGGTTGCCTTCAAAAAGAAAGTCAATTTGTTTCTTTTTTCTTCACAATGAGAAGATTATTATTTTGGTTTTGCTAGTGCTCACCTGCATCCCAACCTCCTAAAAAAAGGTTTCAAGACCCCTCAAGTGTTTTCTCAAATTATGAGTTGTTTTAGCAATTAATATGAGATCATCTGCATATAAGAGTAACTTTATTACATACTTAGCCAATTGAATTCCCTTCCCTTCAACCTTGTCTATCCACTCTTCCAACTTATCAATGTAAAGCCCAAACAATGTTGGAGAGAGTGGGAAACCTTGTTTGACATCAATATCACTCCCAGAGCACTTTGGCATTCCCTCATTGGTTCTAATTTTAGCCTTGACTTGATCATAAAGTCTATAGACAACCACTCTAAGAACATTTGGAACTCTTAGTTCCTCCATCCTATTCCACAACTTTCCTCGTGGTACCATGTCAGAGGCTTTTTAAAGTCTACAAAGCATCAAAAAGCCTCATCACCCTAGATGGTCCATATTTTTTCAATCAAGAACCTGAGAGTAACACCATGATCAAGAAGGAAGAGCATGAAAGAGGAGCCTCACTTGAAGCAAGTGGACAAAGGAGAGGTAAGAGGACTTCTAAGGCTCCAAATGCTTGGAATGGAAGTTAAAAGATAGAGGATTATTTTTAGTAAGTGTTAGATTTTGTGATGAACAAAATTAATTTAATAATTAATGTTTATTGTATATTAATTGAGCAATTGGGTAATATGACAAGTGAGTCAAGTGACACAAGTTCAAGAGGTCATGAATTCACTGCCAATCAAGAGAAAATTTTGTTAGAATCTATAAATAGATGTATAACTTAGAATCTTAGTACAAAGAATAGAATTATTAAAATTATAAATGAAAATCATATTGAAATTACAATACTAAAATAGAGTCTCCAAAAGAAATGCAAGAATTCACAATGGTTTGCTTTGACTACTAATAAAAAAGAAAGAAACCTACAAATATATAGCCTTATAGTTTCTAAGTTCAACGAGAATGAGGATAAGGCATAAAACCAAAAATCAAGGGATTGTTTATCCAAGTTTCGAAATCTACGAGGACATGGAAAATAGAAGAATCCAATGAATGTGCAACTCATTATCTTATCCTACCTAAGTTATTAAAATAAATTATCTAAGTAAACTTAAATAAACATACATGCAATGTCATGCTTAGAATAAACATATCTAAAGTAATAAAAATATTACACTCACAAAATCAACCAAGTCAAGTAAGATAGAAGTGGCCCTTGATTAGAAAGAGGTGACACTTTCTATCAATTATAAATTGATGAGATATTGATGACATTTGATGACCTCAAAGTTCATATATGTCGTTGGCTACTCGAGTGAAAAAATAAAATATCTTCTTACTCTAAGTAAACTTACTAAATATGTGCAATGTTATACTTAGGACATAGACTATCATGGTAAAGTGTAATATTACACCAATATATGCTCTTAAGTGTGATTAAAGGAGAAACAAATTTGGGTTTTAACAATGATGCCATGGTAGATATTCATGTATAAAGATACCCCGCCCCCCTAAAGGACAAAAGAGAGAAACCCCCAAAAGAGAGACTAGAGAGTGCCTCCTAGTCTCCTCACAAAAAAATATGTTGCCTCTAGCACCAAAAATAGATGGACAATTTCAAATGTTGATGATGATCCACTTTGCCAAACATTTACTCCCTTTAGAATAAATAGGCCCATAGGTGTATGCAGACCTTCTTGGTCCATAAAAGAATATGAGAGGAAAAAAAACATGACTATAAACTCAAAAACATGTTTATTAATATCTATGTTGGTTTTAAGTGGCACTACCAATATCTAATCAAGAGTCCTAGATATAATTGTAGAAAGTGGAATCTTAAAGGCACGTGGAGGATGAAACAACAAAGGTGCCAAAAAATATGTAGTTGTTATAGCACTACCATCAAAGAGGAAACCTAGGCCCTCAATACTTATATTATTTATATATAGAAGGTGGAATTCTATGAACGGAGATAAAATATCCTATGAAGTAAGCATCCATATGTGGTGTATATAATAAACATGAATGATCTTGCTAAAAAAATGATTGTATGGCTTCAAGAGGCAACTTTGAATTCTATAGGAATAAAAGGAGATGATGGAATCTCAATCCATGTATTTATAACTTAATGGTTAAGATGACTATGCTACTCATCCCAAGATTCAGTCACATCAGTTGTGTGAGTGTGAAAATCTATACATGAGGCATCGAGAGGAGAATTAGTTTTAGCAAGTGTCTTGATATCATTTACATGTACATGTTTCTCCAAGAAAACACTATAGTTAGATGGCATCCAAGATCTCTATATAGTTGCTTGATTGTGATCCGAGCAATGAAAAGGCACTCCATTGCTCTATGGGATATACAATATCCTTTAAAACAAAAAGACATATTAGTCTATGGGCCATGTCATTAGAGTTTGACCATTGTATTTTTTATGTTTAAGTTCACTTAGCTCAAAAACAAATCCATAGAAATAGGGTAATCAAAATTTCTCTTGAGGTAATGATTTGTGATCCCTTCTTTTCAAGATGGATGATTATCTTTATCCAATGTTACAATAGAACAATTAAGTACAAGAGTGACACTTTATAATTAGTGCCTTTTGGTAGTAGCTATTTGTACTTTATTCAATTGTATAGATTTAAAAATAATGTTAAAATATTGGAAGTATAGTCCTAGTACAAAATGAGAACAAATAGACAATTGTTAGGAAAGGTGACATTAACCTTGCATTCCTGTGACATTCATGTGTCTCCACATTCCTTGAAAAGTTTTCTAGGGACATGAGAGAAAATCATTTAATATTTGTTTCTATGAAAAATTGTAATTGCATTTCAAAGAGCTGAACACATGTCGATGACAGTTACAACAAATGGGATAAGATTCTTTCTAGGTGCCCACTTTTGGGAATATGAATAGTCATGAGTTGGGAGCCCAAGATTGGAAGGTGAAAGATTGTTCTATTGTGTGATCGAAAGTGTCATCAAGGAGTTATGAAGAATCCACAAAGGAAAAATATTGTTTGGCTATGGACTAGGTGCCCATGTTGAAGTCATGTGAATATTATTATTTTATTATCATGTTTGTTGGTTGTTCATTATCCTAGGTGTATATTTTTCTAAGTGTTTTATTGCCTCTTGTTTTGAGTTACCATAGTATTTTTTCCCTCCCACAACTTTCTACAAATTAGAGCCATGAGATGGTAGATATATGTTGAGCATTTTCTAGGTAATAAGGTTTTTTAGGGTTGATAAGGGAATAGCAATGAAATGTATTGTTGTGTATCTCTTCATTGAAGATTAATAATATAGTTTTCCTCTTTCTTGTGTGGATTTTTTCTTAAAAGGGTTTCTCCACGTAAATCTAGTGTCTCTTATGGTTTATTGATTTTGCATTATTATTCAATGTGCAATCAAACATATATCTCATTTGGTTAATCTAATTTTTAGATTTGCAATCATATTCATAAGTTATCAATGCAATTTAGTTTCACATTGTTATCAAAATTTGGTATCAAAGCTAATGGTTTTGTTGAGAGAGGGACACCTTTCTCTTAAGTGTTGAATTTTTTTTTGTTGCAATGGGAGCTTCTATTTTGTGGTTTATTGTAGCTTTGTGAAGAAGATTGTAAACCATGGCCACTACCTCTCGCCAAGATATTGAAAAATTCAATGGCACTGGCTATGAGATGTGGAAATTAAAGATGGAGGATTTCTTTGAAGAAAGAGAGATCAGTCGTTGCCAGTTTCACAAGAAACAAAATCAACTGCAATATATGATTAAGATTGGAAGAATTTGGACAAGAAGGCATGAGGAACCATTTGATTGTGCCTTGAACATTCTTTCCTCTTGAATGTCTCCACAAAATACACCACATACAAGTTGTGGAAGAGTATAGGTGAAATCTACCAAACCAAAAAAATTGTCTAACAAATTATATCTCAAAAGATGGTTGTATTCTTTAAAGATGAAAGATGGTGATTCAATTGCAGATCATTTAAATTCATTTAACCTGATTATAATTCATCTTGCATTGGTAGATGTTATGTTAGAAGATGAAGATAAGTGTATCTTGTTTCTTTGTTCTTTGCTCGAATCTTGGGAAAATATAAATGTTGCCATAAGTAGTGGTAATGCAAAGCCAAAGACAAACAATATGGTTTCCATATTTCTTTTAGAAGAGATGAGAAATTCTATGAATGTTGGATCCCATGACACCTTGCATGTGTGAGGTAGGTCCAAAGGTAAAGGGCCTAAGGAGGATAAAAAGAGGGATAAGTCTTAAAAATGCTATAAAACCCATGAAAAGAGTAGAATAAATGTTGGAATTGTGGCAAAAGAGGGCATGTAAATAAGGAGTGTAAGAACAAGAAAAATAATGTTGATTTTTCCACAAAAAAGTCCTCTAATGATGATTTATTTATTTCAATCAACACTATTACTAATGGTGCTCAACTTATTGATTCAATTTTCTCCTACCAAATGACTCCTCACAAGGAGTGGTTTTCTGCATACAAAGCATATGATGAAGGAGATGTTTTCCTTGGTGATAACAACATGAAGAAGATTGTTGTTAAGGGAAAGGTAAATTTGTGTTTCGATGATGAGAGGATTACAGCCCTTGATAATATTTTGCATATTCTAGGACTTGTGAGAAATTTACTTTCAGTATCCAAGTTGAATGATTTTGTAATGCATGTGGCATTTGACAAGTCTGGTTGCAGGTTAGTAAGAGGGAGTTTGGTGATAGCTAAAGGATCTCGAATTGGGACTTTTTTTAGGTTAAATACTTCTAATTTTTGTGACTCTTCCAATGTAATTGGTACTCAATTTATGTATGTATATTGTGGCACCACAGATTGGGTTACATTGGTGAAAAGGGTCTTGAGACCATTTTTAATAAAATAGTTGGTTTATAGTATTTTTGTTTATTCTATTGGGAAAAATGATTTATGTGAACATTGTGTGTTTGATAAACATAATCGGTCATCATTTCCTAATAGAAATAATAAGACAAAGAGATTACTAGAGACCATTCATTTAAATGTGTTTGGACCAGTGGATGTTGACTCTTTGGGTAAATCTCGATATTATGTCTATTTCATTGATGATGTCTCAAGATAGACATGGATTTATTTTATGTGTTCAAAATCTGAATTTTTCATAAAGTTTAAGGAAGCTAAGGCCTTAGTTGAGAAATAGTCATATTATAAGATAGAAGTGTTGAGATCTAACAATGGGGGTGAATATTGTTCCAGGGAATTTGATGAATTATATAAGCATGCAAGTGTTGTTCAATAGAAGATTAATCCTTACACTCCCCAAAAAATTGTGGTAAAAAAAAGAATGAAACAAATCTTGATGGAAAAAGATGAGCATGTTGGGTGGTGTTAAGCTTGATAGATGCTTTTGGGCAGAAGTTGTAGGTACTACTTGTTATTTTATTAATAAATCTCCCTGTTCAACTCCTATTGATAAAACTTATTATGAAGTGTGGATAGGTAGAAATCCTTTTATTTCACACTTAAGAGTCTTTGGTTGTGAGACTTTTGTTCATGTTCCTTAAGAGAAGCGATTTAAACTAGATCCAAAAGCACATAAATGCATCTTCACTGGTTGTGGCGATAATGTAAAAGGTTAAAAAATTTGGAATCTTCTAAACTTTGAAATGATCTTTTCTCTAGAGATGTGATTTTTGGGGAGTTTAGAGCTTGCTCAGGTGAAGAACAACCAAAGGAGAAAGATAAGACAAAAATAATGCACTTTGAGACAAAGATTAAGAAACAAGAAGATGCTTTTATGAAATAACAATTAGATGGATCTAAGGATGGAGAAGAAGAAGAGGGTTCAAAGAGTTCAGAGTATGTACAAGATGAGCACATAGAAGAAGAATAGATAGAGCTCATTACTCCTACCTTGAGGAGGTCCATAAGGCAATTAAATCTAGTTAACATGTATAGCCCACCAGATGTTTGTTGTGTATTTTCTTTGTTGAGTTCTAACAATGAACCTAGATCTTTTAGGAAGGCTCTCTCTTTAGAGGAAAGTGAGTCTTGGATGCAATTTATGCAGGAGGAGATGATGGCCTTAGGTAATTGTGACACTCGATATCTTGTTAGTTTTCCCAAAGGAATAAATACCATTGGTTGCAAGTGGATATTTAAAAATAATTTTGGTGTATACGATCAATTATAATGGTACAAGACCAAACTGGTGGCTGCCAAGGGCTACTCCAAGAGAGAGGGAGTTGATTTTGGGGAAATTTTCTCTCCTATTTATAAATTGACTTCTTTTAGATTCCTATTATCTATTGTTGTTTCTTGTGATTTTGAGATAGATAAAATTGATGTTAAAACTACTTCCTTGCACGGGGATCTTGAGGAAGATATTTATATACATCAACATAACATTTTTGTTGTGAAAGGAAAAAGAATACATGATTTGCAAGTTAAAGAGATATTCATATGGTTTGCAATAGTCAACTAGGATGTGGTGTCATAAATTTGATGCCTTTGCATTGAAGTTGGGTTATGTTAGGAGTGAGGAGGATCGTTGTGTTTACATTAAGGTTATTGATGATCATATACTATTTTTTCTTGTATGTTGATGACATATTTACTGGTAACAAAGCTATGATTAGGGAGCTCAGTACTCAACTTTTTGGCGCATTCAATATGAAGGACTTGGGGGCTACAAAATATATCCTTGGGATGGAGATCAATAGATATCAAGTTCACTAATGAACACTCTATCATGGAGAGGAGAGGGAGCAAGAAGAGGAGTGAAGGGGGAAATTTGAATTCTAGAGATGATGCGGGTGGTGAAGGAGATGATTCAGAGGGGGTGGATGGTTCACTGGTGGGAGGCGACTTGTGGCTGGGTAAGTTGTTGATGTCGAGCTATTGGTTTGCATGGACTTGGTGCTAGTTGTTGCCATTTTCTAGTCGGGTAGAGGTATTGCAGAGCAGGTTGTTGTCATCCAGATGGGACACAACAATTTTTCTTCTTTCTCGTGATGGGGTGGAGGTTGCTACTACTCCTTTGTTTTTTGGATTCTTTTTAGTTTTCCTTTTGAAGGCTCATGTGTACGTTGAGTTGTTTCAACACATGTGTTAAGTTATAGAAGCTTCTAAGTTGTTTTTAGGGGTTTTCCAAGATGTGGGAATGAAACTCTTATTTTCTTTGACAACCCATTTGGCTTTAAAGTTTAAGGGAGCTTTGGCTGCCCTTTTAGAAGTTGAGAAGTTTGATGTGCAATAGATTTGTGGTTGCTTCAGTTATTCCAAGTTCAAGCTTCTTTGCTTGGTGTCAAACTCTAGCTGGTTTATGAAGCATTTGATGTTGGAGAAGGGGTTAGATATTTGTATGCTTAAGGTAGCCTCCAACTTGTGTGGTTGGATTTGGAAGGATACTAATCCCTTGTTGTTAATGTTCAAGGGAGTGGTGGTTGCTCTTATTTCATCTTTTTGGAAATTTGGCTGGGATGATTTCAATGTCTTCATGAATACCCAGATTATTGTGAAGCTTAAGGGAGCTATCTCTGCTCCTCTTTTGTTGTCTTTACAATTTGGAGTAGTGGGGTTTTGTTCTTTGGTTGTGTGGAGAATGCCCTCTTGGTTTGAGTTCTTTTGGTTGATTTTTGGGCTACTCTTTCAACCTTGATTTATGTGCTAGGATCTTGTGACGTCGAGGGATATTGTGTCTGCCCTTTCTTTTACAACTATTTTTGCTAGAGTCTATAGTTCGAGTCTTCTCTAGAGGTGGATATTTCTCCTATTGAGGGGGAGCCCTCTCCTATTGAGTTGGAGTGGGTGGTTGTAGGTGTGGTGGAAAAATCTCTCCTCTCTTACTAGTTTCTATTGAGGTGGAGCTTGTGGGATTTGGAGAGGGTTGGCTTTAGTAAAAAGGGTCCTCATACTATCCTCTCCTTTAGAGGGGAGCTCTCTCTTATAGAGGTGGATCTTGAGATGGCTATCCAGGTGGATTGGTGTTGCAAGGTTTTTAATGTTTCTCAGTGTTTGGTTGTGTTCTCTTACCCCTTCATTATTGAGAGGGGTGTGTTTGTCCTGAAAGTTTTGATTATTAGGGGTGTGTTTCTAAACTAATCAGTTGGTTGTTTTCCTTGGCTTAGGTTTGGGTTTCCTAAGCGGTTGGTTAGTTGTAGCCTAGATGATGTAGGTTGTTATTTTTATCATTTAGTGGGGTTTTAGGTCCCCATAAAAAATTGGTTCTTAGGTTTTAAGGTCACTTCAAAACCTATTTGTTGTTTGCAACCCATATCATCTTGTTGATTTTTTATGGTTGTTGTTGTTTGGTTGTTGTTTATTTGTTGATTTTTTCTATAAGCAACATACTTGATATGGATAGGGTTTCAGATCTCTTCAAAAATTGAATGTAATGGGTTTCAGGTCCCATCAAAACCTACTTTTCCCCATAATAAAAAATAGAGATCAAGTTCACATAAAACCCTAGTTAAGTCAGAGTACTTGAATGTTGATGCCATTTTATAGAGATTTAATATATAGACTGTAAGCCAATTAATATTATATTCATGGCTAGTACTAAGTTGATTTTAGACATGTGTCCTAGTTCTAATGATGATTTTGGTAAGATGTCTAAGGTTCCTTATGCTAGTTCCATTAGTAATTTAATGTATTCAATGGTTTGCACTAGACCAGATATATCCCAAGCAATGGGAGTTTTGAGTATGTTTGTGTTCAACCTTAGTAGAGAATATTGGAATTTTGTTAAAAGGGTGTTTAGGTATTTTTGAGGTACTTCTTATTACTATTTATTTTATCATTGTACTGATGATTTATTCATGTCATTGGTAATACAAGGTTCTATTGATGTAAATTGGGCAGGTGACTTGGATAGTTGGAGGTCCACTAGTGGCTACGTGTTTACTCTAGTTGGAGGAACAATGAGTTGAATGAGAAAGAAATAGCCTACAATTTCATTTTTCACCATTGAAGCAAAGTATATGGCTAATATACATGCCTCTAGGGAGGCAGAATGGTTATAGTGACTTGGTAATAGCATTGGTTTTGATTGCAGGACAATGAGAATCGGATGTGACAACCAGAGTGCTATTTGTTTGGCCAGAAATCCCATGTATCATGCTCACAATAAGAATTTTGATGTTAAATATCACTTTGTGCAAGAAATGGTTGATACTAGTGAGGCATTAATTGGAAAAGGTGACACATTGGATAATGTTGTAGATTCTCTTACAAAGCTAGTGACCACAAATAAATTATCTTGGTGCAAAAATGCCACGGGCCTTGATCACTATACTTTATTTTATTATTTGTATCTCTTGGATGTAATTGCAATGTATAACTTCAAGTGGGAGAATGTTAGGAAAGGCGACATTAATCTTGCATTCGTATATCATTAATGTGTCTCCACATTCCTTGGAAAGTGTTCTAGGGGACATGAGAGAAAAACATTTAATATTTGTTTCTATGAAAATTTATAAAATTGCATTTGAAAGAGGTGAACACATGTTGGTTGAAGTTACAAGGAAAAATGGGATAAGATTCTTTCTAGGTGTATCCTTTTGGGAATATGAACAGTCATGAGTTGGTTGCCTAATATTGGAAGGTGAAAGTTTGTCCTATTGTGTGATTAGAAGAGTCACCAAGGAGTTACAAAGCATCCAGAAAGGAAAAGGATTGTTTGGCCATGGGCTAGGCACCCATGTTGAAACCATGTGAATATTATTGTTTTATTATCATGTTTGTTGGTTTTCCATTATCTTGGATGTGATTTTTTGCAAATGATTTCTTTTGTTTTAGGTTACCATAGTCGTTTTCCCTCCCATAACTTTATATAGATTAGAGGCATGAGATGGTAATTTTATGTTGAGTATTTTGGAGGTAATAGGGTGTTGTTGGGTTGATAAGAGAATATAAATGTTCTGTGTATTGTTGTGTATCTCTTCATTGAAGATTAATAATATATGTTCCCTCTTTCTCATGTGGATTTTTTTCTCAAAAGGGTTTCTCCACATAAATCTGATGTCTCTTATGGTTTGTTGATTTTTACATTAGTGTTGGATGCGTAATCACACATATATCTCATTTGGTTAACCTAATTTTCAGAATCACATTCATAAGTTATTAATGCGGTTTAGTTTCACCTTGTTATCAACAACAACATACTTGTGAAGCTCTTGGAAAATCCTGCACTTTAGAAGATCCATTCAAAATAAAGTATGTATATGAAAGTTACGGGATCTCAAAGTTCTCAAAATAAGTATTGAGTAAAAAAATTTATGATAAATTGTAATTTATAATAATTTGGGGCAATAAATGTAGAAAAAGAAGGTTGGAAATGCATACTATTGACAAAATCATAGTTACTATAAAAAATGACTTCAACCAAAGTTTGCAAGGCCAAGCTATGGCCTCTTAAATTTGGTATTCAAAAAAAAATATATAATTAGTGAGAGGTAGGCTTCCCTCAAAGCATGTTGATTGTGCAATATGGTGTGTTTCCTAAAAAACATGACAAATACAGTTTGTCCATATTGTTGGCATGCCAAGTGCTCACATAGAGGTAATTTGGGAGGTACCATATTGTACTTTGATAACATGGCTCGCTTGTGTGGTAGAGATCACATGTTTCTATTTGTATCCTTATCTAAGATCCTTGTAAGACCCACATGGCCAAAGTCTAAATTAGACATTCATTGCATAATTATTACACATGTAACCACCCTCAATTTATTCCCAAATTTTCCACATTTGCTTTCCTTTGTTATAAATTTTAACCAAACTTATTATGTGTTCATTTATTTATATACTTAGGCACACTTCTATCTATGTGTAATAGGTATCTATCCATACGAGACATGTATCTATCCATTTGAGATAGGCATCTACCCATATGAGATAAATATTTCTCTACCCATTTGGGATAGACATCTATCTATATAGGATAGACACATTTATCTAGCTAAATACTTAGATTCATTGGGACCATATGAGTCCTCAGTCACTCACTTAAAACTACATTTTTCCTAGTGAAAGTATACTAAGGTTGCTTGACTTATTTCAAAGTATATAAATAATTATAAAATAAAGGTCTTGAGTACTGCTTCAAAACTTACCCTAAAACCTCAATGAGTCAAGAAAATCCATTTAGATTTCTTCTAAGTATACAATGAATTCATTTTATCTCATATTTAATTTAGTTATTCACATTTATATTTAATTGCGTGATTATTTAAGTATTTTAATTGGGTGAGTAATTTATTTGAATATTCAGCATAAATTGGAAAATCCAATATTTGGAAACTCCCTAACCCCACACTTAAAAATATATGCACTGAGAACCTCCTTTTTTTACCCAGACTACCTACATACTTGCTTCCAAATGGGATCAAAATTTAATATATATGTAGTTATATTTTTCTAATCTAAGTTTGATATAAACTATTTAGTGTGGGTACACAACCCTTTTTAGGGTCCCTTTTCTCTAGATGGTTCCTCTTCAACTACTACCCACTACTTGGGAAGAATTTAGTTCAATAGGTATTTAGTCACTTCAAACCAATGCTTGTTTATTATTTTCTTATAAATTCCTATTTCTAATAGAATAAATATTTTCTTTGAAACTATGATGAGAATTCTACTTTCCTTTGAACTATATGTTGATGGTTTCCTTAATACTAAACTATTATTAATTTGTTATTTTTCTTAGTGTTAATCTTTCATTAGTTTGTTATCCAAGGAATATTTTATGTTCACTTGAATTTAAATTAATAAGATGTCCCTTATTACTCCTTGATAATGTATTAGAACAATGCCATAGAAGTCATTGTTACAACTATATTAGGTCATAAATGTAATAGTTTAAACAAAATGTCATTATCTATAAATGTGAACCACATGCACCATTAAATATCAAATACTACACAAGGTTTTAGTTTTCATATCTTATTTAAGTTGTTTAAAATAAACTAGAAACATATTATTCTAGAATAGTTAACATCTAATGAATATGAATATTGAATTGAAATTTCATTCAAAAAGCTTAAGGAAAAAGCTATTATATGTTATTATTAAAATGAATTAACAACACATTGATTCAGATATGATTAAGCTATATTTTTTAATGTTATCAACTAACTAAATTGAATTAAAGTAAAAATAATTTTCTAATCAATCATTAAAATAAGATTGTCAGTAATTATGGACATGTAGATGCAACACACATAAATATAGCTAAATTAAGCTAACATATTTATATTATACCTATATGCAACACTCTAATTAAGCAAAATAATTGATGAAAATATTGATGAAAACATAAAGAAATCTCACCAATACCATGCACTAAGTCATAGTGGTGCTCCAAGATGATAACCAAGTGCTCCTACCAACAATATAACATTTCATTTTAATGAGTTTTAATAATGGCTTGGGTTGAGGCTAATTTATAGATTTTTGGATAAGGGATTGGATGGCTACCTGACTAGTTTGAAGGATCAAGGGCTCTCATTGATTGAGAAGATGAGGAGATGACAAGTATTTCTATAAAATTGGTGGATGTCTAGAGGGGTCTAATATTCAATCTAAATCAATGGTTGAGGATTCACTTGGGATGATTGGATGGATGGTATTAAAAGGGTACCTTGAGGTATCTTAGGAGCATGGATAAATCTTTGACTCATATGATATATACCAAGACCAATGTCACATGTATAAAGGCCCATACCTAAGTACCTTTTTGAGGATGTGCAAGGTTTGAATGGATCGATTAAGGTTGGGAATGTGCAAGTGGGTGATTAGTGGGCTAATTGATTTTAGCCAACTTAATGAAAAGTGGACAAAATAGAAAATTAAATAAATAAGATCTATGTATTTGATTTTTTAGGATGAGGATGGAGGTCTTAGATAAATAAATATTTAGATTTATTTATCTAAGGGTGAACTATAGAAAATAAATGATTGATGATTTAGGTTAGAAATAAGATTGGGTGAATAATGATGAATACCAATTTTATTAATTAAATATTATTTAATTAATAATGGAATTAAAATTAAATAATTAATTGATGGTGTCCAAATTGTAGCTAAAATAATGACCTATCAATTTTAAATGTCTATAGTACAATATTATCTAAACTAATTATATTTAAACTGAAACAAAATTAAGAACTTCATAAGAAATAAAACAACACACACACATATAAAGACTAATTGAATTAATTTAGGAGTTGAAGGTTTAATGATAAGGACCATTATCACTCACATTTATTAAATCAATTATGAAAGAAATGATTGAGTAATGTCCTAATTGTAGCTAAAATGAGGATAAATGACAATTTTAGGTGTCTATAGTAATATCATCTAAACAAACTATAGACACTTAAAATAGTCTTGACTAATATTGTACATATGAATTTGATTAAACACCATTTCATCATGAATCACTTCTTTTCGATCGTTTAATTAAATAATCTTCATTATTTAACTAAAT
Organism: Sequoiadendron giganteum; assembly: GCA_007115665.2. Lineage (NCBI taxonomy): Eukaryota > Viridiplantae > Streptophyta > Pinopsida > Cupressales > Cupressaceae > Sequoiadendron > Sequoiadendron giganteum. Next base: position 200,153,240 of record CM021101.1, read on the forward strand.
TTATCATTTTATCCTATTAATCAAATGATCAATATTATTTGGCTAATTCATCCCCTTTCACACTAATTTTCATCTTATTTAAATTAGGTAATGTGAATGATTTAATTAATTTTTTTATTTTATTAAGGAAAAAATAGGTTTTGAAAGGGTCCTGAAACCCTTTAACAACAAAGAAAAGAAAGATATAGCAAGAAACAGTTTAGAACAAAGAACAAAAAGCTACCAAAACAGAAGATAACAAAGAACCAACCCAAAGGCAACACAACAAAAACCCAGTGAAAGTCCAACCACTAGGCCAGATTCCTCAAGATGTCTGCCACCTCCTACTCTAGATTGTTCATATTTCAATTTGCTTTCTTAATCTCCTGAATGTTAATAGGGGTCTTGTCAGCCTTCCTTTTTAGGTTTTCTCTAGTTATTTTGCTCGTCCCCACACCCTCCACTTGACTTTGTTCTTTCCCAGATTCCAAATCCATAGCAGTCCTAACCTGATATGCATTTTCTAGATTTTTAACCATCATATTCATAGTATTCAAGGTGGATTTTAAGATCTTGTGGCTCATTTCCAACACCTTCTGGATAGACTCTTTTATGTTTTGAAGCTTTTCCTCCATTGCCGATTTCTTTCCTTCATGGTTATTCTTGAATTGCTACAAATCCTCAACTATTTCTTGAGGCAGTCCACAATATAATTCTTTTCATCCTCTGTCCACAAATCAGTAGCCTTCTCTCTAACTTTATTTGTGTTATCATTCAAATCATGCTTTTCCAACTTGTTGCTCATAGCTCTCTGATTCAGTTTAATTTCCTTAATCTCAAAGAACATCCATCTCATCACCCTGAAAAAATCCATAGACCCATTACGAGCAATAGCAAGGATGTCAGCAAGAAACTCACATTCAAATTTAAAGTAATGGTCATATGCCTTAAGATCACTAGGATAACGCGGCCTATTCTCTCTGTCAGTAGTAGGGTAGCTAGAGTACTCCGTCGAAGGGGTCGACTAAGGATCATCCTAATTAGTTTCATAGGAAGGATCCTCCAAAACCTTTCTCTTGCCCTTCTCTTGGGGGGAGACACTAGATTTTCCTTTCACCTTCAGTTTAGTCTCATAGGAGCCCGGGAAAATAAATTTAGCTCTGCCTTTAGAAATCATAGAGCTAGGTTTAGGAAGGGCACAAACCTTAGACTTGCCTTTGTTACTACCCTTCCCAACCACCTTCGAGGGACAACCTTTCTCATCCTCCATATCAGTTTCCCATTCATCCTTGTCTGTATAACTAGCCCCCAATTCCTTAGTAGAGATAGAATGGGGAGAAGGGGTCATGTGGGATAGAGTTGACATAGCTTTGAAATGTTAAAAGATTAAAACAAGAAAACCCTCATGAAGGATGGGTTGTCTAACTGGATTTGAACTATGGTCTTGAAGAATAGCATTCAAATAGGTGGCAAGATAGAAAGGGAAAGAAACCCTAACCTAATGTTGAAAATGGTTCAAGAGCAAAAAATGGTAACCAAATACCCTTGTGTATCTACCATCCACTGTAATGAACTCCATGATCACCTTCAACACCTCCTGCCAGAGCAATTTGATCTTCATGGAGCCATAACTGCTTTTAGTAGCTCTACGCAAGTCCTCTTTCTCCTTCTCAGTCTTTGAAATTTTTCTCATAGCCTGGTTAGAAATTTTTTTTGTCCCTATAAAACTTAAGACCCTCCATGGGAAGCCCCATAAACTCAACAATTAACTGCTCATCAATGGCGACCTTCCTCCCAAATAGATTTACACTATTGTTCTTCCATTCCTTAGCAAAAAACCTAGTGACCTTATGGTTCCAACCATGGAGTTTTTTGATATAATTAGTAATCCCACCCTTCTCCAGCACTTCCCACACCTTAGTATTACTCGTGGCATTACATCGGTTCCATAGGAAAACACTCACCACCCATGTTGACAAAATTGTAGACCTACTCAAAATACTCTTGAAGGCCAAATAACTTGGTAACCATAATACCCAGAAAGCATGTGAGGCACAAAATATCTGAGTAGCAATTAATTTTATGGTACTTTGGCCTTCGAAGAAAAATAGTTAAACAACAATTCTAAGACTGCATGAAAAGACGCTCATCACCCATAATCATTAGTTGATAGGGGAAATTGAACCTTCCCATGAATTCTATCATACATCAATAAGGCAGTGACATCACCCTCCAGCTTGTCACTCCTTTGCCATATCATTTTATCCTTGCCCTGAACTCCCTTATTGGCAAATAAGTCTGCCACTGTGTTAATTTCCCTGTAAGCATGGGAAATGAAGAAATTATCAAAAGATCTAATAATCCCCTTAGAAAGATTAATCCAATTCTCTATGGTCCATGAGGGCTTTTTGGGGCCCTTTATACATTGTATAATATTGTTCGAGTCTCCTTCAAGCCACACATTTTTGAAGTTCAGTTGACGGGAAAGATTTAAGGCTTGGAAAGCCCCAATGGCTTCAACAAGGTGATTGGTCTGGGTGCCCAAGGGGAGCGCCACCATTGAAATAAAAAAATCCATTCTCATCCCTTATCACTCCCCCACACCCAGTAGGCCCAGGATTTATTTAATTAAATTGTTTATGTCTTCTCATTTAATTAAATAATCTTTATTATTTAGTTAAATATCATTAAACCCCCCTTCAATAAATAAGTTAATTATTTAATGATAATCCTAATTTCCTCCATCTTGCACAATTAAAATATTGTTTTAACTATCTAAATAGCTAATTTCTCTCACCCTCCCACTTGCAAGGGAATATTCCTATGAAATATTTCTCCATTTGCACTCCTCCAAAATGGGGAATATCTTCTAACAACTTCCTAATTTCTAAGAAGTGTGCTTCTTTGAATCAATTAAAGCCATTGATTAAATCCTTGATCCTTGTCAACTTGCATTCTCATCCATTGATGAGAATCCTTGATCCATGCCTTCACCTCTCATTTCTTGTCATCCATTGATTGATCAAATCAATCTTGACCATTGGTTCATTCATTTCTCCTTTAAATACTCCTCAGTTATATGAGAAATGGATCCACTTTCATTTAGAGCAACTAGACTATACCGAATTTTAGATCCATCTCCATTAGAATTTTAGCATTTAGCATCATTTTAGCATAGCTTTGCATCCATTTTAGCTTACATTTCATCCATTTTCATTAATCTTCATTAATGGAATCCATTTAAATGTTTGTTTCAACTAAGGGGTTGGGAAAGGGCCGACATTCCACATCAATGCAACACCAATCCCCCAATGGGATGAGGTTTGAGTCATTAGATTAGTTTCCTTTAAGCTTTTATGGTTTGTCTATGCTTAAGTGGCTTCTTTATTTGATGTTTTCAAGTATTTCATTGGGAGTTTGACTTAACTAGCTAAATCTTGGTTTATTTAGTATGGATTTGGTAGGTTTAGCTTAGGTTATGATCATGCTCACACTAATTATATTTATAGAGAAATAAAATTAAGAATTTATATGATAAATAAAATTAAGAATTTCCATGAGAAATAAAATAACACACACACATAAAGATTAATTGAATCAATTTAGAATTTTGACTATTTTATGACAAGGACCATTATCACTCACTTAGATAACCACCCAACACTTTCTTATGAACTCATAAGCCATCATTTTAACTTAAATGCCATTAATTTAATCCATGATTATTATTATCAATGAGGCTAATTAAAAGAAATAGTGTAATCTACTTGACATGTTTTGGATTAAGAAAATATGAGGGGTTGATCATAAGGTACCTAAAATCTATGAACTTCATGGTTGTAAACTAAAGAGAAATTGGATAGAGTATGTATTAAAATGTCTACATAAAGTCATTTAGACTAGAAAGAACACAAGTGACTACTTAAGCATATAGTGCTAGAATACATAGTAAGTATCATTTTTGTGTAATAGTAAATTATCCTATTCACATGCCCCAAACCTGGTCTCCAAAGGTCTTATATTTTAATCATAAATAAGAATCAATTATGTGGTTACATCCTAATAACTAATATTAAAAACATGTACCAACAACTATGTCCAATACTCCTTATCTATGTAATATATATACCAACGACTAATTATATAATTGAATATGCACCCTAAAACTATATTATTATATTAAGGTGATGATAATTATGTTTTGAAATAAGCATAATTTGATATTTACAAATATATTAAATATGTCAATTGATATAACAAGATGTGCTTTGAAAGGTGTAGACGAGTACCATTATAATGATATATTGACATTCACATACTAAATTAAAATATTGAAAAGTTTTATTATCTCATAAAATATCAAATGAGTCAAATATCATATTATAAATTTTCCTTCTGTCTCTAATTATTATAACATGATAAGGTTATTTTGATAATAATATCATAGATATGTAATTATAAATGTTCAAATATCACATGGTATTGATATCCCTATATTAAAAGCGTTAAGCACTAAAGGATTCCCCTAACACTTTATGGGTAAAATAAAAAACTATTTATAGTGCATTATCCATTAGATTGGTAATTAAATCTAAATCAATTATTATTTAGTATAACAAACTACAAGGGTAAGTGCAGAAAGATGAGGGACAAAAAAGTGGCATGGCCCCATATGAGACATAACATGAACATGTTATAATATGTTCATGTTATGGCTTAGTAGTGACCAATCCTAGGTTCAATTATTATCAATCCATAATGTGCCCATGTTTTCAAGAAGAAAAAATACCTCTTTCTCTCTCTTCCCATCTCTCTCTACCTCCTTATATAGCTTACTCTCCCTCTTCCTCAAACTATATATACATGAAATAAACATTTACATATGTAAATTTACTTCATTATACTTTAATTTATATTTCATGTATGTAGTTTCAAGATGTTTGAGAATGGTTTCAAATCTCTAGGAGTTATAATGTGAATTCTAGGTTTTGAAGGATCTAATAATTTCTCATACTTAGTCAAATTGTAGTAATTACAGGATCCTATCACCTTGAATTTGTCTAAGGGTATTTGTAACTATTCAAAAGCATCATCAAACCTCTCCTTAGAAATAGGAGGACCTATTCTTATGCAAGAGGCCAAAAAGTGGAAGGGGAAAGCCCCCCACACCCCTCATCAAGAACTAAGATCCAAACACAAGTGAAATAAAAAGCTCTAAATTAGGAAGATAATCAGGCTCCATTACCAACACTACCTCCCTGCCTCTCTCTATCTTTATCTCTCACTCTACCTCTTATTTGTTTATCTCACTTTGTCTCTATCTTCATCGCTACCTATCTTCCACTCTTTGTCTCTATCTCTAAATACCTCTCCCTCTCTCCTTCTCTTACTATACATCTATATCTATATATCTATTTTCCTCTCCCTATCTCTCTCCCCTATATCTCTCCATATATTTTTCCTTTTATCTCTATCTCCTTATCTATCAATATCTCTCTACCTATCTCTCTCTCTCCTGAGTTCTAAACCCATCTCTCTACCCCTCCCTCTCTCCCCTGAGCTCTAAACCTATCTCTCTACCCATCCCCCCTCCCCCCTCTCCCTCCCCAAGCTCTAGAACTATCTCTATACCTCTCCCTCCCTCCTTCCTTCCCTCTCTTTTTCCCTCTATCCATCTCTCTCCCCCCAATCTATCTTTTCCAAGTTATCTATCCATCTCTATATATCTCTCCCCCTCTCTCCCTTTCTCCCTATTAGTCCTTATTTCTATATCTCTCTACTTCTCTCTCCTCTCTATATTTCTCTTCCCTGGTGACAAAAGTGAGAAGGTGAATCCCCCCCACCTCCCATCAAGAACTAATATCTAAACATAACTTAAATAAAAACCTTCAAATTAGGAAGATAATCAAGCTCCATTACGAATAGAGAGAGAGATTAAGAGTAAATAGAGATAGATTGAGATTGAGATGGAAATAGAGAGGGGGAGGGGGAGGGAGAGGGATAGATAAAGAGATATGATTATATTATATATGGATAGAGATATATGGATAGATGTAGGGGTAAAGAGAGATGGAGAGATAAGGAGATAGAGATAAAGAGAGGGAGAGATAGAGATAGGGGAGAGAAATAGAGAGACAAATAAAGATATATATATAAAAGTCTAAGAAGAGATCGATAAGTCTAATAAGAGAGAGGAGAGAGAGGTAAGGAGAGGGATAAATAGAAATAGGGAGACATATGTAGATATAGAAAGGGAGAGAGGAAGATAAAGGGAGATGGATAGAAATAGATATAAAGATAGAGAGAGGTAAATGGAGAGATAAAGATAGATTAATAGGGAGGTAAGAATAGAGAGAGGGAGATAGATAGAGGAAGAGAGTGAGATAAGGATAGAAAGAGGGAGAGATATATAGAGATAGATATAACTTGGGAAAGATAGAAGGGGGAAGAGAAAGAGAGAGATATAGGTGTATAGAGAGAGAAATCCAAATAGAGATATAGATATAGAGGTCTAGGAAGAGGGAAAAAAGAGAGAGACTAGATGGATAAAGAGAGGGAGAGGTATCTATATAAATGGAGACAAAGAATGGAAGATAGAGGTAGAGATAAAGATAAAGGTAGAGGGAGAGAAATAGGTATAGAGATAGAGAGAGAGAGATAAAGGGAGATATAAAGATAGAGAGAGGCAGTGTTGCTAATGGAGCTTGATTATCTTCTTGATTCAAAATTTTTTATTTTAATTGTGTTTGGATCTTAGTTCTTGATGAGTGGGTGTGGGGGGCTTGCCCCTCCCACTTTTTGGTCTCTTGCATAAGAATAGGTCCTCCTATTTCTAAGGAGAGGCTTGTTGATGCTTTTAAATAGTTACAATTACCCTTAAACAACTCCAAGATGATAGGAGCATGTTGATTACTAAAATTTAACTAATAAATTATAAGATCCTGTTGCAAGATGGTGTGTCCCTTGGTCTCCTTGTTTAGTGCAATGCTTGGGTTCATGACATGGCTTAACCACCTCCTATGGATCTTGTATAAATTTTGTGGTTGTACCAGGCATTAACAGGTTGATCTTTTTGTACAACAACCACTAATGTAACAATTGGTATTAGAGTTAAGGTCACAGGTTCGAACCCCTCACTTGCATTAGGAGGGATTGTTGAAAGATGGTGTGTCCCTTGGTCTCCTTGTTCAATGCAGTGCTTGGGTTTGTGACATGGCTTAACCACCTCCTATGGATTTTGTATAAATTTGACAGTTGTATCAGGCATTAATAGGTCGATCTTTTGGTGCAACGACAACCACCTATGTAACAAATCCTTCAAAACCTAAAATCTGCATTATAACTCTTAGAGATCCAAAATCATTCTCAAACATCTTGAAACTATATGCATAAAATATAACTTAAAGTATAAATAATTAAAGGTTCATATCAAATTCACTTATAATTAAATATTTATTTCATGTATATAGTTTGAGGAAGAGGGAGAGTGTGATCTATATAAGCAGGTAGAGAGATATGTGAAGAGAAATGGAGAGGTATTTTTGCTTCTTGAAAAAGTGAGCACATTATAACATGCTTGATTTATTATTTGCTTTGGGTATTTCTAACCCTTATGGTTAGATTTTCCTTCAGTATCCAAACCAAAGGGTTGGACTTACATGTCAACACCCACATGCTTGTTTTTTGCAAATTCTAAAACATGACACAATCTCGAGTGTGCTCTTCATCAAGTTTGCACATCTTTCAATGCCAAGTTTTAAAAATAACATAGTAACATTGAGCTCTCTCTTATCTTTCTAACTACGTAATTTTTTTATATATTTCAATTATGTTAAGGTTTTGATCTTTTTTTTGCTAGTCTCTCATTTTTTTATCAAAAAACTATGTATGGTATTTTTAGTTTCATTTTTTACCCGCTCATCAAAATCAAAACAAATTATATTTTTACAAACTAAACTATTATTTAAATATTAAAAATAAGTTGATTTTCAATTAGTTTCCAAAAAATTTAGGGGGATACACACTCATTTTTTTGTTTTTTAGAATGTGTCCACTTTAAAAATTAGTTAAAAAAATATATTCAATAAAAACTAGTATAAAATTTGAGCACAAACTACATGGTGTTAGCTAATTTTTCACCAAAGAAAATTTTGAAATATTAAAAAAAAGTTAACATTTAGGGGGACCATGCTAGATGCTATGTTATGTTTTTTTGATAAAAACAAGATTACTTTGTGTGGCTCGCCTATTTGAATGCCTTAATCTCCATTATTTAAAAAAAATAGCAGTTTAAAAAGTAGATTCAAAGCACTACAACTCTTGTTCTTATTGTGTCTTCAAATTTTGACAAAAAACTATCTTCAATTTATTATCTAAGATAAGTTTTTCTTAATTTTAGGAGAAAAAAATGGCCACTTAAGACCCCCTTTTGATCCCCCATTTCCTTGCACATACCCATAAGATAATCACAATCAATGAAAATTATGAGAACAATGATCTAAAGAAATGGAAATGAACTAGTATGCACATGATATTATTGCAATGTAAATAAAATATTTTCTTGAAAGTGAGTGTAATGTATAAGAAGATACCAGTCTCTAATTAATTGTTCAGTTAAATGTATATTATTTTTACTCTATGGTATGTTGTGGTTATAAACAACAATGTGACTAAAACTTGAAGCATGTGGAATAAAACTATATTTGAATTAACTTGATCTCATTGTAGATCATTTGCAAAAATGCTTAAAGTTTTATGGGATTGTGCACATTATTGAGAAAAAGTTAAGGATTATATAGAAATTGTTAAGTACTATGTCTTGACTAAAAGTGCCATTTGCTTCAAAGATATTTAGTATTACCTTACATAATGAACAAAAAAAATTAAATCATGCATAGCTTGAAAGGAGTTAAGTTATTTTTCCCCTTTGTAATGGGGAATCCTAGAGCATCTAATGATATGCAATCCAACAAATCAAGTGTTATTATTCTAACAAATTCTAAAATAGGTCATAGAACTACCATTATATTATTTGTTAGTTTGGTTTCTATTATTTTTAAGTTCTTCCATTTTCTTCTCATAATTTATTATAAGGTATTCAATTTTTCATAATTCACAAAAATTGAGGCTTTTTACATTTACAAATATCAACTAGAGAGTAGATAAACCATTTATAAGTCTTAAAATTGGTGGTTATATATTTTTTATTCGATAATTTCTTATTTTGTATATTAAATAAACTCAAAGCTTTTGGTACTATTATTTTGGTTAAAGAGGTTGTAGTCCCTAAAGGTTGTGGCTCATATTCTACAAGCTACAACCATATAGGTTTGCAACCTGCTAAAGGTTGCACTTACAAAATGAATTTTTTATATCTTTTTATTTTTTATTTAATATTTATACATTTTTATATAGCTAAATTTTTAAATGCCTTTCAAAATAAAATTACCCAACCCATTACCAAATCTATTACCCAAAGCATCTCTACAATTTCACCTCTTTGATACATTCTTTTACATAACCACCATAAATCCTTAATCCAACCCACATGGACTATTTTATTTTCCTTAGCATAATCCTCTAATGTAGTAACTATAATGGTACAATGGTTATGTCATTTAAATTTTGGAGAAGCTAACTTAGCAATTGAGGTTCACAACAACATCTATAAAGCACATTACAATAATGGTCTATATGAAGTATTTCTTAGAGTAGGGCATTATTGGTCCACCATGGAAAATAATTGTCAAGATCTAGAAGACCTAATACCCATTATTTATCTCGAGAATTTTGATATAGCAACTAAAAATAAATAAAACAAAATAAAGAATTCAAAAGAAAAGAAAAGAAAAGAAAAAGTAAAAACAAATTGTTTAGGAAAATGATGAAAACTATTCCTATGTTTCCTTATAAAATCACCTTGATGAAACCTTCTTCACAATCATTGTGTGTAAATTAGTCATCCATACAGATTCCCTACACTTGGGGATAAGTTGTCTCATCCAGCTTAGAAACTATCAATCCTTTTGAGTTCCTATAAAACCATCCATACCATCCCCTCACACTTTTCCATCATATCCTCATAACCATTTAATCATATGAATCCTTCCTCCCTCCCTACTTTTGATCTTGATAAGGACAAGGAAAAAATGTTGAAACATGGCTTAAAAAATTCTTGACATGTCATTTTTTTTATAGAAAATAATACCTTCTTCAACAAGCATCATAATTTGACATCATGAACTTGATGGTACCATGGTTAAGGTATTTAAATTTTGGAGAAGCTAACTTAGCAATTGAGTTTCACAACAACATCTATAAAGCGCATTACAATAACATGGTCTATATGAAGTAGTTCTCAGAGCAAGATATTATTGGTCCACCATGGAAAATAATTGTCAAGATCTAAAAGACCTAATAACCATTATTTATCTCAATAATTTTGATATAAAAGCTAAAAAAACCAAAACAAAATAAAGAAAAACCAAAAATATCAAAACATAGAAAAGGTAAAAAAATCAAAAAACAAGAAAAAGAAAAGAAAAAGTAAAAAAAAATGTTTAGGACAATGATGAAAACTATTCATATGTTTCCTTAGAAAATTACCTTGATGAAACCTTCTTTAAAAGCGTTGTGTGTAAATTAGTCATCCATGCACATTCCCTACACTTGGGAATAAATTGTCTCATCTAGCTTAGAAACTATCCATCCTTTTGAGTTCCTATAAACCATCCATACCATCCCCTCACACTTGTCCATCATATCCTCATACCCCTTTAATCCTATGAATCCTTCCTCCCTCCCCACTTTTGATCTTGATAAGGACAAGGAAAAAATGTTGAAACATGGTTTAAAAAATCCTTGACATATGTCATTTTTTTTTGTAGAAAACAATGCTTTCTTCAACAAGCATCATAATGTGACATCATGAACTTGATGGTACCATGGTTAAGGCATTTAAATTTTGGATCTAAGCTAACTTAGCAATTGAGTTTCACAACAACATCTATAAAGCACATTAAAATAACATGGTCTATATGAAGTAGTTCTCAAAGTAGGATATTATTGGTCCACCATGGAAAATAATTTTCAAGATCTAGAAGACCTAATAACCATTATTTATCTTAAGAATTTTATATTACAAAACCAAAAAAATCAAAACATAGAAAAGGTTAAATAATTTAAAAAAACAAGAAAAGAAAAGAAAAAGTAAAAAAATTGTTTAGGCCAATGACAAAACCTTCTTCACAAGCATTGTGTGTAAATTAGTCATCCACACATTCCCTACACTTGGGGATAAGTTGTCTCATCTATCTTATAAAATATCCATGTCCTTTTGAGTTCCTATAAAACCATCCATACCATCCCCTCATACTTTTCCATCATATCCTCATACCCATTCAATTGTATGAATCCTTCCTCCCTCCCTACTTTTGATATTGATAAGGACAAGGAAAATTCTTGACATATGTCATTTTTTAAAAGAAAATAACGCCTTCTTCAACAAGCATCATAATGTGACATCATGAGTGACATATCTAAAGTGGAGGAATGTTGTTCCTATATGAAATAACCTTTGGAGATTACATCCTAAATCCCTCCATCTATCCCGAGCCTCACATCTATCACATCATAAATCTCAATCCCTCTATCATTCCATTTGGTTATCCCTTCATATTTGTCCTTCAAGTTAGTTTTCCCTCGTCATTGGTTGTAATATCGAGACAACAATCCTATCTAGTAGTAAAAGTACAATACTACCCAAAATTAATCAATCCAAATACAAGCATTTCATCCAAATGCAAGTAAATCAACATCCATGCAACTATTCTAAAATCTAAAGTTCCTAGCCATGTCCAAATTTAGTAGCAAAGTAGAAATTATCTAAACAAATCTTGCCAAGCAACCTAGCACCCATTCAAAAAAATTCATAGGATTTTTTCCTCATCGTGCTATAAGATTTTTTTTAGTTCTAAATAAATAATTATATTATTATTAGGATATATTTTCCCAATCCATATATTGTTTTCAAGATACATTATTCTCACATCAATAATGGTATCATCATCAATAAATCTTTGGCTTTTAGCTTGGCTATGGGACAAATATTATTTATGTTTTGATGTGTTATCTATTTGCTTGCTTGTGTGTCTTCTTGTCTTGCTTTACATCTATGTTGGTCCTTAGACAATTTTATGACAACATCATGGTATTTCATATCACACTGCAATATGCCAAATGTCTTCTTGTGACATTTTATTTTGGGTTAATTATATCACACATGTAGAAACAATGCCATCATAATTTTCCATATCAGTGTGCATCATGTCATATGTTATAGTAAACATTAGGTTTCTTAAAATAATCAAGATTCATAGCATGTACCTTAGCAATAAAATTATTTCATTTCCCATTGAATACCCATTCCACCTAGCCCCTCATCTATTTTAAATAGCTAAAAAATAAATTAACCACCTCATCATTCATCTCTCATCCTTTCATCCATAACTAAACATGTCCAAATCTATCTCTTTCACTCATGCCTAGTCATCTTATCTCCATTTCATCCATTTTAAGAGCGCACTCATATTCTTCAAACCATTTGTCCTCTTGAAGGGGCATCAATAAATAATTAATAAATCCTAAAAACAAAATATCAATGCTTGGGGCATGCTATATTTTTCCCACTGAGTTCATATATCTATTTTTTTCAAACATCATTACTTCACAACACCATTTCAAAGAGGAAAGAATATATACACTTATTTTTACCCACATTCTAATTTCATGCTTAATATCTCACCTTAATACCATGCCATATCCTAGATCCATTTCCTAATCCCATTCTAATTTCCCTTTTGATTTACCACCATTTAATTAAATGGATTCATATCATTTAGTTAATAAGACCAAATATTTTTCACCTAGTCCAAATTAAATAAACAAATCCATTTGTATTTATTCTTCACAAAATACATAAAATTAATTATTCACTAATATTCCATCATAAACCCTTTGATTTTCTCTTCTATTTTTAATCTATGCATAACTAATTAGCTAAAATAAATAAATAAAAAGACTAATTATTCTCACCCATTTTAGAACCACTAATGAGCCTTTTTATAACTCTTGACTATTCTTAGTCAATTAAGAGTCTCCACTCATCACAATCAATCTCAACAATCTATTCAAGATCAATTCCTCATCCAAAAATCTATAAATCAACCCTCATTCTTCATCAAATTATACACGAATGATCAGTTTACAGATACATATTGTTGATTTAAAGAGAAACCTATATTTCTATGTATCAAATACTCAAGAGCACATCTAACACATATAAGGTTTCTAGATCTGTTAATATTTTTTAATGTTATCTTGTATTTAGATTCCTTGTTGTTCTATTTGAGGTATTCTTTGATTTTGAATAAGGATCTTGGGTTCATATTAATTCCCTATTGTTCATTCCAAATTTGAGGTATATAGAAGAAAGCGTATGCACATTACATTCCATGTGTTAATATTGTAATATTGAGAAATGTATGTGGAATGGAAGGAAACATAATTCATCATGGTGTCAGAAGACATCAATAATTAGATCCAATAGGATAATGATTGTATGAATCAACTAGAATCTTAGTTATATTAAGACTAATTTATTTTAATAATATAAAATATTAAAAGAAATATTCTTAACATAATACTAGCTAAGACAAATGAAAGCTCAACACAAATATATGAAAATATAGAAAAATTTGATAGAAAACATTCTTTTATAGGCGTATTTGTTTTCTTCTATGTGGTTGTATTTTATTGAATGATATTACATGTAATTGTATTTCATTGGCTAATATGAGGAAGTTGAATCAATCCATTTAATATTGTAGAATTAGTGGTTGGATTTGAATTTAATTTTATAGTATGCAATGGATGGATTTGAAATATACTATTAAACATTAATTTGTTGTTACTCATGAAATTTATAATCTATTTTGTATTGTTGTAGGCATTATGCATATTCTAAATGAATGAGCACTTGAGAATAGTGGAGCTACAAGTTATTTCAACAAGGTTGATATCTAGAATAGTATTTATTTTTTTGATGAGATGGTTGACATATAATTTATTATTTTGGAAGGGTTATATCTTGTTAAGTTGATAGGCTACATATAGTTTGAGATTTGACCTTGAAACAAGTCTCACACTTGCAAACCACTATTGAGCTGTCTCAAAAACAAGTTTTAGCTACCGTTTAATGGTAAACCAATTGTTGTTTAATGGTAAAAGCCTCCAAAATCTCACTTATCACATAAAATCCAAATAAATATTGATTTGACAACTAGATGGGAACATTCCATTTTCACTTGCAATAGTTTTTATCAATTTGATGGTAACTTTATTTTTCATTTGTATTGCTTTAGAATTTAAATATGTATGCACAAATATTTCATAAAGAGATAATACCTAATTTCTTTAAAGAAAAAATCTAGATTTGTTTAAGTTTATTTCATTTTATTATTTAACACTTATTATTAATTGTTTAATCCAACCACATGCAACTAGAATTTGTAGCGCATCCATGCACAAAGACATGAGCTCTTTAACATATTAACATAAATATAGTTTTCTATCAGCGTAATCCTTGAACCTCATTTAGGTGCAGGTGCTAGTTATGTAAAATGTATGTGACTATTAATAGGAGGTGTAGATACCTGAAATTGTCCTAGCATGCGAACTAGCATTTTAACACTAATATTTGTCTTTCCCTAATGATTAAATTAATTTAAATTATTTAATTATTGTCTAAAAATCATATTTCCAATGTTAATTAAATGACTTTATGTTATTTAATTAATTCATTTCAATTAATATTCTTGATTCGTTAAATAAATCTTATTTATTTAATTATATCTTTAATTCTTTATTCTTCTCGATTAAATACATAATCTTATTTATTTAATTATCTTATTCCTTTAAATTAATTAAATGATTATTATTAATTGTTTAATTAACATTCACTCACTTTTTAAAAATTAAATAATTACTTTAATTATCTAATTATCCCCTTTACCCGAGTTAAATAATTACTTTAATTATTTAATTCTCCACATCACACTTTCTAAAATAAGTAATCACTTTAATTATTTAACTATCCCTCTTTTCTCAACATTATCCATTCATCATGAATAAATAAAATATTTTATTTATTTATCTAATTCCCACTTACACATTCCTCAAATAATTAATTAATTAAACTAATTATTATCTTCTCATGCAAATCTAAATTTATCTTCTAACTAAACACTGTCTTTCACTTCACTTCTCATGCAACTAGTTAACTCACACTCAGTCTAAGTTATCTTCCACATAATTAAATAAATTTTATATATTTAAATTATGTCAATGATTATTCTTTATTCTTCTAATTTAATTAAATAGTTGTTCGTTAAATTATTTAATTATTCATTATCATTTTCTCTCTATAATTAGATAATTACTCTAATTATTTATTTATTCATGCACCATCTCCTAAATTAAGTAATTATTTCAATTATTTAATTTATCTAAATTTATCTCTTCTCTAAATGAAGGAAATTGTTCATTTTGTTCATTTAGCTTATCTTGCACATTCAATAATAATTAATTATTAAACCTTTTTTTTGATACACAAGAGATGATTTATATTAATTAAAGTGTGAATAACAAACGTCTATCAACGCAAGATAGAGAATTGAACTTCAAACACCTAGCCAGGTTAAAAAAACCACCCAACTACAAAACGGACGTCCACCAACCACCCCACCAGAACCTACCAGAACCCAGCTACGCCCAAAAAGCCACCATGGCTATTGCAATCAACACGAAACCAACTAGCAGCTACAACAAAAATTACCTAGCTAAACTAGGAACAGCCTACCCATACTTTGCCAAAAATGGTTTAATTCTGCAAATTCAACAAAGTCGTTCTTCCAATCCACGCCTCTTGCAGCCTCCAACTTGAAGAATTTCTTCAAGAAACCCACCACCACCCCAGCTATCATCATGTGCTTCATGAGCGCCAAACCACTCAAGTCGAGCAAGAATGGATACAATTTGATGGCCTCATCCAAACCCTGTAGGAGCTCCAAGTCGCTTGAACACAAAATGCCTCTACTTGCCACCATAACCCTCAAGACCTCATCAACCCCTTCCACCAAGTCCTCCCTAAATTTTTTTTCAAGCAACAATTTTGCCTCTGCTTTATCCACTTGGCTATCCAAGAGGGAAGCTATAAATCTAGAAAAAATATGAAGGTTGTCTCTTCCATATTCATCGTTCTTCAAATGCCCGACCCCCAAGATCATTTTCATCGCCACCACCACCAAGGAGTCATTGTTGAGAAGGACCCTTTTCAATGTCTGGTCTATTATTTCTCAGAAAGAAGTTTGGTGAGCCAATGATTTCAATGAGATCGGGGTATCCGCCCCAAACTTAGCCAGCTCATCCACCGACACCTCAATCACAAACCTTGAGTGCTTGGCCATTGATACCCAAGCACATACCACACTTCTCCAGAGAGAGAATTCTCACCATCTGTAGCCAAAGACGAAAAATGAGGGAGATTAACACCTTAAACATAATTAAAACCTGCCTCCAAGAATTACTACCAAGTACTACTTAGCTGCCACCTTGACTAATGAGGCACCTCCAAAAGTGCCAAAAACTATCCCAAAGGACTAAGTCCATCAATACCCAAGTGCACTAGCTAGCCTCGGGAGGGGCTCCATCACCTCGCCATCAATAGGTGTATGAAATGATATGACATTACCGCCACCCACATCCTGTGAATGCTCGCCTACGTCAACCACCTTGCCCAGCTTGCTTGAAGCTTGGCCACGTCCCCTCCACCAGGTTGGAGGGGCACCCACCCATCCGCCCTCAATCCTTAGATCCTTATTTCATTTATTTCCTTTAGGTCCGGGCCCACAATGCCCAAATTTGAAAGAAAATATTCTTTTGAGTTGCCTTCTCTCAATGTATGATTAAGCATTACTTGCTCGAAATGCTCAATCAACATCAAAGCTGCATCCAACAACTCCCCCAACTTCTAGTTTTGAATCTGTTTAGTCCTTAATGCATTTATTACTGGTAGCAAACAATCCCCTTCTATTATTACTCTATTCACACCCAACTCTTTGCAGAATTCCAAGCCATAAAGTAAGGCTTGAAATTCAACAACATTATTTGTGCCTTCAATGAGAGTTTTTTCTAATTTCCCCAAAATCTTCCTGTTATAATCTCTGATAATGCATCCCACCCCCGAGGGACTAGGATTCCTTTTCGATGCTCCATCAAAATTTAGTTTTACCTAGCTAGGATTAGGAGGAGACCAAACTACCTTACTTCGCTCCTCTAAAGAAGCAACACCTCTAGATTTCCCATACAAGGGAGATTTGATTCCAAACCAATGCTTTAAAATACACGAGTCCCATACTGAGAAATTTCCTTTTTTTTTATTCAACTCCTCCACTCGAGCATTATAAAGTTCCACAATGTAGGCTTTGATTTTGCATTGCAACCTAGGAATCGACATCTCTTTCTCCTGAAAAATGTGTCTATTGTGCTCCTTCCAAACTTCCCATAACACTATCGACAGGCATGAAACCCATAAATCACCAAAGATTGAATTCTTTAATGGTGTTGGCTAGGATTTTAACAAATCTATCAGCTTATTTGGGAGATCTGATTTCCAGTTAAGTTTCGCACATAACCACCTCCAAATACTCTATGAAAATTCACAGTTCAAGAATAAGTGATCCACATTCTCTTCCTCTTTATGGCACAATGAGCACCTAGAAGGCCTGTAGTAGCCCAATTTGAAAAATATCTCCCCTGTAAGAACTCTGCCCTAAGTTGTTGCCCAGGTAAAAATGCTTGCTTTGGGGGGACAGGCCTTGTTCCAACAAAGGTCAATTGGAAAACTAGAGCATCCACCCCATCAAAGGCCAACACCACATAACCAAATTTTCTAGAGTAATCCCCAGTTGGGGAAGCATTCCACCTCAGTCTATCCCATCCCTGCCTTCACTAGACCCACCTTTTCTTCATCACTTGATCAAAGACTTCCACCTCTTGCTCTTGCAATCCTAGTTGTTTGATAGACTTCCATTGGAAAACTCCCTCCTCACCAGCATAAGAGACATCAAATTAGTCTTTTTCCCTTACACCCCAAGCTTGAACCGTTCTTTCCCAAACTATAGCTAAAGCAGGATCCACCACCAGAATGGGAAACCCTTCCCAAGAGTCCTCCCAAAACAATGCATCACCACCATCTTTTACTTCCCATGTTAAATAATCTAAAATAAGATCTCTTGAGCTATTAATAAAATTCCAAATATGAGATCCATTAGGAAAGGACTTGGCCATAAAGAAACATGCTGGCTCAATATCCAGATACTTTCCCCGAACTAATTTCACCCATTTTAGTTCAAGGTGGGAATGTATCACCCATACCAATTTTGTACCTAATGCCTTATTCTACAAAAGAAGATTTTTGAGACCGGCCCCATCCTTCTCCCTTCCTTCACAAACCTTATGCCACTTGATGAGGGGAATTTTATTCTACTATGAATTTCCTTTCCAAAAGAAATCATTCATCACTCTATTCAGAGACTTGCAAGTACCCACTGACATCTGCAAGTAAGACATCATGAAGATAGGTAAGTAGAAATAACCGATTTCAACATAGTTAGCTGCCCAACCCAAGACAACCATTTGTTTTTCCAAGAGGAGAGACACTCCTTACACCTTTCAAACAAGGAGGACCAAATACTACCATTTTGAACACCTTTAGCTAGGGGAGACCCAAATATTTACAAGGCATTTGGCCTTTCTTAAACCCCAACAATCTCAAGATTTTTATTTCACTTAAACAATTAGTATTAAAGAAGAAAACTTCCGATTTTGTAACACTAACCTCCTAGCCCAAAGCAAGAAAATATTTGTCCAAAATTCCTTTCAATCTTCTAGCTTCCCTGACTGAGGCCATGCCAAACAACATCGTGTCATCTGCAAATTATTGATGTGTGATTGAAGGGAATCCACTTGTGACCTAAAGACCATCCACCCAACCAATCATTCTTGCTTCCTCCAATCAACATCCCAATGCTTCTGCCATAATAATAAAAAGGAAAGGTGGCATAGGGTCACCTTGCCTTAAACCCCTTGAGGCCATGAAGAAACCTTCTGGGGACCCATTTACTAGAATATAATATCTCGAACTTATCACCTAGTCAAAGAGCCAATCTAACCAACTCCTCTAAAAACCAAAAGACTCCATTACTTTAAAAAGAAAGCGCCAATTTAACTTGTCATATGCTTTCTTAATATCCAATTTCAAAAGCATAGCAGATTTTTTTGTCTTTTGAATTGAATGGATCACCTCTTATGCAATTATCACCCCATCAAGAATCGACCTTCTAGGGACAAACCTAGTCTATTCATATGAGATTATGGTTAGGATAATTTCCTTGTCTATTGGCCACAAATTTTGCCACAATTTTATATAGCGTATTGTAGAGCGATATAGGGAAAAATTCATCCCAAGACTCAGGCTTGTCTTTTTTGGGAATAAGGGAAATTGAAGTATTGTTCAATTCCTTAAGAACCCTGCCTGAACTCCTGGAATCTCCGATTGCTTCTGAAACCTCCTTTCCCACAAATGCCCAACACTTCTAGAAAAACATAGCTAGGAACCCATCCGGCCTAGGAGCTTTCTTAAGCTGCAAGTCAAATGTTGTAGCCTTTATCTCTTTCTCCAAAAATTTGGCACTTAAAAAATTTGTTTGAGAGGGGGAGATCAGTTTTTGGATTTTCCTTAAGACCTCCTTCCAAGCCTCCAAATTAGATCCATCCTAGTCATTGAGGAGATTTTGAAAGAAAGACACTGTAGAAGCTTTGATTTCTAACGGGTCCTCAATTAGCTGACCATCAGAATCCTTAATACAAGCCACCCTATTTACCTCTCACCAAGCCTTAGTTGAATTATGATTTTCTTTTGTGTTCCTATCCCCTGCACACAATCACACTTCCCTTGATTTCTACCTCTAGTAAATTTCCTCTTTCGCTAGCACCTCATTAAGCTTCTTCGATAACTCCTTTTCTCTCACAAACCAAACATCATCCAACCCATTCTTAACAATTTCTTTGGACAAAGCATCTAGTTTTGATTCCACTATAAGTCTCTCCTCGAAGATATTCCTGGAACTATATTTGTTCCATTGATTTAACTTCTATTTTAAATACTTCATTTTGATGAATTAATTAAACATTTTTTGAACCACCCGGGTTGCAATCCTTCCACCAAAATTCTAATAGGTTCATGATGTTTTTGTCCTTGAACCACATCATTTCAAAATTAAAGGGACACTTAATAGGCCCCTTTTCCCCATCAATTTGAAGTTGAATAGGGAAGTGGTCTGACCTAGCCCCAAAATTTATTCTACTATCCAACTTAAAAGGAAAATAACTCAAATTGCCTTTGAAGAAAATCTATCTAGTTTTTTTGCAATACTGCAAAATCCCTTCATGCGGTTTGTCCACGTAAAGTTACCATTATCGGTTTGAATCTCCAACAATATGTTTGTCTCTACAAAATTCTAAAAATAAATCTGAGATTGAAGATCCCGACCCACACCACCTTCTTTATCTTTAGAACGCAAAATAGCATTAAAATCACCACCCAAATTGTAGTAGTCCTGGTTAAACCTATTCAGAACCTCATCTAACTCTAGCCAAATAGTCCTTTTCTAAATGCATAAAGATGGGCCATAAACATTTATCAATGTGAACTTAAGACACAAATGTAAGCTTCTTACCCTACACGCCAACCAGTGTCACTTGGAGACAAGTTATTCTACCAAAATGGCTTGGGGTTTCTAGATGATTAACAGTCCACTTGAAGCCCCTTTAGCACCAACAACTTGCCATTTCCATTGCTTCAATTTTCTGCTGAAAATGACTAAATCCCGGTTCCCCAATTTTGTTTCTTGAAAATGATATATATCTGCTTGACAAACTTCCAGATGATGCCTTATAAGACACCATTTGTTATGGGCATTTAAGCCCCTAACATTCCAAGTTATGAGTTTCATTTTTGTTTAGGAAGAGCCTTGCTCTTCCCTACTTTCATCATTGAGTCAATTTTCTTTTGACTGTTAGCATCTCCATCCCACTTGTTTTTTTCTTGATTTGAAAATCTTCCTCTTCTTATTTTCACCACAATCTGGCATTGTTTTTGCCATCTCCTTATGGTGTATTCCCATTTTTTCTCTAGTTTCTGCTAGGCCTTGAGTTATTTTCCTTTTTTTCCCATATTAAGGGTTGAGAATCTCCAGGCCTTCTTCAGCCCCTACAAGAAACTCATCATAGTCTAACCCTTCGAGCTCACCTTCGTCCCCTTCATCCTAGGAGCTTGCTTTTGCTGCCTCTACCAGTACCACCAATTCCTTACCAAATTCTATCAAGGAGTCCAGTTCTACCTTCCTATAGTCTCCTCCTAGAATGTCCAAAGCCTCCGAGATCTTACCATCTAGGGCTAGGTTCTGCTCAACCCACTTCTCTTCCTCACCAACCTTTTTTTTTGAATCTAGTTCATCCAGGACATTTTGCTCGAATCTTCTAGTCGACCTAGGAATCGCCCCTTGTGCCCTCTCCTTATTAACTTGTGAGGCATTAGTAGGCACTTCCAAGTAATCAATATCTGATAACTTTTCATGCGGTTTACTTTTAGCACCATTTTCTCCCTCCTTTGAGGACTCTCAAACACCAAAGAAGAGAAAAACTTCCAAACATTTTTGAAGAGCTCTCTATAGCCCAAGGGCCGCACTAGATTACTTTGAGTAAAAGAGTCACATTCAAGTTTCTGAATCCAGTTCCCATAATCAGTGATGAGTTCAATCTCCTCCCAAATGTGTCACACAAGATTATTTTCAACACAAATCCTTACATATGAAATTGGGATTCATCAACCTTCCTCCTTTCTTCAGCACAAACAAAGGTCCCCAGCCTATTCCCAATCTCCTCGAGGATAGCTGGGTAAGTGCACCAATCTGTGACACAATTTAGGTACCAAATTGAAAAAAAGTCCAAAAAAATCCTGAAATAAGCCATCTAGCGTGCGTCAAAATGGGAAAGTTGACATAAAAGGAAAAAAATGAGTTTCAAACCCTCATTTCTCTTCAACACACAGCTTGAGAAAGAGCATTTTAGTTATGCAACTCGCGCTCGCCAAATCTTGTCCATTTTTTGCATCCTTAGCTTGCCATTTTCGACGAGGATGTCGCCAACACATCGGAGAGGTCAAAGATTGCGAAGAGGTACATGCATTTTTATTCTATTTATTTTGAATTTGATTTAGAATGCAAATTTAAATAGGTTTTTATGATAAAAATTTGTTCTAATTCTCAAGGAATGAATCTCCACCTTGAAACATTTAGAATTCACAATCACACCCTCACAAGGAGCCTCCTATACAAGAACAGCCTGAAACCCCTCCATCAATTCATAGGCATCCTCAAGGAACACAATAAAATATTCAAAATTAAATTGAAAACAATAAAAGAGACATTCAAAAAAAATTGGAAGATTAATCGAGCTTGTCGAAACCTACCCTTATAGGAGAGGGATTGCTGAATCATTGAAGTCAATTGTAACTCATGTAGGAGAAATGAGCGAGCAAATGAATTTTTGGTCAAATAAGATGCATGAGATGAGACAATTTTGTGCTAGTGGTTTGTCATATGCAGATGTCAAAAAAAGAAAAATTAGCAAAGCCAATTTGTGTGCCCTATTTATAGACCCGAGAACTAATTAACCTTTGTCTCATGCATGCAGAAGGTTCCCCATCCATTGGTGCCACCATGAGTTAATTAAAACAAAATTTTGGGAGCAGCGATGGATGGTATTTGACCAACCTCCATGCAATAACCATGAGGCGCCACAATAATTTTTGAGGAAACTCTATTACGAGTTTGTCCTCAATAAAATTCCAAACTATTTTGGCATCTTAGACTTTCAAGGTAGAGGTTAGGGCTCCACACATGCTAGAACTATTGCATGACATAATCCACAGTTGGCACCGAGAGCCTTCGCTAGACCCATGGTGGAGCATGTCGTTTTTCCTTCCATTCTCAAGGATAGTGTAGAGGTGGACACGTTGAAGTCGATTGACTCACTCACCCAGACCATTTAATAGTGTGTGAGTCCTCTAGTAGAGCTTGGTGTGGAGGAGATGTGTAGGGCCCGAGCTCCACTCCACCATTGTGGTGCTTGTGGTGATGTTTGCATGTACGATTATCAGAGTGCTCGTGATGCAGCTACACAGCCTACATCAGTTGCAGAGGCAATGAATTTCACAGATGATATTTTGAATGATACATTCGACATTGACACTCAGGTAAAATTTAGCAAGTTATTTTAATGTTGTTTATTAAATTATGTTTTGAAATTTAAGAATAACTAAATTAGTAGAATTTTGATATGATGAAATTTTAGGGTTGCACTGTTCATGAGGCATTCTCTATTCCTACAAACCCTTATACATTCTCGACGATGAGTCCATAGGTATGCAACTAGTATTAAAGATATTATTATTGCATTTGAACAATTGAATGTTATTTTTGAATTTTTGTCTCATAACATTCTTTGGATTTCAAATAGTTTCCTAGTGCACCTTCTTCCTCCACACCTCGCAATTCATATCCTCAAACAACGTACACTCAAGTAGCCTTTATTCATTAATGGTGTTGTAAAACTATGTTAGCTAGTTTTCATAATTTTACATATATACAATTCTAAAAAACTGATGAGAAACACAAAAATTGCATTTGTAATCCTTGATCGTGTCACATTATGTTCTCCTAATTCACTTTTTGTTCCTTTATTC
This sequence comes from Sequoiadendron giganteum, assembly GCA_007115665.2. Lineage (NCBI taxonomy): Eukaryota > Viridiplantae > Streptophyta > Pinopsida > Cupressales > Cupressaceae > Sequoiadendron > Sequoiadendron giganteum. The sequence goes on from CM021101.1 coordinate 200,177,142, forward strand.
CTTCCTAATCCCATACCATTAACATTTAATAGTTCACCCTATTTTCCATGATCCCCTCCTAGCCCATCCCACTAATATCTTCTAGTCCATGCTATGTGTCATTATGTCCTACTCCCATCTTATTGTACCCATTATTATTTCACCCTAGATGTCCCATGATCCCCTATGTTCCACCCTATGTTCCTTTATATCATCCTATGTTATACCATATTTATCCACGTTTCATCCTAGATAACTCTTCTCTATTATTGATACACACAGGTCAAGTTCACACTTCATGTACTATAGTCAAACCCTAGACACCTCCTAATTCACCCTATGTTGCATTATTCTCTAATAACCGCATCCCATTAACCTCTAATTGTCCACCCTATATTTTTTTATCCCATCCTAGCCCATCCCATCAATCTATACTAGTCCATCCTATGTTCCATTAATCCCTTTGGTGCAGGGGCACCACTCTTTTCTACAGTTCTTCATTAAGCGTCGGATAGGAAAGGTGTGTTAGGATGTTTGAGTTGAGTTCTTGAGTCTTAATAAGGTACAATGTGACCATTCTATTGTAATTGATCAACTTTGAGGGGCTTTTGTATTCATCTTGTAAGGTTTACAAATCATGTGGAAGGAATTGCCAAAGTTGACAAAGGGTGTCAAGGTAGATAGGATGATGTTTTATTGGGTAATTCATGTTTTATTAGTTGAATAAGGTCTCATTAGACTATTTGTAAAATTCTAGGTGTTTAAGAGGGTCTCGGAAACAATAAAGAGTCAAAACTTGAAAGTGCCAAATTTGTGAGCTGCATAAATGCAACAATTTTGTAATGCAATGGTCATGAGAGGTTTAAAAAGTAGTTGTAAGGAAATTGGGTGTTGTTTTGATGAGGAGAAGCCTTTAAAAAGGCATGACAACTCGTTTTGTAACGTTGGCTTGAAGTTTGAAGCATTGGTAATAAGAATATCTCTGTTTTTCATCAAATTTATGAGTTTTCTTGTCATTTGCAGGCCTGTACGAGCCCATACAATTTTATTGTGCCATGTAAATAATTTTAATTTGTGGTGGCAAGTGCTAACAATCTTTTGGAATAGGTTTGAGGGATATCCATTGTGATTTGCGGTAAATATCCTTGTTTTCCTGTGATAGGCCGAGGACACCCTATTTGAGGGTTTTGTAACCAAAATCATGATTTAAGGGCCCTTACACAGACTGTACCTACTATAACTAGTGTAATGGTCCCTAGGGAGTATAGGTAGGTTGTAGGTTGAATTATTAGAGTTGTGGAGAAGGAACTAAGGAGATAAACCTGTTGTCTTGATGAGTTTTGTGAAGAAAAACACATGAAGATGGAGCCTTGGGTCTACGGTTTGTGGAAATCAATGAGAGTATGGAGTTTGTTCCATCTTTTGAGCATATTTGGGTCAGAATATACATGTCTGAGTTGGTGGCATGGTCTGGGAGGTTGTGCAAGTGGGACTTTGAATAAACCTTCTTGACTTGGCATGAAATTGAGGGTTTTGGAGTTTTCTATGTTGGATGTGTCAATCTTGGGTTTTGATTGTGGTTTTAGAGGTTTGAGGGCATAGGAAATTATTCTCCAAGTTTTCAAGGGTTTTTGTTAAGTTTAAAGGTATGTTGCTTTGTAAATCTGGCCTAATTCATGGCCTAGGACAACGTTGAGGGTCTAATTTCAAGGGGTTGGTCCAAAAGACTTGTATTTGGTTAAGATATAAGTTGTATAACTCTAAAATGTGTATCTGAATCCACCTTCTAATTATTAAGTGTTTTGGAAAGCATGGGTGTTAAAGGCCAAAAACTAAGTTTGCACTACTGTTAGGTTACATGGGTGAAAGTGAGAAATTACACTCCCGATTGTTGTCAAGCTTTGAGGATTGTTTGGATTACTCTAATAGGAAATTTTAATCTTGTTAGATGCCTCTTGAAGGCAAGTTATCACTTTGAATGAGTTTGAGCCCCCTCTCTACATCACCCTTCTATTCCCATCCCCTTACCGTCTCTTATTTCACCTTATGTTCCATTATCCCCTCTTGGTCTTTATATCAACATGATACCTGGGATATTGTTTCATTTGCAATTGTTGACAAGAGACAACCCTAGTGATGTTGGTGGCATGATGGACCATGGAGTTGCTGCAGCAATAGCCAGTTCTGATCCATTGAGAGATGTATGGAATAGATTAGTCGATTTGACATTATGTTTTCTCTTTTATGGTCTATTATAGAAATTTTTTACAAGACTTTTATGTAGTTTAATTTCTATCTTGATAGTTTCTACAGGTGGTTGTCACTCCAAATCATGGACATGGTGATGCTATAAATGTGTGCATGATGACTATATGTATGCGATAAGTGATTATATATTTTGTTAAATGCCAATCCACAATTCAATTTCTGTGTATTAACATCTTTTCTTTATATTGTATCAGTTGAAGGTCCAGAGTGAAGAGAGGAGGACTAGCAAGCAAGTTCAAAAGACAAGAGAAACAACAGTCACTCCATCCAGCCGAATTTCAAAGGCAACATGGGATCTATTTCCTTCCCCTAGAGGGAAATGACTATGTATTAGGGTTGTTTATTGTATGCCTATGTGGCATTTTGGAACATATCTTTTTTAATATCGATATATACGTGACATTTTATGTCCATATGGCTCCTTTGTACTAAGCCTGTATGGTTCTTTTGGATATATTGTATATACTTTTATCAATATATATCATTGTATAGCCTTTCGGATTTTTGATTAAAGAAAATCTTATTTTGCTAATGCCATTCTTAAATGATGTTATCATGCATATCGTGTAAATTATATGCTTGAATTTTGTAGGCATGGATTTTGTTTACATCTAATGTTTAATTAATTATTGTTGAATGCTCAATAAGCTCCATCTAAAGCGTATTGTGTAAATAAACTCCATTCGTGGTGGTTTGTATCCTTTGGAATGCTTCAATTACTTGTGCCTCACTTATTCACATGTATGCTTCAATTATTCACATGTATACTTCACCTATATTGTGTGTATTCACGTGTATGCTTCATGCTTCCAATGCATAGCAACAAAAATCTTTTGGGGAAAAAATTGACAAACCAAAAGTATAAGAGTTTTTGAAAAAATCGGGAAAAATTGTAGAACAAGAGATACAATTTTTTTTAAAAAAAATTGAAAGGTATTTCCATAGCAGATAGAGATATAGAGAGCAAATAAAATAAATATTTTAACTAATGAATTGTAAAAAATGGATTTTTGCAGTTTATATTCATATCATTGATTACATTGCATTGCACATCTTTCAAAGTCAAAATATTACTTCACTTTGCATAACTAATAACTAGATGCTAATAGATGACAAAATTTCAATTACAATATAGTTTGTACAAAGTCAACCTAAGCAGTTATGCAATTTCTTCACATTGCATAACTAATAACTAGGAGCAGATGCCAATTGCATTTTCTTATCATGGCATTCTATGAGACAAAAATTCTTTTGAGGTATTTTTTCAAATAGCTCACTGCCTTGTCTATGTTACCACATTTTTCATACATGTCTACCAAAGCATCTTGTCAAATAGTTTACTGCCTTGTTGCTATGGCTAAAAACCTAAAACAAGTGATTTCAAACAAGCTATGGATGCTTCAAAAAAAATAATATCAAAAGCATAATAATAAGCAATAGCATAGACAAGGCAGTGAACTGTTTGAAAAAATGCATCAAATAAATGTGGTGATGGAATGCCATGACAAGCCATAAACAAGGTAGTGAACTAGTTCAAAAGATGCCTCAAATAAATGTGGTCTCATGGTGACAAAATGCCATGACAATCAAATTGATTTTGATTGTCATGGTATTCCATCACCATTAGACCTCATTTTTTTGAGGCATTTTTGCAAAGAGTTCACTACCTTTTCTATGCTACCACATTTTTCATACATGTTTATCAAAACATTATATCAAAAAGTTAATTGCCTTGCTACTATGGATAAAACCCTAAAACATTGATGTAGTAGGGGAGGTCCTACAATCTCACTAAACACAATTTCAATCATTAATCACAATCCTCAAGTCACAAATCCTCACAACTATGGATTGTCATGACATTCCATCACCATGAGACCAGGTTTCTTTGAGGCATTTTTTCAAAAAATTCATTGCCTTGTCTATGCTACCACATTTTTCGTACATGTTTACCAAAACATTTTATCAAACAATTCACTGCCTTGTTGTTATGACTAAAAGCCTAAAACAGGTGGGTTTATTGAAAATCCTATTCCCACAACTCATAACACATTGCCAATGCATAAAAAATTCTTAAAAGAACCTGCACATGCTTAAAATTCCCTCACAAACTACTACCCCAAAGGATTTCAACCATTACCACTCTTAAACCATTGAATTTCACCAAAACTCATCAAATTGCCAACTAGGGCATCACACCAAACCACTCAACATGCCTCCCCTGCTCTAGAAACCATGCACATATGTTCCCTACCCCTAATTATGCCATTCCACTGAGTTACAATAGGATAGAATGGGTGGAATGGCTAAAAAGTCATTTTTACACACTCAACTACTTGTATTTGACAACTTTTTTCTCAAGCGAGAAATCGCCACCACAGGAAAATGCCTCTGAGATAGAAAAATTCGAGAGAGGTTATTATATAGGGACCCAACTTGATCCCATAGGCTTAGATGAGAAGTTTCTAAGTGTCACGGTGTCTGAATAATAGCATGTTGAAGTTTGCAGCCATTTTGCACTTTGGGCTCTTAAGGGATTTTGTCGATTAAATGTAGCTCAGATCGATTCCACATGTTTCAGTAAGAAAGAGGACCATGCGTAGTGTAAACATACCCACTCGGACGCATCGGGATAGTCCATTTGTTCACATGAGTTGCAGAACAAAAGTTGCACCACTTTGCAACTTTCAACTACTTGTATTTGACAACTTTTTCCCCAAGCGAGAAATCACCACTACAGAAAAAGGCCTCTGAGATAGAAAAAACTGAGAGAGGTTATTGTAGAGGGGCCCAACATGATCCCATAGGCTTAGAGGACAAGTTTCTAAGCATCACAGTGTCTGAATATGAGCATGCTAAAGTTCGTAGCCATTTTGCACTTTGGACCCTTAAGGGATCGATCCAGTTGAACGTAGCTCGGAGCGATTTCCCTGTTTGGGTGTGAAAGAGGACCATTCATAGTGTAAACGTACCCACCCATACACATTGGAACAATCCGTTTGGTCACACGAGGTACAGAACGAAAGTTGCACCACTTTGCAACTTTCAACTATTTGCATTTGACAACTTTTTCTCCAAGTGAAAATTCGCTACCACGGGAAAATGCCTCTGAGATAGAAAAAAATGAGAAAGGTTATTGTAGAGGGGCCCAACATGATCTCGTAGGTTCATATGAGGATTTTCTAAGCATCATGGTATCTGAGTAATAACATGCTGAAGTTTGCAGGTATTTTGTACTTTGGACCCTTAAGGGATCGATTCGGTTGAACGTAGCTCAAAGTGATTCTGCGTGTTTGGGTGTGAAAGGGGACCATGCCTAGTGTAAAAATACCCACTCAAATGTGTTGGAAAATTTTGTTTGGTCACACAAGTTGCAGAACAAAAGTTGCACCACTTTGCAACTTTCAACTACTTGCATTTGACAACTTTTTCTCCAAGAAAAAATTGCCACCACAGGAAAATGCCTCCGAGATAGAAAAAACCGAGAGAGGTTATTGTAGAGGGGCCCAACATGATCTTGTAGGCTTAGAAAAGAAGTTTCTAATCATCATGATATCTGAATACGAGCATGTTGAAGTTTGCAGCCATTTTGCACTTTGGACCCTTAAGGGATTGGTTTGGTTGAACGTACCTCAGAGCAATTCCACGTGTTTCTGTGTGAAAGAGGACCATGCCTAGTGTATACGTACCCACCTGGATGCATTGGTACAATTCATTTGGTCACACGAGCTGCAGAACGAAAGTTGCACCACTTTGCAATTTTCAACTACTTGCATTTGACAACTTTTTCTCCAAGTGAAAATTCGCCACCACAAGAAAATGCCTTCAAGATAGAAAAAACCAAGAGAGGTTATTGTAGAGGGGCCCAAATTTATCTCATAGGATTAGATGATAAGTTTCTAAGAGTCACGGTATATGAGTAATAACATGTTGAAGTTTGTAGCTATTTTGCACTTTGGACCCTTAAGGGATCGATCCAATTAAACATAGCTCAAAGCGATTCTGCATGTTTGGGTGCAAAAGAGGACATTACCTAGCATAAACGTACCCACTCAGACATATTGGAACAGTCTGTTTGGTCACACGAGCTATAGAACGAAAGTTGCACCACTTTGCAACTTTCAACTACTTACATTTGACAACTTTTTCCCCAAGTGAAAATTCGCCACCACAGGAAAATGCATCCAAGATAGAAAACACCAAGAGAGGTTATTATAGAGGGGCCCAACGTGATCTCGTAAGATCAGACGATAATTTTCTAAGCATCATGGTATCTGAGTAATAACATGCTGAAGTTTGCAGCCATTTTGCACTTTGGACCCTTAAGGGATCGATTCGGTTGAACGTAGCTCGAAGCGATTCCACATGTTTGAGTGCGAAAGAGGACCATGCCTAGTGTAAACGTACCCATCCGGACGCATTGGAATAGTCTGTTTGGTTACACGAGCTACAAAACAAAAGTTGCACCACTTTGCAAACTTTAAACTACTTGCATTTGACAATTTTTTCTCCAAGCAAAAATTCACCACCACAGGAAAATGCCTCTGAGATAGAAAAAACCAAGAGATATTATTCTAGAGGGGCCCAACATGATCTCATATGCTCATATGAGAAGTTTCTAAGCGTCATGGTATTCGAATACGATCATGTTGAAGTTTGCAACCATTTTGCACTTTGGACCCTTAAGGGATCGATTCGGTTGAATGTAGCTTGAGAAGTGATTCCGCATGTTTGGGTGTGAAAAATGACTATTCCTAGCATAAATGTAGCCACCCGGATGCATTGGAATAGTTTGTTTGGTCACATGAGCTACATAACGAAAGTTGCACCACTGTGCAACTTTCAACTACTTGCATTTGACAACTTTTTCCCCAAGTGAAAATTTGACATCATAGGAAAATGCCTCTGAGATAGAAAAAATTGAGAGAGGTTATTATAGAGGGGCCCAACATGATCTCATAGGATCAGATGAGAAGTTTATAAGCATCATGGTATTCGAGTAATAGCATGTTGAATTTTGTAGCCATTTTGCACTTTGGACTCTTAAGGGATCGATCTGATTGAACACAGCTTTAAGCGATTCCGCGTGTTTGGGTGCGAAAGAGGACCATTCCTAGCGTAAAATTACCCACTAGATGCATTGGAACAGTCCATTTGGTAACACGAGCTGTAGAACGAAATTTGCACCACTTTGCAACTTTCAACTACTTGCGTTTGACACTTTTTCCATCAAGTGAAAACTGGACACCACAGGAAAATGCCTCTGAGATTGAAAAAACCAAGAGATATTATTCTAGAGGGGCCCAACATGATCTTGTAGGCTCCTATGAGAAGTTTCTAAGCGTCATGGTATCCGAATACGATCATGTTGAAGTTTGCAACCATTTTGCACTTTGGACCCTTAAGGGATCGATTCGGTTGAACGTAGCTCGAGAAGTGATTCCGCATGTTTGGGTGTGAAAAAGGACTATTCCTAGCATAAACATAGCCACCCAGATGCATTGGAATAGTCTGTTTGGTCACATGAGCTACATAATGAAAGTTGCACCACTTTGCAACTTTCAACTACTTGCATTTGACAACTTTTTCCCCAAGTGAAAATTTGCCACCATAGGAAAATGCCTCTGAGATAGAAAAATTTGAGAGTGGTTATTGTAGAGGGGCCCAACATGATCTTGTAGGATCAGACGAGAAGTTTCTAAGCATCATGGTATTCGAGTAATAGCATGTTGAATTTTGCAGCCATTTTGCACTTTGGACTCTTAAGGGATCGATCCGATTGAACGCAGCTCTAAGCGATTCCGCGTGTTTGGGTGTGAAAGAAGACCATTCCTAGTGTAAAATTACCCACCCAGATGCGTTGGAATACTCCATTTGGTAACACAAGCTGTAGAATGAAAGTTGCACCACTTTGCAACTTTCAACTACTTGCATTTGACACTTTTTCCATCAAGTGAAAACTGGACACCATAAGAAAATGCCCCCAAGATAGAAAAAAATGAGAGAGGTTATTGTAGAGGGGCCCAACATGATCTCATAGGTTTAGATAGAGATTTCGTAAGCACCATGGGTTATGAGTAATACCCCGTCAAAGATTGTTGCCCTTTGGCACTTTGGACCCTTAAGGGATCGAACCGGTTGAACGTAGCTCAGAGTGATTGTGCTCTCTTTTCAATGGAATTAGGTGGGCAAAAAACTTAAATCCATTTTAGTTTTGGTTTGGTTGGATTTCAAGTGATTTTGTGCATTTTAGAAGCCAATTATTGAGTCGGTTTGTATACCCTGTTTTAAGGGTTTTGAGTGCAAGGGAGGCGAATAGAGGGTTTTTAGGTGATGCCCTAGATGTCAAATGGTGCATTTTTGAGTGGAAAATGGTGGTTTAGTGCTAGGGTTTGAAGAAATCTTTGGGGGCAGCAATATCTCTTGAACTTTTAAGCTTTTGCAGACCTTTTTGAAGGTGTTTCAGGCTTTGGTTGGCTGTGGGAAGGTTTGGAGTATGGTTTTTCAATAAACCCTTGCCTAACTTGTGAATGAAGAGGGTTTTGGGGTTTGTTATGTTAGAGGGCTTATCATGCCCTAAAAGTGTAGGAATTGGTGGTTTGGCAGATCGGTTAATGCTGCCCAATGTAAAAAAGTGCAAAATTTTACTCTAACATCCATAACGAGTTTGAAAATTGGTTGGAGTCAATTGTAGGATCATGGTAGTTGGTGTTTTTGGGGTGTTTTTACATGAAAAAGTGAGGTTGGACAACGTTGTTTTCAAGTTTTTAGCAAGTTTCTCCAAAGGAGTCTTCGGTGGAATTGAGGTATGTTAGAGATGACCTAGGTTGCATCAATTTCTATGAGGCATACGCTGCCCCTACCTTGTTAACCCTACAGAATTGGCAAGCCAGTGAGCTCACTAGCTTGCCAATTCGGTAGGATTGACAAGGTAGGGGCAATAAAATATGCCTTTCTACAATTATATTAGACATTATTTCATTCTTACTCATAAATCCACATGCTTTTCCTTGAAGACATACCTTGAGATTGACATGTAAATGATGTTGTACCTCCAACTTGAGATGTCATTTGTGGAGTGCCTTCAAATAGAGATATGTTTGCTGATGTACTTTCAAAATGCAATGTTGTTGATGGTGTGTCTTCAATTGGAGATGTGATTTTTGATGTACTTGGAAAACCACATGTTGTTGCCGATGTGTCTTCAACTGAAGATGTGCATTGAGCTTCACCTATGGTTGATGATGTGCCCCCAACTTCGGTATCCATTCTTGTCCTTCCACGAACTTTCCTCATTCGTGCCATTTGTTTTTCCAATTTGACATCTCTCTTAGATTACATGAGAATTTTTGGATGTATGGGCTACAATTCCTTTGCTTCACGAGTACATTTTTTTATTCTCTTCTCCTTGCATTTTTAATTGCACGTTCTTCTGGTGTTAGAGGTTTCAATCATTTCCTCGCCATCATGTTCAATGCTACATGTTCACAAACACACCTAGAACCACAAACACATATAGAATAAAAGCAAGTAATGCATTTTATGAAAATATTGATATCGTTTATTACATTGCATTAAATATGAAACACACCAAAGAATTTTATGAAAGAAGGCAGCAAGATGTTTGGAATGATCAAACATGTCTATGCTAGACAATATTTTTCATATGATGGAGTTAGATGTTTGTAGGGTTAGATATTAGAGTAGGGATTTTGAGTGTGTTTGAAGAGTTGGCAAAGTAGTTAGAGGCTGATGCAGTACATGTAGGGATCCAAAATGAACTTGTTCAAATATTTAGAGGAAGGATCTTAATAGACTTACACACACTCTTTCAAAGTTTCAACAAACAAAATAGGCTTCTAACGACTCCAATCCACACTAAGGTATAAGGGCTTTGCATGAGCCTATTAAGACATCTAACAAGATTAAAATAATAAACCAAACACAACTTGATCACTTAACTTACCAAGAAACACCATTTTTGATGCAGAGAGGGGTGGAAACCATTCAATACACCAAATCAATGAGAATCAATCAGATTTCAAAGAAAAATCAGATGTTCAACTAAAAATCCCAACTTCTACCAAGCTTTCCCTGGTAGCATAGGTAACCTAGTTCAAGGGCCTTTTCACCAAGATTTTCCAAAACACTTGAAAAAATTAGGGATGATTAAGATACCCATTTGCAAGTTATAAAACATAGATAAACCCCAACATCAACTCCTTTGGACCAACATTGACTTCCAATAGACCCACCTTGGAAATGGCTATTCAATTGGCCTAATTTACAAAGAGAGTACCTTTTAAACACTAGATATTCACTCAAACTCCTCAAAAAATAGTATTTTATGTGTCAAAACTCCAATTTCCTGATTTCTTTGCAGGTCTAAGACCTCTAGACCCCTAATAGACCAAACCCTCAATTTCAAGCAAAATACTTGGGGTTTTAATGAAAATCCTATCTCTCGGACCTTCCAGACCTATACAAAGCACCAAACACACTTACCAAACCCTACACATGGTGAATAATACATTACATGGACAATCCTTCCCATATTTTTTGAAAACACCACTTGAAGCCCTCATTTTCACCATGAAAATACCTTGCTACAATCCTAGAACATCATCCCAAACACCCAACCTTGATTCCACAACATTCTAAATAGGTTAGGAATGCATTTTATAAGTTAGAGGACCCATTCCAAAAGTTACTATAGGCACAAAAAGTGGAATGGGTCGAATTAAATCATGAAACCCTTCAATCCAAGAACACTGTGAAAGTAGGTAGCAGTAGTAAAAACAAGATAACTTTCGCTATACAAAGAGTTAGAACCTATAAATTGGTGAAAATGAAATATAATTTATTAATATACAACATCCAACCAGTTTTAGATCATCTTAGAGTTCGTAAAAGTTGTACAACAACAAGAAAAGTGAGAGAAACCAGTAAATTTTTGGAAAATATCGTTCTTCTTGATAAAAAATAAGTTACAAATCAACCAACAACCTCTCCTTTGAGGAATTGAAGGTTATTAAACATATTTTGATTGCATTCCAACTCCCTCCAATGCCCATAACTGATTTTTAATCATTAAGACCTTCTAATCTTCATTAAGTTGTATTTAGGAAGTGAATGTGAGTTGGTTAGTTGAGCATTGAATTGAGGTTTTTGAGATTGAAGATTGTTTGAAACTAATCTAATTGTGATTGTTGAAGGTTTTGTTTCCCTTCTCTGCATCAGAAACCTAGGGTATAAGTTGTTGCCACCTAAATGAAAACTAGAGAATCTTGTGTTTATTGTTCTCAAAACCAAATTTGTGATTGTCAATGAAGTCATGAAGAATATGAATTCAAAGAAGGGTTTGTGATGCTATATATTATAATTATTCACTATTTCTTTGGCAATGAGGTAACTTAGAAAGACAATAAACATTCTCAATTGCACAAAATTTCCCATTTTTTTATTTATTAGAAAGGTAAATGGTATGAATGAATGGAAACTTGCATTAACAACTATGTCAACTCACTTGAATCTATCTAAGCACATGTGATGAAGGTGAATTTTTTATGGAACAAAAAAATTAACGAAAACTTGCATTAACATTGATGAAAGCTATTAGGTTTTCCAAATTAGTTGAAAATGAAATGAAATAGAGTGAATTCCAATAGCCATGTTGGAAATGAACTACTATAAGCAATGCAAATAGAATTCATAAGTAAATTTGTGTTAAGTAAATGTCATGTTTTTCATTTTTTTGTTCTTCAAACTCATAATTTTTTAATTTTATTCTATGCAAATCCCATCTAATTCAATGTTGAATTCTATGACCAATTCTTATGATTAATAAAATCATTAAAGAAATTTAGTTTATATTGTCAAAAAAAAACAAATATACTAAATATAAATATTTCAATATTACCAAAATGAATATATTACCTCAGATAATGTAAAATGATGTAGAAACTTCAAAATGTCTTCTTCTACATTGTCTACCATGTAGATTGGTGGTAAAAAGGTGATGGATCAAGCATAGATTGGTACAACATGAAGTCAATTGCATAAAAAAGGCGTTTCTAAATTGGATAAAGCGATGAACCAGAGAAATACAAAAGCATGTGGGCCTGAATCATGGGGACAACCCCTATTTTTCCTTTTCAAGGTAAAAAACATTTGGCGCTCTCCAAATTTGGCAAGTGCCAATGTGTTGTTTTGAAAGGGAGAGATTCCATAGAGACAAAGGGAGTGGAACTTGAGATAGAGAGAGAGGTGATAGGAGTGAGAGAGATTAGTCTAGGTATTGTGGTAGCGACTGAGACCTGAGAGCGATAGAGACTTGAGAGGGATAGAGAGTTATCTAGTTACAGTTGGGGAAAATACCTGACAACAGGAGAGGGGTTGGGAGGGATGAGACCTGAGAGATACAAAAAGACCAAAGGGGGAGAGAGAGAGAGGGAGTGTGAGAGAGGGGGTTCAAGTAAAATATATTTGTCTAGGTAGGGTGGGAGGTAAGTGAGGTCTGACAGAGAGGGACTATGAGAGAGGGCATTGGAGTGACACAAATTAGTCTAGGTAGCATGGGAGGGAGTGAGACCAAAGAGAGAGAGACTTGAGAGGGAGAGATTTATCCAGTTATGGTGGGAGGGAAGACCTAAGAGAGGGAGTGGGAGAGAGAGGGAGTGGGACCCTTAAACTGTAAACCCTATACCATTAACCCTTAAACCCTTAAACCCTAAACCCTAAATCCCTAAACCCTTAACCCTCTACCCTCAACCCCCCTCTCTCTCTCAACCCTACACCATCTACCCTTAAATCGTAAATTGTAATCCCTATACCCTAAACCCTCTACCCTTAACCCTTAAACCCTAAACCCTAAACCCTCTACCCTCTACCCTCTACCCTCTACCCTTAACCAGGTTAAACCCTCTACCCTTAAATTGTAAATCCTATATGGGCTAAACCCTAAACCCTTAAACCCTAACCCCTTAAACTGTCTACCCTCAACCTTATACCCTCAATTATCAAACCTGTAACCTAAACATTGGATCATCAACCCTCATTTATCTATGTCCCTCCCTCCTCTTATCTCCTTCTCAACCCCTCTACCCTCTACCCTCAATACCCCCTCTCTCTCTCTCAAACCTACACCATCTACCCTTAAACCGTAAATCGTAATCTCTAAACCCTAAACCCTCTACCCTCAACCATTAAACCCTCAACCCTCAACGCTCTACCCTTAACCAAGTTAAACCCTAAACCCTTAAACCCTCTACTCTTAAACTACAAACCCTAAACCCCTAAACCATCTACCCTTTATGCTTAACCATCTACCCTCTACCCTCTACCATCAACCCCTCCCTCTCTCTCAACCCTACACCATCTACCATTAAACCGCAAATCATAATCCCTAAACCCTAAACCCTCTACTCTTAACCCTTAATCTATAAACCCTAAACCCTAAAACCTAAACCCTCTACCCTCTACCCTAAACCCTCAACCCTTAAACCCTAAAACCCTCAACCCTTAACCAGGTTAAACCCTAAACCCTTAAACTATCTACCCTCTACCCTCTACCCTTAGGCCCAATACCCTCTACCCTCAACCCTCTACCCTTAAACCCTAATCCCTCAACCCCTATATGCTCTTAATCCTTCAACCCTTAACCCTTAAACCCTAATCCCTCAACCCCTATACCCTCTTAATCCCTCAACCCCTCAACCCTTTACCATTTACCCTTAAACCCTAATCCCTCAACCCCTATACGCTCTTAATCCCTCAACCCTTAAACCCTAATCCCTCAACCCCTATACCCTCTTGATCACTCAACCCTCAACCCTTAAACCCTAATCCCTCAACCCCTATACCCTCTTAATCCCTCAACCCTCAACCCTCAACCCTTAGATCCTAATCCCTCAATCGCTATACCCTCTTAATCCTTCAACCCCTCTACCCTCTACCCTCAAAACCCCCCCTCTCTCTCAACCCTACACCATCTACCCTTAAACCGTAAATTGTAATCCCTAAACCCTAACCCCTCTACCCTTAACCCTTAATCCGTAAACCCTAAACCCTAAACCCTCAACCCTCTACCCTCTACCCTTAAACCCTCAACCCTCAACCCTCTACCCTTAACCAAGTTAAACTCTAAACCCTTAAACCCTCTACCCTTAAACTATAAAGCCTAAACCCCTAAACCCTCTACCCTCTACCCTTAACCCTCTACCCTCAACACCCCCTCTCTCTCTCTCAAATCTACACCATCTACCCTTAAACCATAAATCATAATCCCTAAACCCTAAACCCTCAACCCTCAACCCTCAACCCTCAACCCTCAACCCTAAACCCTCTACCCTCTACCCTTAACTAGGTTAAACCCTAAACCCTTAAGACCTCTACCCTTAAACTATAAATCATAATCCGTAAATGCTCTACCCTTAACCCTTAATCCCTAAACCCTAAACCCTCTACTTGAGAGAGAGAGGGAGAGGTGGTGGGAGGGACATACTTGAGAGAGAGGCAGAGGGAGAGAGATAAAGGGAGTGAGAGAGGGAGGGAGTGGAAGAGAGATAGAGGGAGTGACTATGAGAGGGAGAGGGGGTAGGAGGGGGAGACTTGACAAAGAGAGAGGGGGAGAGGGGGTAGGATAGAGAAACTTGCGAGAGAGAAAGAGGGAGAGGGAGTGGGAGGGAGAGACCTGAGAGAGAGGGAGAGAGATAGAGGGAGTGGGAGAGAGAGAGAGGGAGATGTAGGAGTTGAGAAAATACAACACCACAAACCCCGAAGATCACCTGCATGCAAATAACCTGTCACAAAAGAAGAGATGGAGACAAACAAGCAAGGGTTCTCTGAAAACTGAAAATGTATATATTAGAGAGAATGAGAGAATGAATTGATATGAAATACAATGGGATCAATCCTTATAAAAAAGAGATCATGCAAACCCTAATAAAATCCCAATAGGAAAAAACCTAATAGAAGCCCTAATAGGATAACATTTAATAATTAATATAATTATTAAATGTCACTTTATGCAAACTAACGTGAAATCTTAAGAAGGGAATAAAGGTAACTTAATCAACATAATTAAGTTAAAACCTTTACTCTAACACCCCCCCTTAAGATGAGCAACAGTGCAGCTACAAATAAATGCAGAAAAGCAAAGGTAACTACAATGCAAGAAGGCAACATGGGTCTCGGCAACTAGGCCAGATCAGGTACCCAAATACAACCAAATCTCTGTAAAATGGAGAAATAGAGAAAACCTCATGGGAAAAAGCTCTACTCCAAAAAGAGAAGAAGAAATCCAAGAAGAGACATCACTGAAGCAGAAGAAGCTGGAAACAACTGTCGAAAGATGACTGCTATGGTGTTGAAGAACCTCCATTGAAGATAGGATGATCAGGAACAAGAAGACAACAATCTGCATAAGTGCCCATACGACACTACTCGAATCAGATGGCAAACAAAGGCAAACACCTGGAACGAAGATACAGATGGCACAAGAACCAATAGTCTGAAACACTGATCAACTGAGAATGGAAGATTCCTTCCAAGGCGAAACCAAGGAAGCATTAGCACGAACAGTATAATACCCCCCCATAATGGTGAATTGGGAGCTTGACAGATCAACTGAAATGGTGTGCAACACCCTATAGTGCATGAAGAAGATAGAACATCTGAAAGTGCACAAGAAAGCACCTACAACTTAAAAAGTGGTGTGCAAAACAAAGCACACATGCATGAGGCTGGAATCATATGGATCCATGGCCGTCGTGGAGGGACACTCACTGGACAAAGGTGTGATGGAAAACAAAGGCAAACTACACAACCCCCCATGGTATGGATTCACTGTCGTCATGGAGGGATACTCACCGGACAAAGATGTGATGGCAAAACAAAGGCAAACTACACAACCCCTCATGGCACTTTATAATATTAGTGCAAGTACAAAATATGGCATAACCTTATGTGCAAAATCCCAAAAGATGCATGTACAATAGTGTGACACTTTATCTCAGTGCGTTTACATAAAAGATAGCTTACAAATGATGCTCAATATGTCCTCAAAGGACAAAATACTGGAAATACATGAAAAACAGCCAAGAACAAAGCATCCCATGTGAACAAAAAGTTTCCAAGAGCAAATATGTCCAGGTAATCCACCAGAGTGTGAAAACACAAATAACTGAATAAAAGATACCTGGAGTGAAATTTGGAAAAATGGCATGGATGAAACTGAAGAGCTCTGAAATATGGTTCCAACACCGCTGCGATTGCGAAAAACGAAGAAACTGATCAAAAGTTATGAGCTTGAGACTGAAAATAGCCCCTTTGTCTTCAACTGGCTGTAGAATGTACCAACATAAAAAAGATGTAATGAGACCCACATGACTAGAAAGATGATAAAACCAGCTTTCCGACAATATCTCGTTTGCAAAAAACCGATATCGTATGCCCAAGTTATGGCCTCCGGAATAAATCAACTCCAAAGAGGGAAAAAACCAGTGCTGGGTTAAATTTGATGGTCATACGACCATTGCAGCAAAAACACTGTGTTAAATTTGATGGCCAAACGGCCGTCACCGTAAAAGTGCGATTGGGCATATATAGAAAAAAATTGTTTTTTATATAAAAAAAACAATAAAAAAAACATTTGATTTTTTTGTTAAAAAAAAAAATAATGCAAAAATATTTAAAATTTTTTTGGGTGGGGGAGGCACGTGGGCCCACCCCCACCACAACCCATGTGGGTGCGGGTTCCCTATGCAGGGGACTGTGCAGGTACCGACCTGCGCAGGTACCATAAGCATCTCTGGCTTGGGCAAGCTGTAAAAAGGCTTAAAATTTTATTTTTTTTAACCTTTTTTTTTTATTTTTTTAAAAATCAAAAGGTTTTACAAAAAAAATTTTGCATAAATAATTTTTCCGAAACAAAAAAAATTTATCAGGGATTTTTCCGATTTGCGCGCAGACGACGGCCGTACGGCTGTACCTTAAAAAATTTTTGCTTCAAATTTTGACTTTGTCCAAAATGGACAAATGAACAGTCGATTTAGGGGTTTTGGACTGTTGCGGACGCAATGACAATGTCCGTTTGAGCTGAAAATGCTTCAAAAATGCAGGTGTTCCCTAGATCAATAAAACAAGCCCCAAACCCTTGAAGCTCCAAAAATCTTCAAAACAAGAACAGGAAGCAGCAGGTGTGGAGCTCTGATACCATGTAGGAGTTGAGAAAATACAACACCACAAACCCCGAAGATTACCTGCATGCAAATAACCTGTCACAAAAGAAGAGATGGAGACAAACAAGCAAGGGTTCTCTGAAAATTGAAAATGTATATATCAGAGAGAATGAGAGAATGAATTGATATGAAATACAATGGGATCAATCCTTATAAAAAGGAGATCAAGCAAACCCTAATAAAACCCTAATAGAAACCCTAATAGGATAACATTTAATAATTAATATAATTAGTAAATGTCACTTTATGCAAACTAACGTGAAATTTTAAGAAGGAAATAAAGGTAACTTAATCAACATAATTAAGTTAAAACCTTTACTCTAACAGGAGAGACATAGAGAGAAAGAGAGACTTGAGAGAGAGAGAGGGGGGAGGGAGAGGGGGTGAGAGGGAGAAACCTAAGAGAGAGGGAGAGGGAGAGAGGGTGGGAGGGAGACACCTGAGAGAAAAGGAGAGGGAGACAAAGCGGGATAGAGGGGGTGGGAAGGAGATACCTAAGAGAGTAGGAGAGAGAGGGAGTGGGAGATAGAGGGATGGGAGAGATACAAGGAGTGAGAGAGAGACTTGAGAGATGGAGGGGGGTGGAAGGGAGAGGGAGTACTCGGGATAGAGGGATTGGAGAGAGATGGAGGGAGTGAGAGAGAGATAGAGAGAGATAGGGGTGGGGGGAGATACTTGAGAGAGAGGGAGAGAGAGAGTGAGAGGGGGGGGGAGAGAGATACCTGAGAGAGAGGGAGAGATAGAGGGAGTGAGAGAGAGAGAGAGGATGTGGGAGAGAGATAGAGGGAGTGAGTAAGAGATACAAAGAGAGACCTGATAGAGGGAGAGGGAGTAGAAGGGAGAGACTTGAGAGAGAGAGAGGGAGGGAGAGACGAGAGAGAGGGAGAGGGAGAGAGATAAAGGGCGTGAGAGAGACAGGGACTTGAGAGAGAGAGGGGGAGAGGTGGTGGGAGGGAGATACCTGAGAGAGATGGAGAGGTAGAGGGAGAGAGATAAAGGGAGTGAGATAGGGAGGGAGTGGAAGAGAGATAGAGGGAGTGACTATGAGAGGGAGAGGGGGTAGGAGGGGGAGACTTGAAAAAGAGAGAGGGGGTAGGACAAAGATACTTGAGAGAGAGAGGGAGGGAGAGGGGGTGGGAGAGAGATAAAGTGGAAGAGAGTGGGAGAGAGATAGAGGGAGTGAGAGAGAGGGAGTGGGAGAGAGAGAGGGTGTGTGTGTGTGTGTGAGAGAGAGAGGGGGGATGGAGATACTCGAGAGAGAGTGAGAGAGAGGGAATGGGAGAGAGATAGAGTGAGTGAGTGATAGACCTAAGAGAGGGAGAGGGGGTACGAGGGAGAGACTTGTGAGAGAGAGAGGCAAAGAGAGAAAGATAACAACCTAAGAGAGGGAGATGGAGTGAGAGAGACAAACAGACCAAAGAGGGAGAGAGAGAGGGAGAGTGAGAAAGCGGGTTGGAGTGAGATAGATATATTTAGGTACCTATGTGGGAGGGAAAGATACCTGAGAGAGGGGATTGGATTGAGAGAGTAGTCTAGGTTGTGTGGGAAGGAGTGAGACCTGAGAGAGAGAGACTTCAGAGGGATAAAAGAGTTATCCAATTAGGGTAACGAGTTAGAGAGCGTATGAAAGGTAAAACCTCAACTATCCATCTACGATCATAAACTATGCACTCTAAGCATTATCAAAGTTGTCGACCAAAGAGAGGAGAAATTTAGGTTTTGTTGAAAGCAGGTAATTTGGTGCTTGCCAAATGACCTACTTTGGACGTGTTAATTGATAGGATTTGCCAAATTTCCTCATATTTTTCGTCTATGCTCCCCATCTCATTTGCATGTATTTCAATGCAACTATATAAAAAAACGTGATAGCGTTAACCTCTCTCTTAGCTATCTAAATTTATAATTCTTTTTTCATTTTGATTTAGTTAAGGTTTTGATCCATGACTCCTTTTATAAATGCCTTTGTTTTTGGTCAAAAACCAACATGTGCTAGTTTTAGGATAGATTTTTACTCATTCACCGAAATGTGAAACAAATTACATTTTTTGAAACTAGACTCCATTCTACACATGATGAAAAAAAATCAATTTTCGATTAGTTCTCAAAAAATTTAGGGGGGAGCACGCTCAAATTTCATTTTTTCAGGATGTGTCGACTTTGAAAAATCATAAAATATTATATATTCATTAAAAAAATTATCCAAAAGAATGAGGATAAACTACATGGTGTTAGCTAATTTCTCACCATTGGGATTTTTGAAATTCTAAAAAAAAGTAAATCAAAAAGGGGGGAGCCCTCAAGCCCTATGCTATTTTTTTTGATAAAAACAAGACTTGTTTTGTCCCCCCCCTTTTTGATACCCTTAATCTTCATTAATTTTTTTAAAAAATAGTAGCTTAGAAACTAGACTCGAAGCACTTCAACTTTTGTTCTTGGGGCATCTTGAAATTTTGAGCGTAACTATCTTCATTTTCTTGTGTAAATCAGATTTTGCTGATTTCAAAAAAAAGTGGCATCTTAAGAGCTAAAATTGTGTCACAAATTGGTGCACTTACCTAGTTGGTGCCCAATATTCTGAAGGAAGGTTAGGAAGCCCATACCAGTCTTGAAGCTTCTCCATGACATGCATTTCTGGGTTGAAGCTGACCTTCTAATGCCTCAAGTAGAAGCCACAACCATCCATGACCCAAACTGCATTCACTATCTCATCCCTTAGATCTCTGGAAGGGCAAATAATTAGAAAAAACCCTTCTAAAGAGTTTTGAACTGGAGGTCTTGACTCCACCGATCTTTCCACCATTTGACCAAATAATCCTAGTTCAAGTCCGCACCAAACCATTTACCGACCAACCCTAGGTTTTCCAACCTTAAAACCTCGGCTTGAAGTTTTACAGAGCTGACCACGAGAGTCGCTCGACCACCCAGTATACATTACCCAAATGAGGCACCTCTTGACGAGAATCTCCACTTTCTTCATCTTCCCTGGCCTCCTCCCATTCTCGTTTCTCTTTCTTCCTTTGCCAAACCCATCTGTTATTTTCATTTCTCCGATTAGGGTTTCGACTGCAACCCATTCCCTCCATCCATGGAAGACCCCCAAAAGCTCTATTTTCGCCATCTTGTTGATGAGGTTTGCAAAAGGTAGCATTACGATACCCTCTTCTACCTTGTGGTTCCTTGGGAGTTGGTTCCTCCTTGTTTGAACGACGCCCATCCCGACCATGGTCCCTTGTCCTAGGATTGAAATGATCACCCGTGGGATGGGCCCATCTCTCCGGCTTTAAGACACCTTCACAGTTCGCCTGACGGGAATCTCTATGGACTTCCTGTCCTCTTCCAAAACGACAATCGCCATCAAACCGTTGCAGTTCGCCATGACCGTTGCAAAACCCCTCTCACCATCAGTTTCTTCTTCTATTCTTAAGTGTTGATTGGTGAAAAAAATTTGTATTCCATTTTAATTATTAAACTTTTTATGCAATTAGTTAACTCTAAATTTAGTTCACTTGACTCATAATGCATTGAGTTAACAATTTGATCTAAATATGTCAATCAATCTTGATCATTGATCTTATTCAACACCTCTTAATCTGGATCGTTCATCTGATCTCAATTCCTATAAAAGAAAGCATCCTACATCTTTCCAATCTAACCACGAACTTTGGAGCTTTTGCATCATTGCTACTATATTTCATTCTTTTGAGCTTAAAGGCGAAAAAAGGTGCATATCAAATATCCGAGAGCAAAGCAAAGTGAAAAAAAACTATGGAAGTAATATCATGTCGACACGGTAAAGGTAATGCTTGATTTATTTTGAATTTATCGTTGTGTGTATTCCATAGTTAAGTTTGGATTGTATTTGTGCTTGATTTAGATAGTTGTGGTTGCTATTGATGATTTCATGACCTTTGTTCCTATTTTCTGATTTAAGGAGGATATGTATTAGTCATAATTAATATTAATCTATACTAGACAAATGCGATTTCAAACATGTACATATGAGACATACAACACATATCATCACTATTTTGACAAAAAATGAATGTGTATTTTAACTATCTTTGTTAATTTCACTCAAGTGTACTCTTTTTGATAGAGATTTTACTACAAAACATAGATTGGATCTTTCGACAATTATTAGTACCTTATATTACAAGCTACAAGAAATAAACTACAAAAATAAATTCTATTATAAACAATTCTGAAATAAAACTATTACAATAAATAGATCCCACATGATCAATTCCTATTGTATGCTCTATCTATTTTCTTTTAACACCACTCTACTTAAACATCATCCTATCCATGTTCAAATAGTCAATAATAATTTTACATCTCATCCATATAAGAAAAAAATAATATACATTTATCCTAACTTTTATTAACCAAAATGAACTTATAATGATTAAACTGAATCATGTTTAAGAATTATCATTTAACAGCGCTTCACAACTCTCTTCTTTAACTCTTTATTTTCTGATGATGAATAATGAAATGTGATCTCAAACATTGATGAAAAAATTCATGCAATCAAATCCAGAAAAATTCAAAAAGTATAAGTTGTTATATCTATTCTCTAACAACTTTAGATCATTTATGACGTCAAAGATAAGAGATGTGAAGATTCTTGTAAATTACTATTACAATTGCCCAGCTAGCAATGCGTACTTCTTTCCAAGTCTAATTATGTCGCTTTTACTCTGTCAATCGATGTGTGG
>CM021101.1:200199445-200262630 GCA_007115665.2 Sequoiadendron giganteum
CAAGTATCAGAAGTGCCAGAAACGTGGCATCAAAATAGTGGAAGATTAATTTTTGCTTTCTCTGTTTCGTCATCATCAGATGTTTTTGTCAATATTTTTTGGATTTGATAGTCTAGATTTTTATTATGTTTTTTGGGATCAAATTTTACGGATCAAATTTTACGATCTATCATTTTCATATTCTGATAATGGAGGATTAATTTTTGCTTTTTCTGTTTAATCATTTATCAGATTTTTTGGATTTGATTGTACAGATTATTCTTATCAACTTTTTTTGGATCAAATTTCATGATCTATCATTTTCATATTCTGACGATAAATCAGAAAATTTGATTGGAAATATAGATAATTAAATCCAAAAAAAATATTGACAAAAAAATTTCATGATCTCTTTTCACCACTCACCAGACGTCTTACGTTGAACAGTAGAAGTACGACCATACGGTCACAGATGTTTTACCTAGCTGCTATTCAGCGCAGAAGAGACGAACGGGAGGGGCATGTGACGGGCTACCTGGGTAGATAGATTTGAGGGTTGTTGCCGCCAAAAGAGACCAGAAAAGTAAGTTCTCAAAAATACTGGAGATATTTCAGTACATATGTAACTTACAGTCATCACCCACTTAACTGTGGGTCATCTCCAGCGCTTCTTCCAACTTTCTGTCTGGTCATTGGGCACACTTTTAAATGTAAAAAGTTCCTGTCCGTGTTTGTAATATTCAATCAGTAATAATGAGCACCAAGAAAAAAGAATGGTGTGCAAATAACAATGGAAAAAATGTATAGGATTTAGACTTGAATTATTTGTGCACTGTACGAGTTTCTATCTGATTAAGACACTGAGCGTTATCGCAACTACCTACATTGTTATCGCAGCTGCATTGTCTTGGTTTTTTTATTGTCAACTATTTCGTTTGTCGTACGTACGAAATTTAGAGGAAGAAGGAGGCTTTGGAGAATGGTTGGTGTGATAGATATTTTGTAGCAGTCGCTTTGGAGAAATTCCATTGGGCATTAGATGCTTCCAACTCTTTATCTTGACCATGTTTGAGTGAGGAAGGGGAGAGCTGGAGACACACGGAACTTATATATTTCAATGCAGCTGCTGGATATTGACACTAGTTTGTTGGAATAGTGCTGTTGAAAGTGAATTCGGTTAAAAATAGAAAAGGCAAATCATGATTTTGTATTTTATTCAAATGTAAAAATAACAAATAATTCATTTCTAAAAATTATAGATATGTATGGATGTAATGAGATTAGTATAGAAGTATTTTTAGTTATATTAATTAGTTAAAAAATGTGTTGTATGATAAAAAAAGGTGGGTGAAGATAGTTATAAATCAAAGTTTAAGTAAGGTGGAGTTTTATATATATTGAAAGAGAAAGAAAGGTGTTAAGCAACAAGAGTTATAGAACTGATAGAAGGAGGTTGGTCATGATCACTTGACTTCATCATTTCTGGATTTTCCTATTCATTAGGAATAGGGCTTCCAACTAGTAAGGACACCATCAAGATTATTCTCATTAGTTTCCACTTCCTACAGAGGTTGAGAATTAGTCTTGGTAAGAGAAGTGTTCAAGATAAGTTGAGGAATTTTGCCACTATTTGACTAAGCAAGAGCTCCTCTCAAAAGGCATTGATGAGTAGGTGAATGCTAGCTAGAGGATTGGAACCAACCATGAGCATTGTGACCATGCGCTTTGCACTAACAAGTATGAGAATCATCATGCATATGAGATTCTAACTTCTGCCACGTTAATGCTCTCAAATAGGGGATTTGGAAGGAGGAGGGGAGATTAGTGACACTTTGATAGTCATACAAGGAGCACTGCCCCAATGGTCAAGAAGAATCTATGAGTGGGTCACCTCAAGTGCAACTTTATTGGATTATACTTGTATCTACATTAACACATTGGAACATGTCATAGATTTAAAATACACTGATAAATGTGTGTCAATAATATAACCTACAAATTTTATTTTATTTTTATCTTTCCAAATACTAAATAATATTTTTACTCTTAAAGCACAGTAGATCTAGGTATATTTAGCATATTATTATAGGCTAATCTTCTAGAAATGTCATACACCAAAAAATGACTTAGTTTTAATGGGCTTAAGAAAATCATGAAGCCAATACCAAGTTATTTGAGCTCTAGGAACAAAGCTAGAGCAAGTGTTTGAGAGATTCTAAATATCTTAGAAAGTTAACAAGGATTAGAAACACCTAAATGAATTAGTTTATAGTTAATAGCAAGGCCCTAATAAAGAATACACCAAGCAAAGTGAGCAAGATTTGACTCAATAATAGCCTACCAAGTAGGTTTAAATCTATGATGCCATGACAAATTGAAGATTAGAGAGCCCATATGTCATTAAAATTTTGCACCATATGTATATGAGGCAAAAGTGAAGCACAACCTTTACAAGGTTGGCAATTGTGAAATGGTGTATTAGGATATCATTTCTAGTCCTTCCACTATGGTTTGAAACTTCTAACCCCAAATTTGTGTAGCAATAAAATAGGAATAAAAGAGACAATAGTCTAGAAAGATTCAAAATCTTGATTGGTGAGTCCATACTTCACTTTGGCTTCAATCCAAGAATAAATCTATCCCTAATGGTTCTTGAAAAGTATCTTGGAGAGTCTTAATACCTCTATTAAAAAAAATCAAACCATGATCCCAAAGAATTGTAGCAAGATGTTTATCTTAATAAGCAATAAAGAAAGACTTTCCAAACTTCATCTCCCTCAAGGGATCTGATTAACCATTTAGCACATACCTAGCACCATATAGAAATAAGCCCAATCCCTCTAGACTTTAACACATGGAAGGAAAAATAATTTCAAAGAAACTCTATGAAAGAATTTACCTTGATTTGAAGAGGTCCATAAGAAATCTCTAAGATTTTTTCTAAATTTTGGTAAGGATCTATCACATTCCCCATGGGATGAGGATGCACATAGGGCCTATTAAAGAGGGTCTATTCC
The DNA here is from genome assembly GCA_007115665.2 of Sequoiadendron giganteum. Taxonomy (NCBI): domain Eukaryota; kingdom Viridiplantae; phylum Streptophyta; class Pinopsida; order Cupressales; family Cupressaceae; genus Sequoiadendron; species Sequoiadendron giganteum. The sequence goes on from CM021101.1 coordinate 200,202,442, forward strand.
CCAACCATTATGAGGATGGTACCCTCATCTCCTCATCATTATCTATAGGAAATGACTCCCCTTAGCTATCTTTGTGACCTTATTTATCCCATTTAATATAAAAAGGGACTCACAATGTTATGGTACAAATATTGTGTAAGCCACCTATTTTAGCTATGGCTATGCTAAATCATTTGAATCTTCTAAAAAAATAGGCTTATATTGAAGAAGAATATTCATATTATGAGGATTTTAGAAAGAAACATGAAATTTTATAATAGGTGAAAAAAGAAAGTGAAGAAGACATTCATCTTCGAGATGGGTTACTTTACAAGGTAAGAAAATTATGTAGTTCAAGATTGCAAATACTTCTACTAATGAGGGAAGTACATACCTCCAAAGTGGTGGGACATTTTAGTGTATAAAAAATCATGACACATTTGCAAAGGCATATTTGTTTGCCCAAAATGTAACAAGAAGTAGCAAGGTCTATTAGAAGTTGTAGGTTATGAACTGCACTAAAAAATCTAAAACAAGAAAATAAGGAATGTGTTGAAGCTATTGGAATGTTCAATTTTCTAGGGGTGTCTTTAGGGCTTTTTTGCTATATGTTTTGCTCAAACCCTTAACCCTTTGACTTTTGGCCCTTTATATATTTTGATGTAGCTTTTCTAATCTCACATTGATTGGTTTATCTAATGTAATTACTTAAGTGCTATGGTTAAAGCCCTTAAGGGTCATGGTTTTATCGACCCCTTATTTTATTCATTGACATGTACTTGTGCTAGTTGTTTGTTTTCTGAAAGCTTCCTAATTACAAGAATTTTAATAATTAGTGCAACAATCTTAGTAGTAAAATATATTATCTATCTCCATGGTGGTGCCCAATGTAAAGGTGCAACCAGGGTTTTGACACCTTATGGGCCATTTTCATAGTCACGACTGTGTATTCATCCATTTAGCTACTACAACAACTACTAGGTTCTCCATTATGGCTTTGATTTGAATTGTTCCATTTAAAATTAACACTTATGACTAAATGAAGGAGATATATTATTGTGGATGCATTTTTTATTATTTTGTTGAACTATGATGTATACTTGTGATCAATTTGGTTGGTCAATTTAAATTATAGAAGCTATTGTAAATTTTTTGTAGGTAGTTTGAGGGACTATTTTCCTATTTTCTATATGTAGAAGTTCTTTTTTCATTTGAGGGGTTGGTCATTTTTATTTCTTTTGGACGTATGTGAGTGCTACAAATTTTTTAGGGTTCCAACTATTGACTATAAGGTTTTCAAGAGTATAGTGAGTTCTAACTTGCATCTAAAGGTCAATGACTATTGTGGACACTTGGGATATAAATTATCAAGGGTTGTATGCATGTTTTTAGGGGAATTTGAAATTATTTATACAATTGAAATCTCTATATTTGGTAAATATCACAGTATTTTTTAAAAATTGTAAACCTTGTACTGATCAATTATTTTTTACATATGGATGTGTATATCATAGCTCTACATGATTAAGTGTGGGTGGTCCCACAATACTAGTAAAAAATTTTTGGCCAAACTAGACACTGAAATAATTTTTTCTAAGTCTTCACTTTTGGGCACTTATAGCGGCTAAATCGTGAGGAATTTGAAGATGATGCAAAATAGTGATATGTGACATTTTGTCTGTAGATTCGAAATATATATTTTTTATTTTTTTTGGAATCAGATTGCACTTCTTTTTCCATCTCCTTCGAAAACCATTATTTTTTAGTAAACAACTTTTTTAAGGAGTGACGCTCACCGTATAACGCATAACTTTTTTTCCATGAAGGATACAATTCTATTTTTTTTTTAATTTAGATTTGTAACTACGATATCTAGTGCTTCTAATTGATTTCATAACTTGTTTTATTGAATATTTTTCCCTTAATCAAGTTTCAAAGTCAAACCAATTACAATTCAAACATAGGTGGACTGTGTGACGTGTAAATTTTTTTTTATGTATCGAAATTCAATTTTTTTTTGTTGGATCGAGGACTTCAATATCTAGTGCACTCATATTTTTCAATTTTTTTTTGATAATCTGCTATTTTTCCACATGTGCAGAACATAGAGCTTGATTTTCGGTGAAAAACCTATGTTTAATAAAACTAAAAAAACAAATACATAATAAAACCAAAACATATTAAAATTATATTTTTTGGATAGCTCGTTCCAAGGACTACCATCATCAAGATGGTTATGTGAATTCTCCTCCATTTTCATCCTCAACCCGAGCTTCGATGCACAATATTCTAGACTTTTTTGTCTTTTTGCTAGGAATGGTGGGCTCCATCATTAAATGGGTTCACTCAAAGGGGGGTTCTATCAAACCCTCTTTGGGTTTGCTCAAACCAAAAGTTTGTTCAAACCCCCAAAAACTATTTTTTTGCATGGGGTCATTTTTTGCAACTTTTCCTTCCTCACTAGAATTGTAAACCACTTTTGTGGGTTCACCCGTGTGTTCTATGCCTTATGCCTACATTTTTGTTGCATTTATGTTTAGATCATCCTTATATGTTTTTAATTACTAGACAAGTAGGTTTTGAAGGGGCCCTGAAACCTTATACAAAAAAGGCAGCTACTTTAAGATAAATCAAAACATAATAAGCAGCCAACCATCAGCCAAAAACTAGTAAAAAAGCAAAACCCCCAAAAAAAGAAAACTAAAGACTCTTCAAAATTTTAGCCGCTTCAAGATCATGAGCAATACTATTCTCGTGCATGTCCACCACCTCGACAATCTCACTAGCAGTAACCCCAAGTTCTTTTTAATCTTGCTACGAGTTTGGATGTTGGGGCCCTTAATAGTCTCCCCTCGCTTCATGTCTTTAGAAAATTCAACCATACTAGTCGTTTCCTTCATCACACCAGAAGACTCACTTTTCCACATCTAGGCCTTTTCATTAAGAAAATGAAGACCCTGGGAAAATTATTTTGGAGAGTAGAATGACTAACTTTGACCAAAGTGTCAAGATTTTTAAAGGCCTTAATCATCCTTTCTTCCAGGGATGAAACTCTAAAATTAAAATACTTCTTCATTTTCAACATTTCATCAATGACAGTCTTCGAAATATTAAACAATTGATCAACCTGGGTGGAAATTGAAGATTCATGAGGATTGGAATTAATCTCAACATTGTTGATCAAGGATCAAACCTTAACATTGGTTAGATTCAACTCACTAAAAAACCATTTAAAGATTCTGCAAACAATAATTGATCCGTCCTTTGCTATACCCAGGGCATTAGTTAAATCTTCATGATTGCAATTAAAAATGTCCCTATTATCAACCAAGTCATCACCAGGGTCAACTTTGGTCTTTTTCTCATTTTGAATAGTCGATTTTCCTTTGTCAGGAGCATACTTACCATCAACGACTTTGATTTTCCTCTTAGGAGTCTCCACCTTAGCGGAAACAATAGGAATTTATGTATTACCCAACTCCTTTTCCACCTCCAAAACTTTATCAGTAGACATCTCTTTCACTCCACTTAGACTCTCTTCTGACCGCATCCCTTCCATTTCACCAGTGGCATCATCCTCCAGAGATAGATTCAAGTCCTAGCAGCAAAATGATCCTTACCCTTAGACTTTTTAGACCTTTCAATACCTCTTAGAAGGGTCTTCCTTTTCCATTCTAGAACAGGGGCTTCAAATTCACCACAAGCTTCATCTTCAAACTCTAGTGACAACTTCTTCCTAGCAGCAGAATGTTCCTTACCCTTAGCCATGGGCTTCTTTTTCCTCTCCAAAATAGAGGTAGAGACAAATTTCCCCTTCTTGAACTTCTTACACTTCGTAGAAACAATAGGGGAATCCTCCTCCTCACTACCAGTTTGGTACCCCTCAGATTAGGTGAGTCGCAAAGTCTTTTTCACCTTCTTTATCAACTTAGGTTCAAAGTCTTCAAGGGGCTCTAAGAGCACCTCCAAAGAACCCTCAAACCCCTCATCATCCCCTTTAGCTTCCTTATAATCCTTACTAGTGACATATCCTGACTACTCATGCTTATCCAAATAACATTTAACAATTCTCTTGGGTTGCTTTGGGATAGAGAAAGATTTAGCATAATCCATAACCAAAAGGATTAAACACTCATGTAGTATAGGATTCTTACGGTTCCTCTTAAAATCCTTAACCCCATTCTCTAAAGACACCAACAAGTAATACAAAAAAGAAGCCCTCTTTTTATGCTTGAAATGATTCAATAACACAAAATGATAACCAAAGAGGGCTGATAATTTATCGTCAAGGGTAAAATACCTCATAATCTCCATGACTAGGTCCACCCAAATGGGTTTGATGGTCTTTTGACCAAAGCCACCACAAGCAAGCTTCTACAACTGGTCCCTTTCCTTCTTCTTAAAGAACACCACTATAGTAGCATTGGACTCCTTCATGTCCTTGTAACCCTTTCTGCCATCAATGGAAAGGCCCATAATACAACCAATCAACTCTCAGTGATATTGAATTCCAACCCAAACACCCAAAGCACCCTATTCTACCAGGCATTAACAAAAGCCTAAGAAACCATAGGAGATCAAAACCATGAATCTTTTCAATGAAAGGAGTTACACCACCCTCAGTCAAAAGACTCCAAACCATTTTATTGCTTTTTGTGGCATCACAAGAAACATGTTCAATTATGTTCCTTTCTCCTCCCATAGTGATCGAAGACTAGAGCGAAAGCAAATGCAAGAAAATCCAACAAGATATACAAAGAAGGAGAAGCCTCGAGAAGAAAAGGCCTCTACAAACACTCGAAATCCATGTGGAGTAAGTATCGAAAAGACTAATAGCCATCATTAACTTTAAATGAAGTGATTTTTGATCATCTTCATAATCATTAATGAGACTCGAGCTCCCCTTAGATTTATCACATTTCGGCATGATATTTGCAATCAAATTCTGCATGTGACAAAAAATAATCATTTTGGATACCCCCTCCCTACATAGTTCACATATCATAGTTAACAATATTTTGAATATAAATGGGAAGAGTGTCAAAGTGATACCAAACTCTAGGTTCAAGAACCACAACATTAGAAAACTTATTAGCTAACCCATTGCCCTCATGAAAAATGAGAGAAATATAGCTCTCCTCAAAGGAATTAAGGATAGAAATAGAATAAAAAATAATAGGCTCAATAGACCAATAGGGAGGATTAGTCTTCTCTACGAAATTAATGATATTTAAAAAATCACCTTCAAGCCAAACCTTACTAAAACATTTAGACTGAGAAAATTTTAGACCATGATAGGCTATTGAAGCTTCTGCAAAGTAGTTTGTCTGGGTTCCCAAAGGGACTGCCACTCATCCTTCTATGTTTCCATTCGCTTGTTCTCCCATTTTATGAATTGTGAATTTTTTACCTAATTGAATACACACTAGTCCCAAGAAAAAAATGATTTAATCATTCTTCTAAAAAAGATAGTTAACTAAGAATTTAAAGTTAATTTGCATATCTTTGCAATTCATGATTCAATTATAAAAAAATAGGGAAAATATTACGTGTGAGCACTACCAACAAAAATACTTTATGAATCATTTCCTTGTATTATCATCTTTCATATCCTAAAATGGTGCTATTATCATCTGTACAATTATTCTTTAACTTAACCTAGTGACAACTTTTGGGGTTGAACTTGCCTTGGGTATAAATACAAAAACTATTTCATTTTTTACCTTTCAATGCCTTCGATTCCATTTAAGACTAGTCTAGTAATACCTTCTTGGGTTTAAGATAATACTGAAGTGTAGGAGAGATTATCGATTCTCATCCATTGGATTTTAACCCTCCATAATTTATGGATGCACCTTGGGTTTACTTTCATTATGATAACCCTTAGGCTCCTTGAAAGTGAAATCACATTTTAGGATTTTGGAGTAGCGGTTTTGGGACCCAATATAATTCACATAAATCTAGGTATGTGCATGGAAATGGGGGACTAAAAGGGGGTAAAAAACAACCACTTTTGTCTTAATCAATAAAATTTAATCTTGGATGAGAATTGAAGATAGCCATGCTAAAATTTGAGGATATGGCAAGAACAAGAGTAATAATGCTCAAAATCTACTTTCTAAACTACTATTATTTTTAAATAGCGGATATTAAGAGGTTCAAATAGGGGCACACATAAAGTGCTCCTATTTTTGTTATAAAAATATAATATAGCATTCAATGTGCTTCCCCTAAAATGTTGATTTTTTTAAGTATTTAAAAAATTTCTTTAGTGGAAAATTAGCTAGCATCATGAAGTTCATGCCTAAATTATTTTTCTAATTTTTAAATCAATATATTATTTTTTTTCAAAGTGGACCCATTCTAAAATATAAGAAATTGAGCATATTCTCCTAATTCAAGTATAACACCCAATATGAAGGCACATGGAATGTTGGACTAGGAGCATCATAACGTATAGCCCCAACAAGAACACAGAGGGTGGGGTCTTACAAAGCTTTTTTGAATGAACTTAGGTTATTTCTTATTTTGGATGAGCTTGCTTGAACTTTGGTGAAGTCTTGTTTGATGAAACCCTATATATATTCTCTATGATGGAATTGTGAGGTTATGTTCGCTATTTGAGCAATACCTAGTCTAGTTGTCATAAACCATATGTATGCTTACATAGACTATAAAATGTGGGAAATCATATTATCTTGAAATACTTTGTTGAAGATGTTAGTTTTGAACATGGGTGGTTAACTTGGTTGTTCCTGGGGTTAGGATAATCTATGGATGGGAGTAACCTAGTTGATCACTTAGTTATGTCATTAGCTTTTTGGTTGAATGCGTATTATGATTGAAAAGATTATTAATGGTCAAATACCAAATTGAGCTAAGGGGTGGGTGAACATGCGACCACTTTTGAGTGAATGATTATATCAAAGTTTGGCCAAAGTAGTGTAAGTAGCCAATGTTTACACTATTGGTTCATTATGAGCCAAGTTTGCATACTAGGTAGGGAATGTTATACATGTAGGTTGTAGCCAATGTATGGTAGCTCTAGTTATATAGGAAACAACACTATGATCAGGGACATTAGTATTATGAGGTTACCAGACCAATCTCTTCGTTAAAGGGTAGGGCCATCATACCAGTTAGGTAGATGTGTGTGTGACCACAGTAAGTCCGTGGTTGACAAAAAAGTGCTTGATTGATGCTCTCCCTCATACAGTTGGCGGCTAAAATTTGGGAATATATGTGAACGAGGACATCTGGATCATTTGCATATATGTTTCATTAAAGCTCTTGGAAGCTATGTATGTATTCATTTATCTCTATGGAAATTGTAAATGGAAAAATGTTATCATTACATGGGATTATGTAATATGAAATCGTTACTTGGGATTTTGTAATGTTTCTTTTGTAAATGCAGTGGGAGTTTGAAATGGGTTTATTTAAAATGTGCATCTTGTTATTGAAATAGAAAAGAAAAAAATATTTCTATAAATTGCAAGCATATACTGTTTACATGTGGGTTAAAACATAGGTAAATTCATTAGGTTAAACATTGGGCTTGTTACAAATAATATAATAAAAGAACCATTCATAGAGATCTTCAACTTGGAGAAATAGTTCTTCATGTCACTTCTTAAAATCCCAAGGATAAGAAGGAATTATGTAGAAAATTTTCTCATAATTAGATTGGACCATTTATCATTACCTCTCACTTTGGATTTAGAGCCTTTGGATAAAATCTACACTCAATGGAAAATTTGTGATTTAATACTTGGTGTAATATTATCTATTTATGATGTTACTATTACTACTTAAAAAGATGATGGTGTGGCTATTTATCGTTATTATCTTTGTTATACCCACATCATCTAATTATATGAGTTTTATCTTGTTATCTTATTTGTATTTAGTGTAATTAAATTCATATATGCTTTAATGATCATATCTTACTTACTTTTACTTATATGTTTTCCTTTTGAACTAATTGCATACTCATTTTTTCTTGTATGATCATAATATATCCTTTAGGGTTATCCTTATCTCATTATTTACTTATATTGGGAGCAACACATTGATGATTATAATAAATTTATGATTTTACAACTTGTATATGTTGATGTACTCTTACATTCTAACATGTTTTCCATGCTTACATGATTATTATTTATAATTCACATGATTGATAATGATTTTATATGCTCATTTTTAGATACCTATTATTTGATTGTCACACAATACTTATTATGACCATGATATTATACAGTTTTATATATTTTATTTGATACTATATGTGTTCACATGACTATATGATTTGATTACTTTAATGCTTAGAGTCACACCATATTGTTTGTATCTAATGGGTCTGCATTCAATTAAAGGGGACATTTTCATTAATACTCTTAGTTATGAGGTTTTAGGTAGTGGCTTATCCTACACAAAGAATTATCACCATATCAAGATAAATATTGATCACAATACAAACTCATAATTGAATAAATTTCTATTATATTATTGTATTGAGAAGAAATTGATAACATTTCATGCTCACAATCACATTTTTAGTTTGAGTATCCTTACATGGCCATATCAAATGTGCCATATCAAAAAAATTCATATTGTGTGGAGTCACATAACCATATTGAATGTGCCATATTGCACTTCTTCAATAATTGAGTCCAAAAGTACATGACTGTATCAAATGCGCCATTTCACATTGTTTCTTTGAGAAAAGTATTTATTTATCATTTTTGTATAGGAAGAATTTATTACCCTTCTCTCTTTATTTATTTCTCACTTTTTGTAAATAGTTAAAACTACTTTTTATTTGTGCCTATTTCACTCATGTGACAAAATCTACTCATTACATATATTTTTTCTCTATTTTTAGGTCCCTATTTATCACTCATAGCAAGGAAAGGAACACAAGAATAATCTAAGGACATGGTCCAAATTAATTTACATAAATCAAATATCCTTTTGAAATGTCTAAATATTTAATTTTCATGTGTTGGTTGAGAATTATCATATACTCTAAAATTTATGCTCATGTGATTCACATTTACCTCAAAATGGGGGTAATATGTAATGGTGAACTTTGCATACCCACCAATTCCCATTTATTTTTGGGCTTAATACATTTCTCTATTTATTTTATGTTCATTCACACCTACCTCCATGTATTTGACCTTATCTCATATGCATGCTCCAATAAATTTATCATTTACACATCATTTATTAGCCTATATTCACATACATGCCCACATATTTATTGAATACAAACACTTATTTGTCAATATCACGTGCCTTGGGATTGATTACAAAAGGCTCTAGATTGAACCCAACATTTAAATGTTCAAATTGAATTTCTAGTCTTGTAGCTCTTTCTTATTAACAATTGTGAGCTAACTTAACACATGCTTTTTGTCTATTATTCCTTTTTCTTAGTACTCAAAGACATTCAATGTGTAATTAATTCATATGGGACTACAAGGAAAAATATTTAGAGCACACCTTATTTTATAAGGGACAAAGAATCAAAATTTGTATTGGAATCACATAGACCCTTTGTGTCTTTGGGAATGTTGTCTTTGGATATTCACTTAGATTTGTAAATTCAATTTGCTTAGGGGGCTAACCTAGGAGAATTTGAAGCTATTAGTTCACTAATCTCCCCCAAGATATTTAAAATTACCTCCTTGAAATATTTTAATACAAGGAGGCAAAGGTAAAGAGATATCTATTGCAACTTCCTATTAGATCATTTATATGGGCCAAAGTTCATTCTTGTAGTGCTCTAGTTCAATTATGAAGGTCTTGAATTTCACCCATTGAGATTTCTAAGATTACATAGAGCCAAATACATTCATTAGACTACAAGCATTAGTTGTTATACTTTAGTAACTATATCTTATGCAACATTAATATTAATTCTTTATCATGGGGTATGTGCATGGAAATGGGGGACCAAAAGGGGTGAACAACGATCACTTTTATTTTAAAACTAGTAAAATATAATTTTGGATGAGAAATTGAATATGTGACAAGAACACGTTTTATAGTTCTCAAAATCTATTTTGTAAACTATTATTTTTTTTAAATGGTGGAGATTAAGATGTTCAAATAGGGGGAGCACAAAAAGTGCTCCTATTTTTTTTGGAAAAATACAACATAGCATCTAGTGTGCTCGGGACCTAAAGTTTTTAATTTAAAAAAATATTTCACAAATCTCTTCAGTGAAAAATTAGCGAACATCACGTAGTTTATCTTTAATTTTTCTATTAATTTTTAATATATATATAAATTTTTTCAAAGTTAACACACCTTGAAAAATAAAAAAATTAAAGTGCTCCCCCCTATTTTTTTTATTACTAATCAATTTTTTTTGAATGTGTATAGAATAGTGTTTAGAATGTTAAAATGTTTTTTTTTTCAAATTTGGATAAACGGATAAAAGATGACACAAAAAATGCTATACATGTGTTTTTAGCAAAAAAGACAACTAAAAAACATTGAAGATTAAAACCTTAACACTTTGAAAACATAGAAACAAATATATGGTTAGAAAGGTAAAAGAGAGTTTGACGTTATTGTGACATTTTTTGAAATCAATATTTGAGAAATGTGCAAATCTGATGGAAAGCATGTTCAACATTTAGTTGTTTTTCCATATTTTGTAGAAAACATACCTTTGGACATTGATATGTAAGTCCAACCCTTTGGTTTGGATGCCCAAGACAAATCCTACTCTAAGGGTTGTTAGTTTCCAAAGTAAGTTAAAACATGAGTGTTATAACATGTTCATGTAATGCCCTGCCACACAAACCCCATAGGACAACATAAACATAAACATAATAATTTTTTTTGAAAACAACAATTGCATATAACAACATTAAACAACTATACAACATAATTATAACATAAAGCATTAACCTAATCCTATGGGGTACATGGTGCGTTACTTAAATGAACCCAACACATAAAATGATAAATGATTCCAACTAAATTGGAAGAAAGAAACGAGAATAAAACATAATATAAGTATGACATTCATTCATAAAGAATAAGATATATAATCATAAACATAATTCACATATTGTTATAATCATCTTCAGAGTTCAAAATTACAAACGTGGAATATATTTCCACAGATACAACACAACATAAAACCAAAGTTACATTACAAGGCCACTTCCCTTATAACATTGGGAAGGGTACAACATAACACAAAAGTACAATAATGAGAGAGAATTCTTCAAAGGTAGAATATTCTCTGTGAGAGCTCTGAGATCACTGCAGCTGCATTTGTGCCACGATCACACCTAGGGACCCAACGAGTGCATTGCACGTTTCCACCCGATTGTGTGATCTCGAAGGAACACCCCCTATGCAAGGAGTCGATCTAAGAAAGAACCCTCAACCACAAACTCAAACATAAAGGACTCACATCACAAGACTCAAGCCCACGAAACAACATAAACATCAACAATAAGACAACTCCAGAGGCACCAAGAACAAGGGAAAAAAAAGGGGCACAATGGGAGAGTGTCATCGCATGGCCTTACATGGATTCACTAGGCTACCTAACATTAGGAAATTCCTCCATCTATGTGGGTTAACCAGGCTATTTAACGCTAAGAACCGCCTCCATCTATGGTTAACTAGGAATCCTATCTCAAGGTATCGCCCCATAGGGTGACTCATGCAGAGCCACTTACCTTTTGTGGAGACAAGGCAGTGACCTTACCAACCAGGTCTTTCCACCTGTCCTTAGCCTTTGAGAGCACTAACGACAGGGGTGAGGTGTATATTTTTATCTTATTATGTGATAACTAACCCAACCCACTAGGTACATTAATTAGGTTTTCACTTATTTAAGGAAAATCTTTCAAGGGTGACCACTTGTACACTGGCCCCAAGAAGATCCAATCTCCCCTACGGTTGCCCTAAAATCAAAATAAAGTAACAGGGTACCTCAATGTGAAATCAAAGAACTTAAATCACAACAAGACACACGAGGCATGACCATCTCGTGACTATGCAATGAATCCCAAAAACTATAACATTAAGAGGTACCACCCACAATATCTCACATGGTATCACAATAACAAAAAGATGCAAACATACAAATACATACACACTTCCATAGCCTCTAGAGATAACGCTAATTCCACACTAGAACAAATTATTACATACTACCAATTAATGCCACAACATCAAACTATAAGAAATTTAATTTAAATTACACAAGTCTCATATCAATTAAACATTTTCATCAATTAAAATCAAAATATAGAGTTCACTAATAATTTCCCATTTAACCAAAGACAATAATCAATTTATTAAATATCTTACCAAATTCATTCTTCAAAAATTCCAAAAATCTAAGTTTAATTACTTTTTAAAATTCTAATTAAATAATGGTAAGTAAAATTTCTATGATTATTTAAGGACAAGCATAAACTTTAAAAATAAAGACATTAAACTTAAGCTATCGAAACCATTTTAAATCAAATATTTATTTTATTCTGTAACATCTATTTTCTGATTTTTAATTCTTTATTTTAAATAGATTAATCTACAACTTTGATTTTTCTAAGATTGAGAAAATCTAATATTTTAAAAATCATTCCTAAGTAAAAAAAAGATTTAATACAATAATTATTAAGTTCAGAAATTACAATACTTTGCTTTTCAACATCTATTCTTATATTTCAAAATACAGTTAGACTAAAATGATAATTAAATCAGAATCTACAATATATTTCAAAATACAATTTGACTAAAATGATAATTAAATTAGAATCTAATAATATAAATTTTCTCATCAGTTTAATTTTCTAGAATTAATCTTACTTCTTCATCTCAATTAAATATTTTCATTTCATGTATATACTATATGCATACATATATATATATATGTGTGTGTGTGTGTGTGTGTGTGTGTGTACCAAAAAAAGAATATTAAATCTTCTAATTACTGTTGCAAGTAAAAACATAATGTATTACTGAATATTCCATAAAATATATACACATGTACATATTTATTTATTTTAACCATCAAATCCTCAATGAAAATAATCACAACAATTATAGAGGAGGCGCAAAATCACCAGAATGGCGAATGCGAAAGCTAGTACGAAAAACAAAAATACAATGGAAGCAAATGAAAATCCACAGAGAAGATGGCTGGGAAATATCAAAGGACAGATTTGAAGCAGAAAGCTATTTGTTTTCAAGCTAGAATCAAAATATAAAATAAATAGGGCAGGAAATGAACGGAAGGAGAAATCTATAGGTTACAGAGAAATGGATTTCACATAATGAAATTTCCAAAATTCACATTAATCATAAAGAAATCTTAATTTTCCTTTTTTTTTTTTGAAATCCTTTTCTTTTTTTAAACTGAAAAATTTACAGAGATCTTTTCACAGATTTGAAATTACCCGGAGTCCTTTGCTAAATTTGATTTGAGGACGAAATGCCGCTTTGAGCGAATTCAATAGCTGCAACCTTCCACAATCTAGAGATTTGAAACCCCAACATAACAAATTTAAAAACAATTCCCAGTGAAACCAAAATATAATCTCCTTTTAACAAAAAAAATCGACAAAAAACAACACATAGCATTTCATTCACAGCAAAATTTCACCATTTTTGAGTTGCAGACAAAAAAAATCATTTTTTTTTCTCTCTTGCTTTTTCGAAAAAGCACTATTTGGAATATAACTTTTCAAAAAGGCAAAAGTCAGAAATTGCCATGAATTTCCTGACAAATTTCCCATGCAACTGCCACTTGTGAGAAAATTCTTTCAAATTTCTCATTTCGAAAGAAGCATCTTCCTTAATCAACTAACACCAATTATGCACCATTTAAATATTTAAATATTTAATTTCCTTTTAAATAAAATTGACTTTTGAAAATAAAAAATTTAATAAAATTAAACTAAAACAACATTTCAATTAGTCATATTAAATTTACAAATATATTATTAATTTACCATTTGATAATAGAGTTAATCATAATAATAATTTCCATAACTTTATTTTGAATAATCCATAAACAATTTATCTATTTATTTATTGATTTAAATTAAATGGTAACTCACATTTCACAATAATAATAAAAATGCTAATGTACACAAGTATTTTCCAAAAGTATTGATGTTGTTAACAACATTGAATAATTAGCTAATTAATACTTCACATCATAGGATAGCATTTAAATTAAAATAATAATGCATAGTTAGTCAAAGCCATAACGCAACTTTTGCAACATTATAAAACTCATGAAATAAATGACTTAAATTAAAACCATACCCACACGAATGAAGTACGAACAAGACATGAACAACCACTGGACCAACCACTGACACAGACGGGGGTACTTTCTTACCAACTCCCTAACTACATGAAACCATTGGGTATGTATAAGGGTGCGCTCAGACCCAACAATGCGAGTGGAGTCAGTACTCGGTACCTGCATTTCTGCATAACACCAAACATTGAACAACATATACATATGCATATAACTCAAAATCAAACACATAGTGAAAGAGAGTTGCGATGAGGCAGGGCGCTCATGGATGAGTGATGCCACCCCGCCTCCTTCACCAGAATCAAATATAGTAATCAAAATCTAAATATCACATCATCAATATAACACACTCAGTAACATCATCATAACATAAGTATCTCACACATAATTCCAGCTATCATAAACAAATAAACATATCTGTCTACCATGCCAAACACATGGTGGAAAAGATGTCTAACAAGTATCCAGTATGTATCAAACATAATCTGAAACCACATAGGAACAAAACACACACAAAGCAGTATCAAAGTATCAGTAACATGAGAGGCACTACAGTTCACATGTTAAAAATAATTTGAATTGTTTTTTATGGAAGCAAAATGCAAGAACATCACAACACATTCATGTTATATACAAAAAGGACTAAAAAGTGATTTTGACCACTTTTTAGTCCCACATCGTTGTGCACATACCATATGATTCCCGAAGCTAAGTTTACTTATCCATTATATTTAATTTCTAAAAATAGCATCTTAGATCATTGATCTAACTTTTATAAATTTGAGCTAGTTATGTTTAATTGTTTACATTAGATTAATTAGCTTAAATTATTAATGCAAAGTGATAATTTATCTCTTTACAAAAATACATTTTTTTTAGATTATAGGTATGTGTGTTTGATTTAAGGTCCAATGCTCTATCACATTTTAATTGTAGGGATACTATCCAACTAACAAGAATACCAATTACAACCATAGAAATCATACAACTTACAACTTATGGGGATACCATTCAACTATGAGATACCACTCTACTACAAATAAACTATTTACAAATGAAAGGATACTATTAGAGCACATACTTATGGGAATAGCACTCTACTACAAAGGAACTATATACAATTGAAAGTATACTACTAGAACACATACATATGACATTGAGATGTCACTTGAAAGATTCAAACCTAGTTTTCTATCATAAAAACCATGCAACCTTACAATTTGAACACACCATATAACTTGAATTTATAATATTAAATTATAAATAATAATAATTTGATATAATAAACCAATTTATAATTTAATACCAATTACAATTTCATAAGGATCATACAACTTACAACTTATGGGGATACCACTCAACTATAAAATACCACTCTACTACAAATAAACTATTTATAAACGAAAGGATATTACTAGAATACATACTTATGGGGGATACCACTCTACTACAAAGAAACTGTATACAAATGAAAGTATACTACTAGAACACATACATGTAACGTTAAGATGTCACTTGAAATATTTAAACCTAGATCTCTATCATACGAATCCTATAATTTAATATTCAAAATTCAAGTTACAAGGTTCTTATGATAGAGATCTATGTTTAAATCTTTCACGTGACATCTTAACGTTACATGTACGTGTTCTAGTAGTATATTTTCATTTGTATACAGTTTCTTTGTAGTAGAGTAGTATCCCCATAAATATATGTTCTAATAGTATCCTTTCATTTGTAAATAGTTTATCTGTAATAGAGTGGTATCTCATAGTTGAATGGTATCCCATAAATTATAAATTGTAAGTTATATGATTCTTATGATTGTAATTGATATTAAATTATAAATTAATTTATTATATCAAATTATATAATAATTATTTAATATAATAAACCAATTTATAATTATGAACAGTATATTAATTATATTATTTTATGAAAAAATATTGTACACCATATCTATAAAAAAATTGAATGAAAAAAAGTCATACTTCAAAGTCCAATCAGAACATAACACTAAAGAACAAAGACCAAAAAAGTTGAAGATATTTCAATAGTGCTTAACTAAGAGTCATCATTCACCTTAATAAAATATAAAATTCCACCAGTGGGTGTTTTCCAGCGTTTCCTTCAAGTAAAAACATACTTATTATCATCGTTTTTTTATTCAATCAATTAATGAACACTCGGAGAAAATAATGGACTGCAAATAACAGCTGTTAAAAATATCCATAATAAATTATTTGTTAATGGTAAGAGTCTTTATCTGATTAAGACACTAATACATAATAATCATTATCTTAATTTATTTTATCTAACTGATAAGATTTTAAAGATTAGGTATCGCAATTACATTATCTTATTTTTTATTATTATTATTGTCCACCTTCTAAAAGGAAAGTGATGTATAGAGTAGAAAATAAGTAAATGATTAAATATAGTTTAAGAGAACCTTGATTCAGTCTCATGAATTGTATGTTATTTATTTTAGTGATGATTTAAAAAAAAAAAAACATTTATTTGAATTGATTATAAAAAGGAGATTGATGTTAAAGTATTAGAATGATTGATTTGAATGTTTTTATAAGTTTTATGTTGTAACATAAAGTATTTTTTTTTTTTATTTAATTATTTTAATTGTACAAAAGAGACAAATCTTCTTTTTCTATTTTTCTTTCTATTTTTTTATCTATTTGAAATGATGTGATTTAATTATATATGTTTTTTAATAGAGGTCGCTTTTGATAGATGATTAGATGTTGAATTGTATCTAAATTTGAGTGTGGAAGTGGAAAGCTGTAGACACAAGGAACTTAGAATCCAATTTAGGTAATGGTTGTTCGCACAAGTTTGTTGGAATGCTTTGTTTGTTGAGGTTTTTAAAGTTTTTGTGGAGGTTTTTTAAGTTTTTGTGGTGAGGGTTATAAGATAATAGAGTTTATTGAGA
Source organism: Sequoiadendron giganteum (assembly GCA_007115665.2). Classification (NCBI taxonomy): domain Eukaryota; kingdom Viridiplantae; phylum Streptophyta; class Pinopsida; order Cupressales; family Cupressaceae; genus Sequoiadendron; species Sequoiadendron giganteum. The sequence continues at coordinate 200,219,682 of CM021101.1, forward strand.
GTTGGGTATGTTAACATATATAGATACTATTATATTTTAATACTTTATATGACTTTTTTTCCATTTAAAATAAGATAGTTATTTTAGACCTTTTTTAGATGGTGAGGTAAACAAAATGTTTGTGTTTTTGAAAGAGATTATAAATTACAAGGTTTAAACAATTAGTGTGTTGTAGTTAATGGTATTAGTTGTTCATAGTAAATAATTTTTGTTTGTTGTTAGACTTATGAATGCGTATATTTCTAGTTGTAATTTTAATTGTAAACTTTCTATTTTATATTCTTAAATTAAATTATAATTAATATATGTTGTTCATATAAGTGTTTCTAATGTAAAAATATTATAAACATTAGACAAATATATTTGAAAGATTTTACTCTAGTATAACTTTATGAAGATTATTCCTTGTCTTTGAGTGTTACTAGTGCCTATTGCTTCCTTCTTTGGTACAAACTCTTGCCACTTGTATTTTTGAAGTACCCAAAACATTTGAAAGATAATTTGCATGTGATTAACATGTATTATGGGAAGAAGAGTAGATTGAGGTTTACTTGCTTCCTACATTAACTAATATCCATCAAGATCATATTAAGTCATTAGCTTTAGAAACACATGCACACAATCTTCAAATATTATGATATAGTATATATTATATAATAATATAAAATAATATATATCTTTATTTTATAAAATATTACTAATTTAAATATTATATATTATATAATATTTAATATAATAATATATATTACATACATTATTATATATTTGTTTGATCAAAAAGCGTTGCCAAAGGAGGCAACTCCCAATATATTAGACTAAAAAAAATAGACATTATAAAACTTGATGCATTATATGCATCATGCCTTCCCCAAAAACAAAAGGCTCTCTCAATCTAAGAGGGAGCAAGTAAACCTCCATTTGAATACATGAAATTCCCAAAGAAAACAAAGTCTCACTTCCCAAAGGAACCTAGAGGGAGCTTTCATAGTCACACCTTTTTAGTTTTATGTCTATTGCTCTAGTGTCAAAGATTCCAATGAGAGAGCCAAAGAGGGGAACAAACATGAACTCTAGGGAATTTTAGCATTATCCAAAAAGTTGGAGGCAACCAATTGGTGCACAAAGATGACACCCCAAAAGAGACTCTCCATGATTTGCACATTCCACAAATTGAGCAAAAACAAGACCTCTGGATAAACTATGTGCAAAGTTTTACATCAACATTTCAGATCATACTCCATGATCCATCATCAAGATGTTAAGTAAAGTAGATAGAGAGAAATGAAAATGAGATAACAGACTTGGAAATAAATAGGAGAGGGGGTTAGGAGGGTTGGGAGACACACAACCCAAAAAATGTTTGGAAGAAATAAGATGCAAGGGATTTGGAAAAGAGAGAGGAGTGAGGACAAAGTCAAAGAATGAAAATTGTAAAGAGAATAATTAATTAATTGAAAGATAGACTATTGCTAAGAAAAACATAAATCAATATTAATAATTTATTAAATAAATTAGAACTCTAAAATTAAGGAAATAAAAAAGAACCAAAGGTGGAAAAAACAATAAATATGATGCAAAAAGAAAGAAGATAAATAAATTATTATACAAAGTAGTTATATATATGAATATTATTATACCATTTATTATAATATATAAATTGTAACAAACTATTATTCTATATCACTTATGATTATTGTTATATCATATATTATGATGTATATTAAAATCTATAAAAGTAACATATTATTATTATGTATCACAAGATAAAATAATAATATATAGTAGAAATGAAACATATTATTATTATAAGACACATAGAAAAGTAACATATTATTATTATTATATATAATAATTACATATAAGGATGTTAATATATCATATATTATAATATGAAAAAACACAACAAATTATTAAATAAATTGAAGAAAAAAAACCAAAAAAGGATAATAATATGAGGTTTTTAATTATATCATATATTATAATATATATCATAATATATAAAAAGAGACAAATTATTATTATATATCATAATATAAAATATCATATATAATAGAAGAGAGAGGGAAAAGCAAGGACTAACAAAAATAAAATTAAGATTAAAGAGTGAAATTGCAACATATTATTATATTATATCACAAAAAATTATATATCATAAAATAAAATAAAAAATATATGATATATAATAATCATATATATAATTATTATTATATAATATATTATAACTATATATGATAATATAAAGAATAAAAATAAAGAAAAAAGTAACATATTAATATTAAATAACACAATATAATTATATATTATACAAAATCTAAAATATAATATGTTATATAATATACATTGTAATTATATATAGGATTATAATACATTATAATTATGTATATGATTATTATTATATCATAATAAAATAAAGATATATATATATATATATATATATATATATATATATATATATATTGATACGTAAGGATGATATTATATTCATAAACCAGAGTACAACCGTCTGCGATGCAAAAATATAGCAATCTATCATTTTCTACAAGAACCAAAAACTATCACCAAATAAAGTCTATGCAAACACCCAAAACAATATAGACTTAAGCTTCAAACCATCTATTCGGATAACCAGTCTAACCAGTCCATACTTGCACTGACAAAAACAAAAGGCAGCTATTTACTACATGCTAAAAACATACACTACCATTTACATAAACTTATTTAGAAACACAAAGTATGCAAAATCCTCTTTCCAGTCCTCCCCATTAATCACCATTAAACCATAAAATTTCTTCAGAAAAATGACCGCCACTGCAACTATGGCCCTGTGCCTCATCAACCCTGTACCATGGAGGTCCAAAAGGAATGGGTACAATGTCACTGTATCTTCATCTTTCACCTTTGCCACCTTCGAAGCCCACAGACAACCTCTACCATCCACCACCACCCGAAGGAGCTCGTCCATTCCACCGAGCAGATCAGGAACGTAAATTTTGCGCATCAAATTCCTTGCTTCAGCCTTCAGAACCAAATTTTCCAACAAAGAAGCCAAGAAGTGGGACGAAATCTGCAAATTATCGCACCCATACTCGTTTTCCTCCAAAAAACTTGAACCCAAGACCATTTTAACTGCAACTAACACTAATGGCTCATACTTAAGTAGTATTATTTTGAGCTGTTGATCAATGATGATTCAAAAAGATGTCTACATATCCTTAGATTTAAGCAAAATAGGGGTGTCTACACCAAACCGAGCCACACCCATGACCGATACCTCTACCACAAATTTGGAGGACCCAACCATTCGACTCCAAGTAGGAGGCACTCAACAGTAAAACAACCAGACTTCGCCCACAAGCTAAACCAAACCAAATGCCCATGAAAGACTAAAAAGGATTTAATGAATTTAACTACCATCCACCACCAACTACATCACCATCCTTCACTTAAGTTCGAGTTGTCCAAGTACTGATGAAAAACCTGCATCCCATTAACTACCATCATTTCTTGCTTCTCGGGAAGAACGATGAGTTGTCTTCCCCATACTTTTAGCTTGTCGATTAGACAAGAAGACTCTTTCTTGCTGTCATGTTTTCCACCTAGCACTTGACTTCCCCATAGAGCTACAACATGTCCTCCCACACCACCTTCCTTTTCCATCGTGGAGGAACGCCCACCCTACCGCCCACAAGATTAAAGTGCTCAAAGAATTTCTTTGAAGTTTGGCCCTGTAACTCCCATATTAGACGATAAATTTGCCTATGTGTTACCTTTCCTTAACACATGATTTACCATGACCTGATCAAAATACCTTAACCTATCCAAAGCAACTGCCAAAAATTCACCTAACTTCCAATTAGGGATCTGTCTCGATCTCAAAGAATTTATTACCAAAGAGGAATCTCCTTCTATTTCTACCTTGCTCACACCCATGTCATTACATAATTCCAATCCCAGAATCAAGGCTTGAAATTCTGTCGCATTATTTGAACCTATTGGTAGAGCTTGTGCTAATCTACCCACGACCACTCCTTGAAAATTCCTAACTATGCACCTTGCTCCTAAAGGACCAGGGTTACCTTTGGAAGCTCCATCGAAATTCAGTTTTAACCATCTTGGATCCGGCAGATGCCATGCAATTCTCTTTCTAGCTTCTGCTATTACTGCACCATCTAAATTCCTAACTATTGGAACTCGCAAACCTAGCCATTTCTTAAGTATCCAAGCATCCCATTCATTGAAATTCCCCTTTTTTAACTTCAACACTTCCAATCTAGGATTACATAATTCTATTATACAAACCTCAATCTTACACTATAATCTTAGAATTGAAAGTGTCTTGTCTTGAAAAATGCGCCTATTTCTCTCCTTCCCAACTTCCCATAATACCACCAAAGGGCTCAAAATCCATAAGTCCCCAAACAAAGATTGCTTTCCTTGCAAAGGCCATGATTTTAACCATTCCAGTAAAGTACATGGCAGGACTATCTACCATCTTAGCTTTGAAATTAACCAATGCCAAATGGCTTGGGTAAAACTATAATTTAAAAATAGGTGATCCACTGTTTCTACAAATTTTAGACACAATACACATCTAGAAGGCCCGTGGAAGCCTAATTTTGCAAATCTATCACCTGTTAGAACTCTGACCTGTGCTGCTACCCAGGTAAATTTTTTGGCTTTGGGAAGGCACACCTTGTTCCAACATAGCTGAGTTGGAAAAATAGGTGGCTCTCTTCTCGGCATATCCAAAAGAGAGTATCCAATTTTGACTAAGTATACCCCTGTGGGTGAAGCATTCCATCTCAATTTATCACTACGTGCTCTTTGCCATATTCTTCTTTCAGCCAAAATTTCGTCCATTAAAACTGCCTCCTGCTCTGAAACACCCAATTGTTTGAAAGATTTCCAACTAATTAGCCCTTTCTCTGAAGCAAACAAAGTATCTATATAATCCCTAACTTTTGAACCCCAGACTTGTATTGCTATTGCTTTGATCCTCCAGAGTGTTGGATTGTCTGCTAATTTAATATTCCCTTCCCAGGAATCTTCCCAAAAGAGGGCCTCATTACCATCCAATACCTCCCAAGTTAAGTAATCTGTTATAAGATCTCTAGAATTGCAAATGAAATTCCAAATTCTGGAATGTGCTGGTAGGGACTTAGCTATGAAGAAAAAAATTGACGATTCATCCAAGTACTTAGCCTTAACTATTTTAACCCACTTCAATTCAGGTTGGGCATGTATTATCCACACTAGTTTCCCCCCCAAAGCCTTATTTTGCAATAGAATCTTCTTCAAACCTGCCCCATCTTCCTCTTTTTTCTCACATATTTTTTGCCACTTCACTATGGAAACTTCTTCTGTTCTACATTGCCCTTCCAAAGGAAATCTTTCATCAACTTATTTAAGGAATTGTTGATCCCAACAACTAGAGGAAAATAAGACATCATATAAAATGGGAGGATAGATATCACTGATTTTAACATGGTTAATCTACCAGCCCATGATAACCATTTGTTCTTCTATGAACCAATGCGATCCTCCACTCTATTAACAAGAGAATTCCAAATCCCGCCACTTTGAACACCCTTTTCAAATGGAAGACCTAAATACTTGCAAGGTAGTTTCCCTTTTTTGAAACCCAAAATCCTTAAAATATGCATTTCCTTAGCACACTAAGTATTAAAAAAGAAAACTTCAAACTTTACCATGCTAACCTCTTGGCCTAAAGTTGGCAAATAATTGTCTAAGATACTTTTCAATTTCCTTTCTTCTTTTGCAGAAGCCATACCAAACAACATAGTGTCACTTGTGAATTGTTGATGAGTGATCATTGGTAAATTATTGGTTACTTGAATCCCTTCTACCTCTCCCTTCCCTCGTGCATTCTCAACTGCTCTACCAAGAGCTTCTGCCATAATAATAAACAAAAAGGCTGACAGGGGTTCCCCCTATCTCAACCCCCTTGATGCCGTAAAAAAACCTTTCGGAGAACCATTCACCAACACTGGCTAACACGAAGATGCTACCCATCCAAATAGCCAATCTAACCAAGCTTTCTCGAATCCAAAATCTTCCATTAATTTAAATAAAAAATGCCACTAATGAATTTGACCCCAATTTCTGACGGCTGTTCGTCAGAGTTTCAATGATCTATTGTCGGTCGACCAACAAATCACAGAAATCAGCGCCGTCGCTCACTTTTTGTCTATATCCTGACAGATTGTAATACGTCAACCTCCCGACGCAAGCTCGTCGGAATCGTGACGCCCTTTTTGTCAATCGCGCAACAAACAGTGGCTGGACCACGGGCATACCATCGCTGAAGCATTAGAGCAATGACATACATTCATCAAAACCGTGACACCCACTTTGTCGATCATGAGATGAATAGTTCCTGGACCATGAGGGCCATACCTTCACTAAAGCATCGAAGCAATGACATACATTCATCGGAACCGAGATGAAAGTTTTGACGGTCTAGCGATGAACAATACCCAAAGCACGAGCAACATACCTTTGCTGAAGCGTCGGAGTAGCGACATACATTCATCGGAACTGAGATGATAGTGTCATCGGTCTAGCGATGAATAGTACCCAGTGCACAGGCAACATACTATCGCTGAAGCGTCAGAGCAATGACATACATTCGTCAAAACTATGATGACAATGTCATCGGTCTAGCGATGAACAGTATCCGGAGCACGGGCGACATACCTTCGCTGAAGCGTCGGAGTAGCGACATACATTCATTGGAATTGAGATGATAGTGTCGTCGCTCTAGCGATGAACCACACCCGGAGCACGAGCAACATACCTTTTCCAAACCGTTGTATTAACAACATAAGTTCGTCGAACTCATGATGAAATAGGCAAGTCATTACGGCGAAAGTTCATTGCACTCATGACGAAATAGACAAGTCATTACGGTGAAAGTTCATTGGATACATTGCAGAATTGTCGGACGCTTTTTGCAGTTTGTCGCAATTTGGATGAAACAATGCAATTTTTTAAAAAAAAACTAGTCGTTGAAATGTAGGCATATCGGTGAAAGATCAAGACTATTACAACGATCAAAATTACCTCAGAAGATATATTGGGAGGACTGGATTTTGGTCTTAGCGACGATGTTTCATCGCTGAGATACACATCTTGTCTCATCGACGAAGCACGAGGGAAGCATATCGGCAAGACATATACCATCAGAGTAAGTTCTGAATGTCTACTCAACCTGCTATGTGATGCCAATAAGATTACATCGGCATGAATCTTGGCAACATAGTTGAGATCGAAAGAATAATCATCAGGGAGACTCACCACGTCGGGGAAACTATAGAATATCCTAGTGATACATGATCTCTTGTCGATGAAGATACAAATGGATTGAAATACTTATCAGGGTGAATCTAGGTGATATATAAAAGTAGTAGGAGGCTCCAAAGTGCATCCATAGGGATAATGAAAAGACATAAGGACATGTCAATCAAAGAGAGAAAGTTGATGTGCAAAGACCATGAGCATTTAATAGGGGTAGTAAAAGACAAGATGGATTGTCATCAATGCTCAGATTTAAAGGACAGATTGGAAGACTTCATTATGAAAATTTAGATCACAGTATGATTGACCCTATTTGGACAAATGCAATGACATTAGTGTCAAGAGTTAAGAGGCCATTCAACTTTGCATTTCAATAAATTATTGTATGCATTGAGTAAGTGTTTACAAGGTAGAAAAAGGACAGTCATATGACTGTTTAAAATATCAAATAACATGTCACTTGTTGTGTTTAATTAGGCTTACAGAGGCAAGGATTTATCATTTTTTGCATACATCTACAGTCCAAGCTCTAGGCCTACATTATTTGGTTACTATGTATGAGAAATGAACAATGAATAATTGTAGAATATGGAGGCTATGGATGATATTATGATGGCCACATTTGATGTTGATCAACAATTGGAGCAAAATATAAAACCTATGATGAGTCATGAGATCAAGGGGACTATCATGGACAACAAGCACAACCTACGAAGTGGATTCTAATTTTGCTAAAAAAGAAAAAAACAAACTAGTGAATATTAAACTACACACTAGAATCTAAATTTGTGGAAAATGAGCAATTTGATGAGAAAGAGTACCTGCAGTGCATCTTGGATACTTAGCTAGTGTATTAAAAAATAGGATTGCAAACCCAAAATTATTCTCACTCTGGAAATTCAATAGAAAAATACAAAATTTTATCCTGGATACTTAGCTCTTAGACAGTCAATAAAACACTATGAACATGATTATGAATGGTTTTACCTGGTCCCACTCTTGATCTCCATGTTTGAGAGCCTTCTCTTTAAGACCCCATGAATCCAATTTGATCCATTGATACCAAAAGAGATATTAATGTGTAAACAAGGAGCCACATTTAGACAAACTGGTTGTTGATTTCTTCTAAGAAATTTAGAGACTACAAAAAGAAGATACTTGATGGGGATCATGTGGGCTTCCTAGAGAAAACACCGCAATATGGATTAGCTTCACAATAAATCCTAACAACATGACATTGAAAGTTGCTCAGGTACTGGGTCCTCTCCGCTAGATTAAATTAAGGAAAACATTATTGTAAACACAATATGTATAGAAGAATATGAATGTAAAGGAAAATGGATATTAGAAAAACATAAATGTAAATAAAAGTAGTGTGAGCAGAAAATGAATCTAAATTGGTCTTGAACAAATAAAATCATACCCAATTAGCATTAAGTTATACTGACCTTGTACTCATTTCCACTTTCAATCTTGAAGGTTACTTTGATGCCTTATGTAGAAACTCTTTGGCCACGAGGCAAGAGAAGGCAGGAAAACCAAGCATATATTGATGACTTCCTGACAATCAAAAATAAAGAAGCAACTAGTCAACCCTATTATAACAGAATAATCTTATGAATTGATTTTATTTGTTTTAGTGGCTAATGGATAGTGGACCTAGTTCTCTTGAATTGACATACTACTAAGATGTGTTGACTGGTGATTTTAGACTACCGATATTCTACTTCAATCTCTATAAGTTAATTTTGTCTTAAATATATTCAAGATAACTCTGCAAAAAATTCCCTGATCTCTTAGAAATTATGCAGATTATTTTGTTAATACTTCTCCATTTTGATATTTTATTTCAAAAATTCATAGAAAGATATGTAATGCCATATTTGAAACTTACATATTTTAATTTTACTAGTTCTGTAATTATAGTATATGATTCCAACAATTTTGAAACACATAGGCAATATGCTCGATGAATGAAGTAAACTATGCAATTGGTAGGTGTAAAGCCAAATTCCTTAACCCTTGCCAGCATCCTTCTTTCCTGTTTTAAAACATGTGCTTTGAAAGAAGGCATGAAAATCCATCTAAGTATAATGAAAAGGAGATTTTTGTCAGATATTATATTACAGTAAGTTGAATGAATGTAAGTAGAGATATTTTAGCATACCTATAGATGGTACAAAATTTCATGGTTAAGTGGAAGCCTCCCATCAACAAAAAGATCCAAATATCTGTGTATCTATCTCAATTGAGCCTCTAAACCCTCCAAAGATATCAAATTTTCCACTAACCTATTATGCACAAAAGTCAAATTTTAGAGACCACTAAACTAAAAATAAAAAACATTATATTATGATCCAAATCCACACACAACACAATGTTCATAGTGAAAAGTTAGCACTTTATTTCGTCTTTGCATATTGATTTGATGCTTCAAATGATGCATTTATTATATTGAAAAGTGCATTACTTACCTTATTGAGCTTCTCTTTGTTTTGAGAATAGTTTAATATTCTCTACTTAACAGGGCCAACCATGTGAAGGTGGAAGCTCATTTGGCCCTTCCACCCCCCCGCCTCCCCTCACATCACTCTCAATTCCCCATACCCGATCATATAACATTAATCATTCATTCATCCATTAATAACATATAACATTCATTCACTCATCCATTAATAACATAACATTCATTCATTAACATATAACATTTATTCATTAACATATTTACATTCATTCATTAACATATAACTTTCATTTTTTCAGTTTTTACATATTATCAAAAATATGGTTGTTATAATATGATTACAATCACTTTTTTTTTTGTTTCTTTTTTGCAGCTAAAAAAATCTGAAGTGGAGTATCATTTTCAAAATCATTTGTCCCCCCTTTAGTTGTTCCAAGCTCTGCTCGTGATCTTAATGTATGCCTAGTCGTGTACTCACAATGTGGACACGGCTGCAAGGGGGGGTATGCTGCAATAGCAAAGAAATGTTAAATTGATATGTTTTATTATTATTGTTACACACATTTCATTAATTAAAAGAACATTAGAGTGGTGCTCTTTACTTGATTGAGCCACATCATGTTCCTGATATTGTATTATAGCCTCATGCTCAACATGTTGAACAACCTCTAAATCCTAATCTGGAGTTGAAACATGAAAGATTACATTAATTAATACACCAATTGAAATTAAACATGTTTAAAAGAACATTAAAGTGGTCCTCTTTACTCGATGGAGCCACATCATGTTCCTAATCTTATCTAGCCTGATCATGCTCAACATGTTGATCATGCTCTACATGCTCTAAAATTGAAACACGAAAGGTTAGATTGATTAATACACCAAATGCAATTAAAGATGTTTAATTGTATTAATCCATATAGCCTTTTGTATAGCACATGAATACATCCAGTACCGGGATGCACACCATGGTCTTCATCGGCAGGTTGTGCTCCACCCTCACCAGGCTGCATTACAATGTCATGTGTAGTATTATCATTGCTTATCTATGTAAAATAAATGGGCACATTATTATGGTGGAAATTAATATTGATTAGATTGCAGAAGTATTCAATTTAAAATAAACTTTATTGAGTTTATTTACCTGCATGTTGGATGCAGTGGAAGATTGTGTTTTCCTAGTCGAGACTCTTAACTATTCAGTCAGGGCTCCATAGCCTTGGTGGAAGGCAATCTTCAGGTCCTCTTTTGTGGGCACTCTGTTGAAATCAAAGCCCTGCATTTTTGCATGCAATCATGAATTTTGCTTCTATGGTGTGATAAAACCAAAATTGTTTGCAGTTTATTATTTGGATGCAATATTTCATTTATTGATACTTACAAATCGTGCGACTATTTTCATATAATCACCAGAGCCAAGTTTGTGCTGCTTGTGTTTTTCTAGTCTTGCCTTTGTTGCCTTTGATGTGTTGGGAAACCTATGAAAAAATTGAAATATGTTAGATTATGTAAAAAGAAACAGTAATCAGTATATAATTAAATTGTTGATAGTATCACATACCTTGCTTGGCATGATGGTGTCTTTCCTTTCTTCTTTTCAGCCTTCTCCTTTCCATCTGACACCAAGTCCTTTCACTCCCTTTCCGGAATCATGGGGGGATGCTCGTACTTTCTATTCTTCTCTAAATGTGACCTATATTGGTCCCTCACATACTTTAGATAGGTACCAACTTTCTTAAGGACCTTGGTTCGGTTGAATGTTTTATCATCGAACAACACAACTAAACGGTTAATGAGCTCATCTTTTAAATCTTGATTTTGGGCATTCCATCGTGTACATATGGTGGGCCCGAAGAGCTCCAATGTAATATCACTTAGATGTTTATAAAAAACATCATTTCCTGCAAAATGATCATGGGATCATTAGTCTATAAAGAGTGATCAATAAGTAAATTTCAATTGGATTATATATAATAATAATTAAAACATTTTAAAGTACCTCGGACCTTCTCTATCTTTATGGGAAGGAAATCCTCAGTCACCATAAATGTGACCGGCAATGTTCCCGTACTAGTAATACGGGAAGATCCAAGAAATGCTGCTAAAACATCACCAGTACTAGCGGCCTCTGTATCCATAGGTACTGACACATGTAGTGGCATGTGTTCGTTGCTAGACGATGGACTACTGAATTCCTGCATGGTATGTGTTTCCGACATTTCAGTCGACAATATAGGCATGGATGATGGGGCCGTATGATGTGTTGTATGTGCAATAAGATCAATATTGACACTTCTACCATCCCCTACTTCTCAGGAAACACTTACAGTACCTTGATCATGACCAACAACATGATGAGGATGCAAATAATCCTATAAAAACAACACATATTTCAGTTCATGACATAAAAGAGTACAAAATATAAAACCATTAATGAACTAATGTTATAATTAAAGATATCATGATAGCTTACTTGCAAGTTCTGTGCTCTCTCAGACAATATTTTAACCCTTTCTCTTATCTCATCTATTTGAGGCACTATGAATACCAACTTAAGGATTTCTTGATTGCATTTTTTTTGGGCCTTCCTCATCATATCCATAGGGTTTGTGGAAAATGCAATGTCATCATCACATAATAGTGACTGCACCTCCATATGGATGTTCTCATGTAGTGCTGGTGCCTTTCCCCGATCAGCCGATTGCAACAAGAATATTAAAAACATTATTGAAATTAACCCAATAAACTCATGAAAAAAGCATAATAATAAAACATTTTGCTCGTATCTAATTTGTAAAATTACAATGAGGTAAACTTGTTAGATAGAAGCACCTGAAGATGGATCGCGATCTGTGCTCTGGGTCAGAGCCTTCCTTGTATGATCAATGTCTCGCTATGACAAAAATTAAATATAAAAAAAATTACCAAAATGAAACCAATAGACTTACAAAAGAAAACATAATAATAAAATGGTATATTGGAGTCATTAATTAGAGGTTGGGTAAATTGGTATATAGTACATACTACCCCCATAGTAATTGTCTTTGTATCTAATCGATTCAAATTGTAATCGATTAGCAACTCTTCCCCTGCAGTTATTGATTTTATCGCACATACGAATACACGATTTCCCTCTCATGCCTTGAATATACAATTGGGTTGCTTATTTGTTGACCCAGGTCATGTACTATTTATAAACCCTACAATATTCCCTGATTCTTTCGACCTCCCGTCAATGTACCTAGCCACTCCTTTATTTTGATCCTTATCTTTTAGTTGTATATAATTTGCTGATAGTGCATACCTATGCATACTTTGTGTATATCGAACCAGCTGCATCCAATCTTTGTAACTATAATAGGGTCCATCATAATCCATCAAATCAGTAAATTTGTCATAACAGACCTTTATGCCGTCCATGCAAAATAGGCCCAAACCATGTAATGATGATGGTGCTATGCGATATATCCTCTCGTTGACACAAAGATCAGTGTTTATTGGAGGAAGTTCCTTGGGTACCCATTGTTTCTGTAGATGTTTGTACCTCAAGGGCACCTCGATGTCGCCTATGCTCTCATCATCATAAGAACATGAGCCCCCTTCAACAAGAAAAAATTCCATGCATTTACAATTTTTTTTTCTAATCTTTTGACCTCTAGTTGGTCTCCCTCTTTTAGACCTACTACATGTCTTGCTTTCCTCTTCTCTTCCTTAATTTCCCTCGCTCGAGGAAGACAAATCTAACAAATACCTATTTGGTGGTACCTACACTCATAAGGATGTTGGATGAAGTTATTTCATGGTGATGTGATCCAAAGGTGACATTATGATTAATCTATCATTTCAACGTTGGAATTTGATAGGTTATAAGGTAATCAAATCTTGATAGATTGCAAGTTATTGTTACTACCGTCCAAATGTGTCCATCACAAATCAAATCTACTTAATGTTTTAACTCCCAAACTTTGTAACAAGTGTTAAATGTGACTATGGTCCACCAGTTACACAACCAAGGCGTCAAATGTATTCTCTAATTGTAATCAAAGGACTTTTGCTCTTCATTCAAGTAAATAAACTTGAAGGGAAACACCACCAAGTGGTTTATTGGACACCTACATGACTAAAAATAGCAGAAAATTTACATTTAATTTCCATATGTCTAAGTGGTTAACGGGGAGGGAGTGTGTACTAGGCTTGGTAAAGTCATCATAAGTTTATGCTTTGGCAATAAAAAATGTTTAAGTCATCTTAAATCTTCCTATGTCTAATTGCTAGGAGACTTTTGGTATGTTTTAAGGTAGGATGAGTGGTCGCATCAATGTTTTAATTTTCTATGACAAGGTTTCAACATCTTCAAATAGTGAAAGTTAGTGCTCATAGTCATTTGAAACAACAAAATTTTGATTATGTATGATGGTAGGATTTGATAACTTAAAAGAATTGGCTACCCAACAAACTTAAAGTTAAAAGAAACTTTTTCAGTTTAAGGGGTTAGCACTTTCTCTCATATTTGCATATTGGTTTGATGCTTCAAATGATGCATTTTTTATCCCACTTCTATCATATTGTATTCCCATCCCATTGCAATTGTTGGAGGAGTTGATACCAAAATTTCATATTAGATACCACATTCTTGAAGCAATTTTATGTGTTTTTACAATTTTTCTAAAGTTCTTTTATGTTGTATGGATCCATACAAGCTTGAAATGCTCTGAGATCATTGGTGTAGATAAATATATGTGTTCCCTTTCATTTGAATTTGTTTTGAAGTTCTCAATCACTATTCTATGGGATTAAACAATCAAATACAGGGACTGCCCTGTTGTGCCTGTGTAAGGGTTTGAGGGCTAAATAGAAATGATATCCACCAATCCACCCACTATCTTGGAACTTTAACTCGGTGGATGGGTGTGCATCATGGTAGATTTGATGGAGTTTCAAATCTTGTTCTTTGAATTCCATTTATGTTTTGCCTTTGTCTTGGCTTGTTACATTGTTTGGGAGGAACCTAAGGTTGGGTTTCATCTTGGCTTTCATAAAAATCCTAATGTTCCATGTAAAACCTTGGGTGAGATATATTCGGTCGTTACCTTTTTGGAGTGGGTATTAAAATGACTTATGTCTCATTGTTTTGTCTAGGCCGGGCCCCTTTTTATAAATTGATTTAAATATTTTTTCTAACTTTATCACTTCCTAAGTTTAGGCTGGCTCATGCCCTATGTTATTGATATTAGCCCAAACCTAAGGGGAGGGTTAATAATCAAAAGAGCTTCTGAAAATTCAACTATAGAAGCTACAAACTTGACTATAAATGTGGCCAAATTGGCCCAAAAGACAGCTGAAAGAGAAGAAGCTGAGAAGAAAAGTTTTATGGAGAAGTATAACACCATTATTGGAGAGTATAGTAGAATGCAACAAAGGAATGTTGAGCTGCAAACTGAGATAGACAGGTTGAAATACAAACATGTGGGAGAGTCTTCTAGTGCTCTTGGTACCTTGGCCATACCTTCTACATCAAGATCAATACCTCCAACTTCTCCCATTGTTTCTACTCCTGGGTCCCCCATCCAGACTCCTGCTCCTAGTCCTTCATTAGAGCCAATTGAAGAGGAGGTTGAGTAATCTATAGATCCCACCAAAAAGAAGATGCTTAATAAGATTAGAGAGCTACAAGCAACTCTAAAAGCAAGTGATAAGGGAGCAGTTGCCAAGCAAAATGAAGTTGTAGACATAATTTTTAGGTATTTGAATTAGGGAGTTGATGGTAGATTACCATCAGTTTATTCTTAGATTCAATAAGAAACATTACTAGGGATCAGGAATTAGTTTTTCCTTTAGTTGAGAAGTGGATCCCTAGGGCCAATGAACTAGATGTTATGTATAAGGCCTCTAGATTCGATGCAGACAATAGGCCCAAATCATTAAGGCCTACTCAAGTTTTTGTAAAATCACTGCAAGGTTTTCAAGTCTTACCCGATGATTTGAGTAGGAAGATTAAGGAACTGGTAAATAATTTTGATGACTGGAGTGGCACGTCTTTACTAGATTTATAGGGACTACCCTGTTTTGCCTATGTAAGGGTTTGAGGGTTAAATAGAAATGACATCCACCAATCCACCCACTGTCTTGGAACTGTAACTCAGTGGATTGGTGTGCATCATGGTATGAAAGAGGTTCATTGCATTTAGGGGTCTTTTAAAGCAAAAAACTTGGCATTGAATTGATGCCCTAGGGCTGATAGGGACAATTTTCTTGTGAATTTGTGGTTGTTAAGTTAGGGTTTATCAATTTGATGGATATCTTGGTAGAGTCATGGTGACATTGTTTGATGGTCCAATCTCTACTTCGAAACAAAAATATCTCTAACAACTCTAAGAGTTATAATGGGATGGCATTAAAGGAACCTTCATATGAAGGATCTTCTAATGAAGGACCTTTGAATTAAGGTCTTCATTTGAAGGTCCTTCATGCCAAGGTTCCTTTTATAAGGCATTTTGGACATGAAATATTTAAAATAAAAAATACCTTCATTTGAAAGTCTTGACATGGCATCATTTTTGAATGAAGATTCTTCATTCAAAGGTCATGATGACATCACCTTCAAATGAAGGTTCTTCATTAACTGGTATTGTAGTGTGATAATAATTTAGGGTTGAAAATAAATCCATTTGAGCCTTTTATAAATGAAATGACATTTGATGCAATCATATGCCTTCTCAAACTTTTAACTTAATAGTAAGGGCATCATGAGTAGTTTGTTGGGCCCATTCAACAATCTCTGATGCAAGGATTGAATTGTCTAGAATGTATCTACTATAAAGAAAGCCAATTTGTTTACCTCTATGACTATATCTCAAGCAATAGGTTTAATTGTGATGGCAATAATATTGACAAGGATTTTGTAATCTAGGTGTTGAGAAGCATAATTGGCCACCATCCTAGGAAAGATTCTTCATTCTCACTTTTAGGTGTTAAAATTTAACAATACGTAGATTGATGAAAGAGCCCAAAGAGCCTTTCCCCATGTTATCCAAGTACACATAGCAAGCGGTCTTCTCTTATACGGTTGGACATGATTTCAAGAACTTAGCTAGGAATTATTCATTTAACCTAAGGTTTTCTCATAATGCCATCATTGGAAAAGTATGATCAAATTCTTCTATTATGAAGAATTGGTCTATGTGCCTCTAGTAATCAATATAAAAAATGTGAAAGACTAAGCTATTTTTTTTTTTGTCTTATCTTATACCATTTTATGAGAATGGGGGGGGGCAATGTACGAGAAGATCTTTGGAAACTAGGCATGAAAATTGCAGGTTAAAGAGAATGGGGGTGCCAAACTTACAATACTCATTGTCCCTTGGTCATCAATTTTCCCTGAGTGCCCTCAACCTCGTCCTCGGTGCTGGTATTGATCTTGTTTTAGCTCCAAACTCTTCATCGACATTGGTATTGACGTTGTTTTCACTCCTCCAAACTCTTCCTTAGCGTTGGTATTGACCTTTCAGTTGTCCATTTTCCTTGGTTAAAGGGAGGCCATAAAATATACCTTTGGATTTTTTTAATCTTCAAATATGAGGATTTGCAAGGTTCTTAGCAACATGAGTAATGGAATCTCCTTGCCAAAGAAAGGGGCTTCATAATTTAATATGATAATTTTTCTCGGCTCTAGAAATGATATGTTTCCTTAAAGAGGAAGGAGAAACCTAAAAGGTAAAAGAGATGCTTAGGAATCTCAACACTTCCTTATGATCAACCCCCTTCTATCCATAGGAATTGAACCAATTGGGCTTGGCTAAGAATGATTTCCTATAATATTGAGTTTTATGCCACTATATATTTGACCTTAAAGCTTTCTAGAAAATATCTAGGCATTGAATATCCTAAACAATGTCACGTTTTTCCTCCAAGAGAGTGAGAAAGGAGTCATTAGAAAAATGAACATTGAATAGTTGGGCTATAGAGTTACGAAAAGTAGCACCTTTAATAAGGTTCCATGAAATACTATTGAGGAACAAATCATAGATGACATAACTAGTCCAATTCAACACCAGAGGTAGGAAGAGATTAATGAAATTACCACAAGTTTTAAGTAGAAGTAAACTGCCATTTGCAAAGTTAGTAAGAAGTAGTGTCGAAAGTGGAAAATTAATCATGAAGTCATGGCTAATAGAGCATACAAAATATATTGGAAAAGTCAAGAGAACTTATATCTGCATACAAACACACTCAAAATAATAATTATATCATACAGTTCATTTGGGAATATATTACAATATGGCTTTTACAAATCCTTTCAAATATACCTTCCCATTTGAACTACTATCTTATAAGAATATAACTAATTATTTAATAACAAAAGTAAACAAGTTAGTAAGGTGAATTTATTAATGTTAATCTTAATATTCCAACACCCTCCATTAAGTTTTACATTCCTCACAACAAAACATGTTGATTGAAACAAACAAATATATATAGTATAAGCTAACATCATTTGATTTTTCTTTAAGTTCTCCCTCAAGAACATCATTGGCTCGAGTTATACAAGTCCACACTATGTGATCCTTTTTCTTACAATAATAACATTCATTTTTACTTTTTAATTATTATTACCTCATGAGTATAATATATTCTCATGTTGAGAATCAACTTTTAAATCTTTTCCATTGTTCTTTTTTCTTCTCCTAATAGGGACAAAATCACATCTTCTTGTGTTTGAGAAGTTATCAAATGGTTGCATTCAAAAGGCTGATGTAATCTTCATATCAGCACCAAGGTCCCTCCACATTATGCATCACCAAGGAAAGACACGTGGCTCGCTCGTGATATCACAATCAATAAACACCTTGAATCTTTGTATCACACGAGGGTGGGCAACCATTGATCTCCACCATCGGAAATCATGTTCATTCATAGCAATCACCAGCATTGAACATAATCGTCAAACAAATTTTCATCAAGATTATAACATCACCATCGATTTTGATCACGTGCATCTCGCAACCGCTTTAGTAACCTATCATATAATGTATTAAAACTCGACATAAATATTAAAGCACTTTTATTATTCCTTTGGCACTGCCAGCCGAGACACGTGGCGCTCGCCCGTGATATCGCAATCAGTTGAAACTTAGTGGTGAGGTCATCACAGGATTGCAGGGAATGATTAGGATCAATTGATGGATGATCGACGGTCATTAAAAAATCATTCCAACATCTAGCTCCCTCAATGACATGTCTGGGAACTAACCCATGTTGGCCCTGTTACTGCATTCACAGGGTTTGGGACATTGGGTTCACCACAAAACCCCTCACTTCATAGCCAGGGAAAAATAAGACTTCCTCGCTCCTAAGACTATGATGAACACTTGAGCCACTATGGGACTTGAGGCGGGAGCTACTTCTTTTCGCTCCTGGAAGGAAGAGTATTGGAACACCCTTTCCATTTGGTGTTCGGGTATGGACTCTCGGTGCAACTCGATTGAATCCCTATGGTGCTCCTTTCCTTGAACAACCATACCTCCCTATATAAGTTATTAATCCAAATACTAGACATCGTACGATGACACCGTACTTTGGGCTGACTCGCCCATTCTAACTTCTCATCACCAGTAATAACCCATAGGGACCTTCCCTTGATTTGTAGACTCTTCCTAGCCTAGCTAACATCTTGATGAGTCCAACTCACCTTGTAGAGTTGCCTTACCCTTGCAACCTACCTTAACTCGCCATGACTTGGCATGACTTGACACTTCTTTATGCTCCATGCTGCTATGCCCACGCTACCCCGAGTAACTCGGCTTCGACATTAGAACCTTGCTGTCCCAAATTGCCTTAAGATTCAAAAAAGAAAAAAGCAAAGAAAAATACTCCTCGAAAATGATAAATCTCAGCGTATATTATATAGATTATATATAAGGTATGTAAGCTAGTTAAATCATTATAATATTGTTAAATCATTAATTATATTACAAATTAACACTGCTTTCAAATTCTTCGTTCTCTGAAGCATTGGTTCTTGCATTTGTTCTTGACATAAGCAACATCCAATCGTTGATTGTGGGATTGACATCCTTAACGTTTGTTAGAATTTGATGAAATGTTTGTTGTTCTTCATTTTGTCCATCTTGTCGAAAAACACAACTTACATTTTGAATTCTTCTCATAGTAACTTTTCTTACCTTTTGCTTTCATATGGAGCCATGCCATTTACTGGAGGTAATTGTGCCAAGTCTGCAACTAAAATCATGTAGATATGCCTAAATATAAAATATTTAATTAAATTGATATGTATGAATTTGTATAGAAGGAACTATAATAGAATTGAATAAAAAATACTGTAATGTAAAGTTATCAAAGTTAATTAGCAATTTCAATCCAGAACTCACCTCCACAACTTTGGTTACTATTTTTTGGGAATGCTTGTCAAAGCCTGAAACCTATATTTTCAAGCAACCTCTCCCCAAAGAAACTCATTTCATCTATCAATATGTATTTGACATGTGATATTTCTTCTTGGAAAGTTGTAAGTCTTGTCCCTTCTAGTTCATTGAAATATCTTATTGGAATTCTTAGCTTTGAATGAATGGTTGAAGCACCAATGTTGAATGTTGCAACTCCAGTAGGCGTGAATAGAAGTAGAGGAGATTGTTTGGGAGAAGATTTTTTTTCTAGTGCTAGGTTATGTGTTAGGTTATATAGGGTTAGGTTATATAGTGTTTGAGCCTAGCCTCAAACACTAAATTAGGGTTAGGTTATGTGTTTTCTTTAGGGTTAGGTTTGGGATTAGGTTTATGGTTATGGTTAGAGTTTAGGGAAATCTCTAAATTTAAGTTTAAGTCGTAGTTGATTATTTCCCCATAAAAGGAAATTAGATCCATTTTTTCTCATGTTCATTATAGCCAACTATGGATTAATCTTCAATTTAGACCTTTTCTTGAAACCTAACATCATATCCCTAATCTAACCATAACCCTAACCCTAATCATAAGATTTAATCATACCCTGACCTTAACCCTAGCCCTAACAATAAACCTAAACCTAACCCTTACTTGGAAAGTAAACCATCATTTTCTCATTAATGTAACCTTGGCCATAACTTTAACCCTAACACTATTTCTCAAAACCATAATCTTAACCATAACCCAAATCCTTTTTATCACAACCCTAAAAATAAACATAACTCTAGGGTATGTGCAGGATCATGATGGACCAAAAAGTGGTGATATGTAAGCCATTTGATGACCCATGTGGCTGACGAATTTTTTTTTACCCAAAATTGATGAAACGAAAAGGATTTTTAGAGGATATTATCAGCTTCCACCAATATAAATTCTGCTTTACTTTGAATTTAATAAATAATTATTATTCATTTCTATTAGAATTACGAATAAAGTCCTAATTGATAAGATGATTGAAAAAAATCTATAACTTTCAAACGGTATCACATTTTTTGAATCTGAAACATGTGTCACATTCTATGCTTCACATACTATAGGATTAAAAAAATAAAATTGAATTTCATGAATTTTTGACCAAGTTAAGATGGTTAGACAGATGAGCTTTTATATTTTTTAAAAGTTGTATTAAAAAATTCATAATTAATTATTTACTTGGAAAAAAATTATAAAAAAATATGCATCACATCAAAACATGAGTCCTTTACTTATATCTAAAATATTGTAAGAAAATATTATCATTTTATTATGGTTAGGGTGGTCAGACAGACACCTACTTCTTATTTTTACCCTGAACTTTAAATACTACTGCATTGAAATTTAAAATTTTCACCAAATAGATTTTATTTTTTTAAATAAAGGTGTAGTAGTTTAGAAACTACATTCAATTTTCTACAGATTCTGTTTTTACATTTTTTTGAAATAATATAGATAACTTATTCAAATTTTTACGTCAATTTGTCTAACTCTGATTTTCTGTCTTTTTATTGCCACTTAAGGGCCTAGTTTTTCCATGATGATCCTGCACATACCCTCTAACCCTAAACCCTAAACCATGATCTTAATTGTAACCCTAAACATAAACACAACCCTAACCCTAAAACCTAAACCGTGATCCTAATTCTAATCTAACCCTAACACTAACCTTAACTTACACCCTAACCTTAACCCTAATTGTAACCCTAAACTAAAGACAAATGCTACACCCTAAACTATAATCCAAATCTTAAACCTATCCCTAACCCTAATCATAACCTAACCCTTTTTCTTGAAACCTTAACCTTGACCCTAACCCTCACCTTTATCCTATCTTTATAACCCTAACCACAACCAAAACTCTAACCCCAACCCTAACCCTAATTACCTAACCCTAAATATTTTTCTTTTATTAATTAGTTTCATTCACTCTAATAACCCTAAACCTATCCCTAAACCTAACCCTAGCCCTATCCCTGGCCCTAATCCTAACCCCAACTCTAAGCCAAATATAAAAACAACCCTTAATCATAACAATAACCCTAAAACTTAATTCTAAATATAACCCTAATACTATAATCCCTAATTGTAATCCTAAACCCTAACCCTAATTTCATATGTAATCCCAACCATAACCAAAACTCTAAATCTAACCCTAACCATAAAACATAAACCTTAATCTAACCGTAATCCTAACAATATTTTTCCTAACCCTAACCCTAACTCTAAACCTAACACTAACTCGAACACTAAATCCTAACCCTAATTAAATACCCAGTCATAACCCTAAATTGTAACATGATCCTTTGAATTGGATACTACATAAAAATTTATGTGTTACAATCATTGCTTCCATTGTTGGCATTTTTACATTGGGATGCATATATTTTTAAAATCAACAAAATCTTTTAATGTCTTGCCAAAATTAATATTATTAATTGTAATATCAAACTTATAAACATGTATGCAAAATAAGAACATAAATAAGAAATATATGGTAATAGTTTCTTCAAAAAACAAAGTGATGTGGACTACAAGGACTATAAGATATCCACAAAAGAGATCTACATTGAAAATATTGTAGGGAAATTCAAGAAAATACAATTGGTAGATGCAAAGCCAAATAAATGTGAAATTGTGTACTATAATGATTTTAGAATATACACATAATGGATTTGTTGAAAAGGTTTTAGAAACTTTCAAACAAATGCAATTGGTAGATGCAAAGAAAAATTCCACAACCTTCACCAAAATCCTTATTGGTTTCCTTAATATGGGAGATTTGGAACAAGGTATAGACATCCATCAAAGCATAATATGAAGATGAATTTTTTCAAATGTTGTGGTTGTAGATGCCCTTTTAAAATTTATATAGAATGTGGAAGGATAGAAAAATCTTGTGAGCTATTTGACAAAATGTCTCAAAGAATTGTAATCTCTCAATTTATTTTAGTGTCTATTTTGTTATACCCCATGTCCCAAATTGGGTATAACACAATAGACACTAAAACAAATTGACAGATTGTTATGAGGGCAGTGATGAGACTTTTCTAATTAGAGTGTATTCCATGAGATTACAATTATTTGAGGCATTGTGTCAAATCGTTCATGAGCTTTGTCTATCCTCCCACATTTTGCATAGATTTCAAAAGGGCATCTACAACCACAAGATTTGAGAAAATTCATCTTCATATTATGTTTTCCTTATGATTGGTTGACTCTTATACTAAATCTGAGTGTTGTTTGTGTTTTGACAAGAGTAGATTAATATTTTTTTAATTTTCTCTATCAAGATCAAAATTACATGCACATAGAATGAACCATCGTTTAGTTACAACACTTGGTCTCTTCAAAATAATTAGAGAAGATTAGGGAGAGGAAGGAATGCACACCAAAATATAAAATAGGGGTAGTTGTGGCTTTGTTAGTTTTCTTTATATACTCTACTTGTTTCCTATAGGGATAAATTAATCACTATACAAAAGAAAGATGGTTGATTATCTACTAAATATTGTTTTGTGTGTTTTGAAATGGAAGATATCTATGTTGGAAAACAAGGATAGATAATTAAGAGGGGGGGTGAATCAGTTGTTACAAATTTGAAACTTATTTAACCTTATTAACCTTTAATCTCAGATATGATAATTAACAGTGAAAGCATGAATCAACAACACATCAGAAACACACATAACACCAATATTTTTGTGTACAAACCCTATTAGGGGAAAAACCATAGTGGAGGTTAATCCACAATTTATACCCTGTTAAAAGTATAAAATAAATGAATAAGGAATGCACATGCATTCAGGAACACTGCCTAGAGCTCACTACTCAAAGGGAAGGCTCATTGCTTTACATAAGATAATAAAATTAAATCCATTTGATGAGGTTGAACTGAGAAATTAGCTTCTTCAAAAGCCCGATGACAGTTTCAGTTAGGCACATAAATACTTATTCATACTTTGCTTAAACTTCTTCACACTCTGCTCTGCATTCGAATGATCTAATCTTTATTCACATATATATCATATACACTTCACATACATTCTCTCTAAATGAATAAAACAATCGCTCTTATATATCCACTTCATGAATTTACATTAACAACTCTATTGGCCAAAAATAAATAATAGATGAATACAAACTGTTGGCCCAATTCATGAACAAATCTCAATGCACACCAACCTAAATTGGTCACAACATAATGTAGACCTAAAGCAACATCCTCAAACATGCCAAGCATTCAAAAATTAATCCACAAGGATCTACAACATGCTTCCACCATCATGTCAACCAAGAACATGAAAACTCGAACATTGAAAGGAAAAATCTTTGATCACGAGCACACTGATCAACGTGGACATACACCACAATGATAGAGTATGAGATCAAGAAAAATCAATGAACATCTCAAGAGCATACACAACAATTCAATTCACCAGAAATACGTTCTCTTCTTTCTGAAACACCAACTGTAGCAACAAAATAACTGTAGGAACACAAAAACTCATAACTCGCTCCAATCTTGATGCACCCCTCTGAAACTTCCAGAGGATATACTAGATAGGCTCAGCAACAAACCCTTTAATACACGACTTCAAAATACCAACGTACAAAAATTTCCACCACTCTAATCTCCACAACTTCATAGACTATCTGCAACATATTTATTCTAATTTTCTCAATATCCTTGACATATACAACCTTTAAGAAATTAATGCTAATAGTGTTGACATCAATGACAACCACATATCATGAGCAACACAACCACAAAATCCAAGAATCTACATCTCTGTGAAATTTGGTATATGCTAATAGTCAACTTATTATCTTATTTATAGCATTTCATTACCTTTTTATACTAAAAAATTCAAGGTAGAGGGTAACATGATTCTTTGAATTGGATACTACATAAAAATTTATGTGTTATAGTCATTGCTCCCATTATTTGAATTTTCACATTAGGATGCATATTTTTTACAATCAACACTCTTTTAATGTCTTGCCAAAATTAATATTATTAATAATTTCAAACTTTTATAAACATGTATGAAAAATAAATACATAAATAAGAAATATATTATAATAGTTTCTTCAACAAAGGATAAAACAATCCTGTGGACCATACAAGGATTGTGGTGGGACTTAAAATTAACATGGATGCAGGCTAGGGTTTTGGGGTTTAAGGTGGGTTTTTTCTACCCATGGGGTATTAAGGAGGGAGATCAATGATAATCCTTCCTCACTGATCTCACACGATCAGATTAAAGGCCCCTGAGGGTACTATGAGGTCTGTGAAGAGGCGACATGTGGCCTAGTTCTTGAAGCGATAGGGCTAGGTGGGACCCGTTGTCCAGTTGCAACCTCTTGTTTTCTTGGGTTGTGATTGGGCATAGTTCTCCCAAGGCGCTGATGTGGATTTTCAAACAATTTTTGACTCAATCTGAGTCGTCCGACTTACCATGTTCGATCTGCATTAATGGTTTGATTTTTGTTGGGTTCCTGTTCATCCGCGTTGGGAGTTCTTGCTCTCTACAAGTTATTCTCATTAATGGAACGAGTTTTTCAGTGGACCCTCACCTAATTTTCCCACGTGTGAACAGTGTTCTCCTGATAAATGCAATGATGGGTTGTATGCCATTCCTTTGCAAGACAGGAATAATTTTTGGTGGATACATCAGCCACTAAAATGCTCGAATGCTTGTGCTGAATTCGAGCAATTAATATTATCACACCAATTAAATCCATAAATGCTCATTGTGTTATCTAGTATTATCATCGCATTTTGAGTTGTCTTTTTTGTAGGTGGTCGAGTCTCTCCTGTATTTTGTGAGATGTTCTTTGCAATGGACCATTCGGTTGTGCGCAAAAGTACCAGACTCAGGGTGAGAAATTTGCATCCTGGCGGGGTACAACCTGTCCTTAGCAAGCCCGAGGTTGTCCATGATGCTTATAAAGGGCCAGGGAGCTCCAAGTCCCCATTGGTACTGTCTTCTGGTTCTGATGGTGATGGGTCCAAAACTGACTCGGGCTACCGACACTACTTGGTGTCGATGATCGAGCTGTTGGGGGTCAATGAAGAGGCCCTGACAGTTGCCCTAATAACTGTGATGGCGCCGTGCCATGCTACCAAATCATGTGTTAAAGCGGATAAAAGGAAGCTGGTCTCACTTCTTATTGAAGTGAGGACTAGGAGCAGTCGCCTCTACCGGGGTCGTGTGTCTTGCAAGTAGTTGCAGTTGCTGGGTGTGTTACTTTTGGGTGGTGTGTTGATGTGGACTTACGCGTGCCTGCCACGCTCTTTTGTCTTTAGCTCTGATTGGTTACAATGGTATAACTGTTTTGATTCCTCGAACTGATTATGGCTTTTTCTAATCATGAGGAATGTGAATTTGAATTTCATTCTAAATGAAATTCAATTATGGAATGAACAATGTATCCTATTGCTTTGTTGCTCTCCTGTCCTATAAAGGAGATTTGATGGCTCATTATTAAGGGTTGTTGTTTTTTTTGGGTCCGAAGGCTTAGAATAGGTACAGTTAGTGGTAATGCAGGATTTTGAAGGTATTATGTAGGAAATCATGCTGGGTTGGGAATAGTATGAAATAAGTATACTATGCTTTTGTAATTAGTGATTGAAAGAAATCTAAAAAAATTAAGACATTGTACTCTCTTGTGTATGGGCCATGGGTTATGAATGGATTTATCAAGGGTTTGTTCATTCAGTTTCAATGGTGTAGTTGAAAGTGTAATTTTTTCTCTTGCTTTAACTTAATGAGTTAATCAAATGCTTGAACACAAATTGCATGTTTATGGTTATATGCTCAGGATTCACTAAGGAGTATTGTTTTAATATACTGACAAATATCATGGTAGCAAAGCACTATGGTGATAAGTTCATTTTCATCTGAATTACATTTTATATGACTCCCACCCAATGGATGAGCCACTGGATAGTATTGGTAAATTCCTTTCAGGTATAGGACTGTGACTCTAAGCACGGTGATTAAATACTCGAACATTTTAACAAATATCAACTGCTATCTCTTTTTGGGATATAGATCTTATGATAATTTTCAGTCTCCTTACTTTGGGATATCTGCTATTATTCTTTGGTTTTACCACAACTAGGGTAATGACTATCTATTAGTGTTAGTGGGGACTGCATCTATAAGAAGAAGTGTTCTTACATATCATGAAACATTCTTATGAACACACTTGGGTTTACCCACCTTGGTTTCACAGAGCCAAAAGTGTAGGAGATGTCAGTATTTGACTGACTCTTGTTAGTTGGCCACTAGCCTTTGCAGTTCTTTATAACGGAGGTTGGCTACCTCTTAGAGAATTGCAAATCCTATGTGGGAAAAAACACCAACAGATTGTAAGATATACACAAAATGGATCTACATTGAAAATTCGGTAGGAAAATTCAAGCAAATACAATTGGTAGATGCAAAACCAAAGAAATGTGAAATTGTGGACTATAATGATTGTAGAATATACATAATGGATTTTTTTTAAAGGTTTTATAAACTTTCAATCAAATGTAATTGGTAGATGCATAGAAAAATTTCACAACCTTCACCAAAATCCTTGTCGATTTCCTTAATATGGGAAATTTGGAACAAGGTATGGACATCCATCAAAGCATAATATGAAGATGAATTTTCTCAAATGTTGTGGTTGTAGACTCCATTTTCAAATCTATGTAAAATGTGTGAGGATAGACAAATCTTGTGAACTATTTGACAAAATATTTCAAAGAATTATAATCTCATGGAATACACTCTAACTAGAAAAGTTGCATCACTACCCTCATAACAATCTCTCAATTTGTTTTAGTTTCTATTGTGTTAATCAATTTGAAACTTAATTGTGATACATTAAGTTCATTGTCAAATTGTCATTTGTGTGTCAAGTTTGTCAAAATCCAAAATGATCAATTATTAATAAAATCATGGATCATGTAATATTGGGATGGGTGACCTCCTAGGAAGGCCTAGTGCTTCATCACTTTGAGAATCATTTAGATGGCAATGAGTGCTAAGTGGACCATTCATTATCATGAGAGATGGGTTCTTGTGAAACACTACTCATGAAACATGGGTCAATGAGTTTGACTTGTAAAACTACATAATTGAATCTTGATAACAATATCAAAATTTGACACAATGTGAAAAATACTTCCTACTCGTCAATAGATCATGTTGTCAAAATCTAGAATTTCAAATTATGAATTCTTTGTAATTAATCAATAGATCATGTTGTCAATTGAACCTGTTGGGATTTTTTTACTGCAACCCACACGTGTTTCCTAGAAGCTCCTATGAACTCACCACATTCAATAATAAAAGACTAGGAACAGTATGGCCAACTTAACGAGAATAGAAATAAGGCTAATTCTTCTACACTTCGGACTCTATAAAATCCAGGAGAGTATTCCCTAACATGTGCTCTTAACATACAACATTTAAACAATTCATTTAATTTGCACACAGGTAAGCAATAAATAGATCCCCAATTAATGTTAAAGGATGAAATCCTTCAAGAAATTGGCTATTCCTTAAAAAAGACTCATGTCCATTTAACCGAGAATCGCAAAATTCACATAAAGTAAATTGATAGGAAATGTTTGAGTAAAATATCCTGATGCCATAACACAAAACATACGGGAATTAAATGTAATCAGAATTCCATTGCCATATCCCAGCGCATGAAGTCAAAAGAGAAAACTAAACTATAGGGTAAATTTCATTTTGAACACTTATGATCTATTATGAATTGCATTACAACACATATATCTATACCTGAGTTTATTACTCCTTTATGAATCCTATTTATTATATTGCATGAATTTACTGGTTAACTGAAGCATTTAACCGATCCTTTGAACCAGAGCTATAGTTAAACATAATTCATAGTAAAGAACAAATGTAAATCAATGAAAATCATCTTTGATCGATATTTCATTGATAATCCATGTAACATAACACAATAGGAGAGAAAATAAACTCCAAATATTCATGAGTTTGATAAAAACATGCTCAAAAACCCCATGATTAACAAAGCTCTCCAATCTGACTCAAATCTTTTTAAAACCTGGACTTACAATTCATACTCTCTATATTACTAGACTCTTATTTCTCATATTTTGGGTATTTCAACCGACCACTCTCTTGGCCCAGAATTCCCTTTTATAAAACAAGGAAGCCAACAAGCTTCAGGTTGGAGAGTACACATGTCCATTTGTAATTGAACCGCTAACTCCTGATTCAGTTACAATTCTATTATGCGAGTGGAGAGCATAAGACAAAGATCACCATTAGTTGATAAGGAGGAAAGAAAACATTGCTCCAAAGGCTGCTCCCCATACATCGAAGGCATGCTTAGCCATTATAGTATTAACTCCACCTCAGTACCCTGTACTTGGAGTCAAAAGGAGAATGCAATTTTAGAATATAATATCTAAGGCCAAACCTGTATTATACATAACCAAGTTGTAATTCTCGACTATAACACTCATAATTCTAGTTCATCAGTGAACACCTTTTTCCATAATTCAAACTCCTCCTCGAAAGGCCATTGGAAAGCCACAACCCGATCAACCTTGTTTTGATAGGGAGCATACTTTACCATTATTGATATGGCCTTTTTATCAAAGTTCTCTAAGAAACTTATAACAAAAGATAACTTTTCCAATCTATTCTCTAGCATTCATATGCCAGCTTTTTTGCATATCTCATGTGTTTGAGACATCATTATATTGTTCATTTTCTCCTTCCAAACCTACAAGGGTTTGAATTCATCCTGACTATGTAAAATATGAGGCAATGGGGTCAGGTCCTTTCCATCATACACATCTTTCAACAATTTAATCTTGGATTCCATTGGGGTGGAAAATCCTTGAAACTTATGCGCAACAATTCCCTTGAACAATTGATATGTTGCAATACTAGTAGGATATTTATCACCATGATATTTTTCCCCTGCTGCCATGAATTTCAACTTCTCGATTCTAGGGCTCCATTTGTTTAGCAATGGGATGGACAATTATTTATCCCTTGGAAACATTTTTAGTGCTTTCAACATTAGGACATAATTTGCATGAACACTGTTTAGCTTACTCTGGACCGTTCTGTTTAAATGTTTAAAAATAGTGTCCACTATCACTGCATTGCTTCTCCCTACTGCATCTCAGATTTGCTTTACCATCTCCTTATATTCTTCAACCTGATGAATCGGTTTCTCCCTAGAAGGTCCCCCTCCAGGGCTAGTAGCCCTCTCAATAGCGATAGGAACTTGTCCCATATTATATGGAATAATAGCCAAAGACTGTGATTGTGCAGGAGGTTGAGACTACTCTATTGGTGGGCCGGGAATAGTGTGGCTAGAACTGGCTTGCTTTGGAGATCTCATGGTATCCATTTTTTGCCTCAATAAAGCCAATTCAGTTTCTAACTCTGCTACCTTTTTTTGACTCTTATTATATTCAATAATAATGTCATTATATTGGCCTCTTAGAGTATCCCGATCCTTGGTAAAATCTTCAATAGTTGCTTTGGTGAGTTTGACAACATTCATGACCATATCAATAGCTTCCAATGTTGGGGTGTCAGCAACTCTCCTCACAACCAAGTGACCACTGAAGTCAGAAGGTTTTGCAACAACTGGCTTTTTAGAGCCAGTGGATAGGGACCAGATTGCCAATGCATCCCATTCATCACTAAAGTCTGATCCCTTGAGTGCCAATGTAGCCTCCTATTCAATAGCAAGAAGTGGCTTATTAGCCCTTCTTATTGTGTCAAACACCACAACATCAACGATATCCCATTCAGGGAGTAGCAATACTCCACTTTTTTGTACCAATTACTGGCCCTACTTTGGTGTTATTGCTTTGAATTTCTCTCTCATCTGTTCCCTGACCTTAGCTTGAATTACCTTCTTTGGGAGCTCTAGATGCATAATTCTCTCATGTGCCACCTTCTCAGCATATAATGCAATATGTGCTCTCCACACAAAATCTTTAAAAGCATTGGTTTGAATAAAAGAGTCATCCATCATGAACTCTCTGCAGGCTTCTATTCTCAAGTCATCATTGCTTGTTATTCCTTTGATTTCATCTTTTTCTAACCTCAAAGAAACTATACCTGAACCTATTGCAATATCAACTGGGTCCAATGGCATCTCATGATGCATTTCATTTGAAGTGACAATAAAGTCATCATTCTCATCACCATCACAATCAACAATCTTTACTCTTTCAACCCTCTGCCTCTTTGGTGATGGTGGGAAAGCCTATTCTGAAAAACTTGGAGAAGAATCCAAATCAACAACATTTGGTACTGACTGCCTTGAAGAAGATGGTGCAATATTTTTAGCAACATCTTCAGCCCTAATTCCCTTTCTTCTAGAAAAAACCCTTATCTTCTTTTGGGGCTGATAAGTAGGCCTCTCCTCTTCCTTTACCTCAGGGTACTCCTCGATGGTTTATGATTTTACCCTTTCTTCCACAACCCTTTCATCTTTCAAAACCCCAACCAAGCTCCCAAAATTTTTAATAGCATACATTTCCCTACTAAACCCATCTTTAGCATTAGGTATGGGATTGAAACCAGGTATTTTCTCCTGCTTAATTTTTACCATTTTAGAGTAGGAAATGTATAGTGCGTTTCTATCATCTTGTAACTCCAAATCAAAAATATTCTTGATGATGTCCTCAAGAAAGTAGAAGTTGTGGTCAAAATATCCTATCTGATGTTTTGCCTTCATTTGAGAGATAAAACCCTCAGAATCATGATTCCTGGGGTACACAATCCTTAGCCTATAAGGTCCAAGTAATTTATGAAACTTCTTCCATCCTCCCTTTGCCATAACAAAATCGGTAAATGCTGTATATTTAGAGAAGAAAGAACCATTCTTCTATTCAACTGGCAAGTGTACTTCCTGAGCGCCCCCAACTGCCTCATGATTTCCAAAAATCCAGTTCTAAGGGGCACCTCCCTTCGTAGAACCTTTGGATTGACATTAGTGCCAAAAACCCTAAAAACTTTGGTATTACAATAGGGGATAATGTCTCCCCAATTGTGCATTATGTTCAATTCAGGCCTTCTCTCCATCAACCTCAAGAAGTCATGAATTTCTTTTGGGATTCTTGGGGAGTCATGAACTAGAGCTTGCCTTAATTTAGATCCAAAGACATTATGGAAAGTTACATAATCAAACTTATGATCATGCATGTCAAGAATGCTAGTCTAATATTAGACATGCATTTCAATATTTCCTTCCTTCTTCTTTAATTCCATATCTTTTTCGAACACAGCCTGACCCCTATACAGAAACATGTGGATTAACAAAGAATACCATCTGAATCCAACTCGATTATTCCCCTCCTTTAGGGCTACCAGACCTGTGTGCATCTTCTCTGCGAAATAAGTGGCAAAATCATATATTACATTAAAACTTGGGTGCTAGAGATTTACTGCCATATACATAATATCGGTAGGCAAGGTTTTCTTTAAGTTGAATCCCAAAACTTGACATAAAGCACAAACAGTCTTCTTGAAATAAATGGAGAAATATTCCACAGGAAAAGGTTCAAGCTCATTCCTACCAATTACTACCTTCTTCTGATTTTTTCCCCTTCCTGAGACTGCCAAATGAGGTATTAAAAAAGATGTTCTGAACAAACCCCTAGTATTTCTATATTATTGTCTGAAAACCTCCAAGTTGACAAGAACCATATCCCGAGTCCATTCGTGCAATTTGAAAATATCTACAATTTCTTCTTTGGTTATCTTAATCATCTGCACACTAGCATGTGTTCTGACAATTCAAGCCATAGGGTCATTTCTAGCACCAATGTCTTTTAAAAGATCCACATCCATATAAACATTAGAAACCACCAATTCACCCAGGTCTAACCTCTAGGGGTTACACAAAGGAACCGAAAAATTCCTGTTCCCAAACCAATTGGAGAATAACTACCACCCGGTGTATGGTAACTCGTCATCTTGAATTGCACATTGCTTATCTGTCAATCCTTCCAAGATTCAAGGCCCAAAGAACAAAACCTTTCCCTCCTGCTTCTTACTAGTAGAGGGTTGTAACAAATCAATAATATCTTGGGATAAAGACCTGGTAGTGGTTTCAAAACTAGAACTTCGGGCCTTGGGTGCCATTTATACTAGACTAATGATAATTCAAACTAGGGTTTGCTTATTTTCAGATAGAAAATAATTACAATTTTCTCCTTTAGGCTTAACAAATTTTTTTTCAATATTCAAAAATCCCTAGCAATTATCTAGACAAGCTCTAAAAGCGAATTTATTCAATCAATTCTTCAAGAACAAAAACAGGAATAATCATGAATTGCCCTGCAAGCAACCATAAAATCTTCTAAATTTACAAGAAATGGCGTACGTGCTACTTACAGTTTCAATCACAGAACATCTAGGGCAACGAAATTGAGAAATCGTAACCACAACTTGCTTCACTCGATACCAAGAAATTCTTCCTCAATGTAGAGATACAGAACGAAAATAGTAATTCACAAATTTTAGTGTTTAATTATGCAGGCAGAGTCGAACTCGGCCATTATATTCACTCGCGTGAGATAAAACGGCTATAGTACAATACCAATTTATTTTTAAATATGAGTCGTTGATCAATCACAACGTTGGCCAGGAGAACGACTCAAATTTATTCAAAATAGTTTGAAAATGCCATGTTCTCCCTCCAGTCACCAAACAGATAGGATATTCACCTACTGGGCACCACATTAGTACAAAAATGGGCCCCACCTTTGTTATCAGTGCACAACATTAGAGTCCACGTGTGACCAAATCGGACACCTCGTAGCATTATTGAAACTACAGTTTTAATTGCGCGAGGTCAGTGAGGAACAACCATGATGCATCGGTACTGAAATAGCTGTTGGCATCAACCTTCATCATCGATCAACGAGAAAAACTGGTCCCCACCATCAAATGTGACAGATGGGAGCATCTCGCATGCCTCACACCATATTTGTGACATTAGCAGAAACCTTGCGAGGTCTGCGAGCAACGTTCAAGATTGAAATCATTTCATCCGATGGCCGTGCAATCTACACATGCAAAAAAGTTATTTCGTCTGACTTTATTATTTCTTAAGTCTAGGTCGGTCCATGCCCTATGCTTTAAGAACAAATTTGAGCCATCGTTTGTCATTGTCCTAGGCAATGTCCCATTCTCCATTTTAATAGTTGTTTTATTTTGCAGGGGGTGTTTTTAATGACTGTCGATCTTCCTACGATTGATCCTGACCACTCCCCGCGATCTTGCAATGACATCACTGCTGGTTGTTTGGTGATTGCAATATCATGGGTGAGCGCCATGTGTCCCAAGCTACTGATGCCAAAAAGGAATTAATAAAGCGTTTAATATTTGTGTCAGACTTAAATACGTTATAAAGTGGGTTACTAAAATAGCTGCGAGATGCACATGGTCAAGATCAACGGTGATGTTATGTTTGGTGCTGTTGACTGCTGTGTTTTTAATGACCGTCGATCTTCCTACGATTGATCCTGACAGCTCCCTGCGATCTCATGATGACATCACCGCTGGTTGTTTGGGGATTGCGATATCATGGGTGAGCGCCATGTGTCCCAAGCTACCGATGCCGAAAAGAGATTAATAAAGCGTTTAATATTTGTGTCGGACTTAAATATGTTATAAAGTGGGTTACTAAAATAGCTGCAAGATGCACGTGCTCGAGATCGACGGTGATGTTATAATCTTGGTAAAAATTTGCTCGACGGTTATGTTTGGTGCTGATGACTGCTGTGTTTTTAATGACCGTCGGTCTTCCTACGATTGATCCTAATCGCTCCCCGCAATCTCGCGATGACATCACCGCTGGTTGTTTGGTGATTGCGATATCATGGGTGAGCGCCATGTGTCCCAAGCTGCCGATGCCAAAAAGGGATTAATAAAGCATTTAATATTTGTGTCAGACTTAAATACGTTATAAAATGGGTTACTAAAACAACTGCAAGATGCACGTGCTTGAGATCAATGGTGATGTTATAATCTTGGTAAAAATTTTCTTGACGGTTATGTTTGGTGCTGCTAACTACTGTGAGTGAACCATTTGCCGATGGTAGGAATCAACGGTTGCCTGCTATCGCGTGATCCAAAGATGTAGGATGTTTAGTGATTGCAATATCACGGGTGGGTGTCACATGCATTCCTTTGGCGCTGCCTTTTGTGGTGGGCCCTCGATGTTGACATGGAGATTTCATCAGCCCTTTTGAAGATGGTCGTTCGATGATCTGACAAAAATAAAAGATCGAAGGTTGAAGTTTAAATTCGCATCAAATGCGATTGGAGCCATTGGCGTGACATGCAAATGAGCTTTAATGGTGGACGAGACATCTACTGGCTCAATTCAATCGACATAAAGTATCGGCTCTTTTTCTATCTTTATCACAAAAGCATTCAAGTATTTTCCAAGCAGTTCAGAGCCAGAGATAAAGTTTTTCGAGCAATCACTGTGAAGTTTGGTTCTCTGCAAGGCATGAAATCCTGTGAGTTATTTTCTAAACTACTGGGTTAATTTGACTATGTCTTTGCGAAGGGTTCTATTGTGCTGGTGAAGGGGTTTTGTTAATTATTGTCGTAGGGTTATTGGTTAGTTTGAATTATTGGAATTGCACAGTTGTGTTGTATTTTTGTGTTCTGGGTACCCCTAGTTTCTTCGAGGATTTGATTTTTAAAAGAAGCCCTAGTTGTTTAAGATGGCACCACCAAAGCAACACTCTAGCCATGTTGATTATTTGAAGAGGAATTTGTATGATGACTTCCTGGATCAACTCTCGTTGTCAACAAATGACAGAAATAGTGGTTTGGTTTTAATGAATGGAAAGACCCTAGGTGAAGGTCTACTGTGTAGAAATTATAACATTGCAAATGCCAGGATTCCTATGACTAGTCTTGAAATGTTTAGGCTGTGGTATGGACAACAAAACTTACCTCACCCCTTCTCTAATGCCTAGAGATACAGCATGGGGAAACTAACAGTGCCAAATATGTTCCTTGATAGTGAAGGACCACCATTTCATGTGGATCTCTTTGAACCCTACTTGAAGTATACTTATTTTTCAGTGGGACAGGTATTGTGGATGGAAGTCCCAGAGCATATGAGAGTTGTGCCCATGGTGATTGATGCTGATATCCAATATCATAATTCCAAGTATTTTGATTATGCTTCTCAAGTGTTTAAGGAGCTAGATGCAGGGTTGATGATGATAAAGAATGGTGCCTTTTTCCTGCACCTCAAGAGTTATTCATTGTTGATGCACTTGGTGCTATATTTCGGACAAGAGTTAGGATGGTGGCCTCGGGAGCTAAGGATTTCACAAATGGATAAAGAAGGTAGGCCACTACCTATTCAGTTATGGACTACTTTTTGGGACAACAGGTTTGCTAATTCCAATTTCTTGCATTTTGAGGAATTCTTTGTGAAGCCTATATATAGATTTTTTAATCATCCTTGTGATTATTCTTTATCTGAAGAAGTAAAGAGGTTTCTTAGGCCTAGGGATTATAATGGACCAATCAACCACAACTGGGGGGATTGGTATTGCTTGGAAAATGCCACAATGATTAGGGTTAGGTTTTGAGGATACACCATTCATTTTCCCTAGAACAGTCCCAAATAGAATTACATAAATAGAAATTGTTAGGCAAATGGATTTCTCCAGTGTCATGAACTAAAGTTCATATGGGAAATAGGCCTTTATGCCCAGTACATTGTGTTTTGGTGATTTTATTGTGTTGGCAAAGGAGGGATACAATTTGATTCTAGATAAGTTATTGCATTACAACATGAGAAGGGCACCATCAAGAAAAAACTTTGATCCAGAGGGATATATCCATTCTACCAGACAAAGAATAAATTTTGGAGGGTACTAGAATGTGCCCTATTAGTCTGATGACATAATCAGAAAATTGGAGGAAGAGGAAGCATAAATGGTGATTGAGAAGCATGATCATGAGTTGGTAGATGCTGAGCTATTATCCTCCATTAAAGGAATATCAGAAGATGACATGCCAAAAGGCTCATCTAGGAAGGTATCAAAAATAAAGACTTAGGATTATGCCTATACTACCAGAGAAACAAATGTTGAGGAATCTATGGATATGGATACAATACATGAAGATTATAGGTCTCTTATAGCAGAGGATGGATTTGTGAAGTCCTCAAAGTTTAAAACATTCTTGTACAAACAAAAAGGAAAAGAAATAAGAGGACTGGTTGAAAATGTCACACTAGGAAATGAGGACCAATTGTTAAAAAGCTTAAGGGATGAGGTGGATAAAAAGATGACAAACATGACCCCTGAAAAGGGAAGAGAGATGTTAGAAAAGGTAGGCATTATGATCTTCCCAGGGCTGGATCTCAATTTTGCATTAATTTTCGACAGTTTCCTGAAGGACAACAATGCTACCCACAAGCTCAGCATAGAGAAGATGACAGAGGTGTATACAGGATCAAGATATTATCCTAATGATGAAACATTGATGATCTGGGCTTTGTATCCCCCTTATAAGAAGTCAATTTTTATTGATACTGAGAAGGAATTCAGACATGTCATGACTCTGAAGGTTGGAGAGGCTGATCCTGTTGCAACTGTAGACATTGGGATCAATATAGAAAAGTTGAATAAAGCCTAGATCCAAGCATTGATCAAAGAGAGGGAAATGTATAAAACCAACAATGAGAGAATGCTGAGAGAGAATGAACGTTTAAAGGACTTGGTAGGTGCTGTAACAAGGCCCACGGAGATGCTCACCCAAAGTTAGAGTTCATAGAAGAAGGACCATTAGGAGGGGTCAACTGCATACTCTCAAGGGAAAATGGATGCACTTGCTACAATAATCAAAAGGAGGCAGGTTGTTTTAACCAATTGGTTAAATAAACTCTAGGGAAAACATTCATAATACATGGATGCAATAAAAGAACACAGGAGAGTGGATAGAAGAATTTAAGAAAAACTTGAGGATTTAGAGCAAAGGGATACTCCTAGTAATGTAGAGATTGAAAATGCTAATTGTATCATGGATAGGCAGAGGGATTTCTTTGAGGAATTACAAGGGGATGTGCAGGGGTTGATGGAAGCTGTTGAAGACAGATTGAATAAGTTTTGTGATGATGAAGGAAAACTGAAAGAAGTAAATACATGGAAAAATGAATGTGAAACAATATTCCAAAAGATGTTAAAAACAACGACTGCGGAAGACATAACATTGGATGAAGCATGTGAACAGAATAAACGAATGATAAAGATGGGGATTGTGATCTGTGATGCGTTGGGAGATGCAGATAGTCATGAGTGCCAATATTACACTGAGCACATGTCTGAAGTCCACTTGTGGCTTAACAAAAATTAGTTAATGATAAACTTGTTAACATTTTTGCTTAAAACTTTCCGAAAAGGCACGTCCTTTTGCAAACTAAATGTATAAGTATCCGTTGTTGGATAATGAAACGAGAGTTAGAAGAGAAGAAATTAGATTAAGATAGACTGTTGTAAGCACAATATTTCAGAATGATGACATTCAAGAAGACTATGTTGCATGTGT
This sequence comes from Sequoiadendron giganteum, assembly GCA_007115665.2. Lineage (NCBI taxonomy): Eukaryota > Viridiplantae > Streptophyta > Pinopsida > Cupressales > Cupressaceae > Sequoiadendron > Sequoiadendron giganteum. The sequence goes on from CM021101.1 coordinate 200,258,519, forward strand.
AAATTTTGAGGAAGATAATAAAAGACTGTTGATTTAGTGGCTTCATTCTAGTATCAATTGTTTGTTGGATTCTTGCGATTATTTGATTGTCTCCAATCTGATGTTTCCTGATTGTTTAAATTGAAGTATCAACTATACATTCAATCTATCAGTGCACATTTTCTTTGTCTGTGTAATTTGATTTATTGGGTTCTTTAGTAAAGAAGTAAAATTCCTTTCAATCAAATACATTAATCTGGGAATGTTATTTGGATCAGTAAGAAGAATCAGATAATTAGATTTGATATTCTTCCTCAAGTAGGGTTTATCAATTACATCCTTGCATGTTTATACTAGTTATAAACTCATCATTGTATGCCAAATTATTAGAGAATTTGATAGATAAAAACTACTCATCTAAGGCTTTCATTTGACTCTGTTTTACCCAATAAGGGACTGGTCTCCCTTGTTACATTAGTTTTATTCATTTCATTTGACATCTCTTAATTGAACATATTAATTCATACCTTGATATTGCATATACAATTTATACCAAATTAGGATCATATCTTTCCACCATCAAATTACCATTTGTGGATAGTTAGGTCAAGTAGGAAACATAATTCAAAATCAGTGTCATTCATATAGGTGCACCTACCTAGGTTTAGTAGAGCCTTAAGAGTAGAGGGCTCAACCACATTGGTTGTCCTTGTTAGTTGGCCATTAACGTAGTAAGAGTGTGGAAACCTCTTGTGGTTCATTTGAGCCAACGTTTTTGAGACCTAACAAATTGGTGACTCCGCTAGGGATAACTTGAGAAAAGTTTAGAGTAGACAACCTTTCCATATAGAGTCATTAGAGAAAGATTCATAGTTGAAGAAACTTAAAAATTGACTCCGCTAGGTAAAATAACAACATTTTCTCACTTTTGGAAAAAGTGGGTGGCAACTTTGAATGAATAAAGGTATCGAAACTAATAAAATAAGATATAGATCAGAAAGAAATCATCCTAGAGTTCAGACCATCACAGTTACTCACAACATGCAAGGAAGAAGATCCTTGTACAAAGACAATGATGGTTCTGATGATAAAGGAAAGTCAACTTACAAAAACAATCATGGCAAGAAAGTATTTAAAGACTTAGACACATCAGCTAAGAACAAAGCATCAAAATTATTGCTGGAAACACACAATTCGTATGATACACTTGCAAATGAAGAAATCCCACCTAAAGAATTTCACACTCCTGAGGGAAAGAAAAGTCCTTCCCACTGAATAGACCTTGAGAAAGCTGATGAGCAAATGGCTAAGTTTGAAGCTAGGAAAAGGAGAGAGTTTGAATATGAGCAAGGACTTGAGTATGATGAAACATTTGAGGAAAATCATGAACTCATGGCACAAGATGAAGAAGATACACAGTGGGAGCATATGAGACAACATGCATAAAAATTAAGGGTAGAATATGAGCAACAACTTCAAGCAATGGAAGAATTAAGGAAGGTGAAATTACACAAAGCTCAAATCAAAACACCAATGACTGACTCACCCAAGTATACCCCTCCTCATAAGAATAATATATGAAGCCATCAAATTCCCCACAAGCCCACCAAAATCCACCAAAGAATCAAAATAGAAACACAAATGCTCCACCTCAACACCGAAATATTCGGCCACCCCCTTATCAACAACATATACCCCCACAAGGCCCTCAATATGTGGGAATTAATAATCCAATATATCAGCACCAACAGTACCAAAATCCTCCTCCATAATACACAACTATGATTAGGCAATTTGATTTGGCCAGATTCTAGATATACCCTTACCCTCTGGATAACAATTGGAGGAACCTAGTCCCTAAGTTCACAGGAAGTAATGCAGTTATAGCCGAGGAGCATAAGAGAAACTATAAAGCAGTTATTCAAGACTTGGATATGAAATATGAGGATGTACAGATGAGATTATTTATGATGTCATTGATTGAAGATGCCAGGGATTGGTTTAACAGTCTACCAACAACATCCATTTATTCCATCAATGTGTTTTATGAGCAGTTTCTTTAGCAGTATGGAAATATGTGTGCATAAGATTTTGCTTTGCACGAGCTAGTGACTATCCAAAAGCATCAAAACAGCCTATGACTTTAACCAAAGGTTTGTTAAATTACAAAATAAAATACCTCAGGGATTCAAGTTGGCTGATCCTGATGCATTGAGTATTTATTTGAAATCCTTTGATCCCAAGATAGGATATGAATTGAGAAACAAAGATCCTAGGAATTTGGCTGAAGCTCAAAAGATAGCATTGACTATTGAAAATAATAGGAAAGCTGCAGGGATGTTTTCTAAAAGGGAAAACCCTAGAGTTCCCCATATGCTCCCCCAAATAGATAAGAGAACACATATAGGAATGAAAGACCAAGGCAACATGACATGCCTTATAATAAAAACTGGAAGGATGGGAAGCCGATAAATGATAGACCAAGAAATAAAGAAACACCGGATCTGTTAAAAAGGAAAGGAGCATATATGGTAGATAAAAGTCCATGGTGTTCGGTCTACTATGCACCAGATTCCCCAGAGCATTGTGTTATAGCTTAGTCAATACCAAAAGAAGATACACTAGAAAATGATGGTGGTGATGACCAGAATGTCTATTTAACTTCCCACACTCTTAACCCTTTGGAGCAGGAATATTCATCTTTATAGGAGGAAGGATATGAGTATAATATCGATCACCAAAAATACAATATTCACATGGCCAAGCAACATATTTTTTCTGATCATGAACAAAGTGATAATGATCAAAGTCCCCTTGTTGCATCATGTCAAACTAATAAATATAGTGTGAGGAAACCAAGTGAAGAAGAGATTGAAAGATTGACTATTGCAGTAGTTGAGGAGGCTAGAAACAAATATCAATTGAGGAACAAAACAATGAATAGAGATGAGGGTGTCCCAAGAGGAATATTTATGAAAAATAAAAAGGTATCAGATGAGACATCAAAGAAGATGAATGATAAGTGACCAGAAAAAAATGAGCGGAAAGAATCTCCTAAGGAGGACAATAAAGAGATCCCCATTGAGAAACAAAAGCCAAATCAAGCATCAAAAGGGGAAAAAGAAGAGAACAAAGGAGAACTGATAGAATCAAAGAAGGTGATCAAAACTGAAGGTACATATTTTGACTTCATGCAAACCTTATCTCAATTAAAAATATTTTTCCCATTGCTCGAAATGATGAAAATTCAGGAATATAGGGAGGGTTCCATTCAATTAATGTTCAAAGGAAATAAAAATATAAACCTTGAAAATAAGGAGATCCCCTTAACCACCAATAAAAAAGAAGGAAATAAAAATCCTAGAAGCCTGCTTGATGAATACACCATAGATTGACCCATTCTTCACCACCTTGCTCATAAGTGGCAAGCTAGTAAGAAATTGCATGATAGATTCAGGTGCTTCCTTGAATATTATGCCAGTAGGAGTAATGAAACAACCTGGTATGTGGGTAGATGTAGAAGGGGGAAAATGTTATATCATGGATAGCGGGCCTGTTCCAGTTGTAGGAATAATGAAAAATGTGGAAGTAAGGTTAGCAACTTACCCACAAGCTGCTTACAATATTGATATCATAGTAATTGACACACCTCCTCAGTTTGGAATGCTACTGTCAAGACGATGGACTGCAGTGGTAGGAGGCAATGTACAGTTCGATTTGTCATATGCCACCATACCAGTAAAAGGTGAAGATGTCAAGTTGTATAGGGAACCAAGAATGAATCAGATTATTGAATGTGTTCCTCAGGAACAACTTAATTGCTTATGTGATGTAGATTTGGGAAGTTTTAGAGTAGAACTATCTCAACTTGAGTTGATGAGAAAAGATCCAATTGATAAAAATATTTCTGAAAATCAACAAGGGATATGGAAAATGTATTTCAATGGAGCATGCAGCCATGAAGGTAATGGAGATGGGATAGTTTTTATATTGCCCGATGGTTGCACTTTCAAATATTCATTCTTGTTAGCATTTGAATGTACTAAAAATGTGGTAGAATATGAATCTTTGTTAACCAGATTGAATATAGTTGTTAAACACAAGATTCAACTCCTAGCAATTCTTGGAGACTC
>CM021101.1:200262730-200306701 GCA_007115665.2 Sequoiadendron giganteum
CTTCTGGTTCTGATGGTGATGGGTCCAAAACTGACTCGGGCTACCGACACTACTTGGTGTCGATGATCGAGCTGTTGGGGGTCAATGAAGAGGCCCTGACAGTTGCCCTAATAACTGTGATGGCGCCGTGCCATGCTACCAAATCATGTGTTAAAGCGGATAAAAGGAAGCTGGTCTCACTTCTTATTGAAGTGAGGACTAGGAGCAGTCGCCTCTACCGGGGTCGTGTGTCTTGCAAGTAGTTGCAGTTGCTGGGTGTGTTACTTTTGGGTGGTGTGTTGATGTGGACTTACGCGTGCCTGCCACGCTCTTTTGTCTTTAGCTCTGATTGGTTACAATGGTATAACTGTTTTGATTCCTCGAACTGATTATGGCTTTTTCTAATCATGAGGAATGTGAATTTGAATTTCATTCTAAATGAAATTCAATTATGGAATGAACAATGTATCCTATTGCTTTGTTGCTCTCCTGTCCTATAAAGGAGATTTGATGGCTCATTATTAAGGGTTGTTGTTTTTTTTGGGTCCGAAGGCTTAGAATAGGTACAGTTAGTGGTAATGCAGGATTTTGAAGGTATTATGTAGGAAATCATGCTGGGTTGGGAATAGTATGAAATAAGTATACTATGCTTTTGTAATTAGTGATTGAAAGAAATCTAAAAAAATTAAGACATTGTACTCTCTTGTGTATGGGCCATGGGTTATGAATGGATTTATCAAGGGTTTGTTCATTCAGTTTCAATGGTGTAGTTGAAAGTGTAATTTTTTCTCTTGCTTTAACTTAATGAGTTAATCAAATGCTTGAACACAAATTGCATGTTTATGGTTATATGCTCAGGATTCACTAAGGAGTATTGTTTTAATATACTGACAAATATCATGGTAGCAAAGCACTATGGTGATAAGTTCATTTTCATCTGAATTACATTTTATATGACTCCCACCCAATGGATGAGCCACTGGATAGTATTGGTAAATTCCTTTCAGGTATAGGACTGTGACTCTAAGCACGGTGATTAAATACTCGAACATTTTAACAAATATCAACTGCTATCTCTTTTTGGGATATAGATCTTATGATAATTTTCAGTCTCCTTACTTTGGGATATCTGCTATTATTCTTTGGTTTTACCACAACTAGGGTAATGACTATCTATTAGTGTTAGTGGGGACTGCATCTATAAGAAGAAGTGTTCTTACATATCATGAAACATTCTTATGAACACACTTGGGTTTACCCACCTTGGTTTCACAGAGCCAAAAGTGTAGGAGATGTCAGTATTTGACTGACTCTTGTTAGTTGGCCACTAGCCTTTGCAGTTCTTTATAACGGAGGTTGGCTACCTCTTAGAGAATTGCAAATCCTATGTGGGAAAAAACACCAACAGATTGTAAGATATACACAAAATGGATCTACATTGAAAATTCGGTAGGAAAATTCAAGCAAATACAATTGGTAGATGCAAAACCAAAGAAATGTGAAATTGTGGACTATAATGATTGTAGAATATACATAATGGATTTTTTTTAAAGGTTTTATAAACTTTCAATCAAATGTAATTGGTAGATGCATAGAAAAATTTCACAACCTTCACCAAAATCCTTGTCGATTTCCTTAATATGGGAAATTTGGAACAAGGTATGGACATCCATCAAAGCATAATATGAAGATGAATTTTCTCAAATGTTGTGGTTGTAGACTCCATTTTCAAATCTATGTAAAATGTGTGAGGATAGACAAATCTTGTGAACTATTTGACAAAATATTTCAAAGAATTATAATCTCATGGAATACACTCTAACTAGAAAAGTTGCATCACTACCCTCATAACAATCTCTCAATTTGTTTTAGTTTCTATTGTGTTAATCAATTTGAAACTTAATTGTGATACATTAAGTTCATTGTCAAATTGTCATTTGTGTGTCAAGTTTGTCAAAATCCAAAATGATCAATTATTAATAAAATCATGGATCATGTAATATTGGGATGGGTGACCTCCTAGGAAGGCCTAGTGCTTCATCGTTTTGAGAATCATTTAGATGGAATGAGTGCTAAGTGGACCATTCATTATCATGAGAGATGGGTTCTTGTGAAACACTACTCATGAAACATGGGTCAATGAGTTTGACTTGTAAAACTACATAATTGAATCTTGATAACAATATCAAAATTTGACACAATGTGAAAAATACTTCCTACTCGTCAATAGATCATGTTGTCAAAATCTAGAATTTCAAATTATGAATTCTTTGTAATTAATCAATAGATCATGTTGTCAATTGAACCTGTTGGGATTTTTTTACTGCAACCCACACGTGTTTCCTAGAAGCTCCTATGAACTCACCACATTCAATAATAAAAGACTAGGAACAGTATGGCCAACTTAACGAGAATAGAAATAAGGCTAATTCTTCTACACTTCGGACTCTATAAAATCCAGGAGAGTATTCCCTAACATGTGCTCTTAACATACAACATTTAAACAATTCATTTAATTTGCACACAGGTAAGCAATAAATAGATCCCCAATTAATGTTAAAGGATGAAATCCTTCAAGAAATTGGCTATTCCTTAAAAAAGACTCATGTCCATTTAACCGAGAATCGCAAAATTCACATAAAGTAAATTGATAGGAAATGTTTGAGTAAAATATCCTGATGCCATAACACAAAACATACGGGAATTAAATGTAATCAGAATTCCATTGCCATATCCCAGCGCATGAAGTCAAAAGAGAAAACTAAACTATAGGGTAAATTTCATTTTGAACACTTATGATCTATTATGAATTGCATTACAACACATATATCTATACCTGAGTTTATTACTCCTTTATGAATCCTATTTATTATATTGCATGAATTTACTGGTTAACTGAAGCATTTAACCGATCCTTTGAACCAGAGCTATAGTTAAACATAATTCATAGTAAAGAACAAATGTAAATCAATGAAAATCATCTTTGATCGATATTTCATTGATAATCCATGTAACATAACACAATAGGAGAGAAAATAAACTCCAAATATTCATGAGTTTGATAAAAACATGCTCAAAAACCCCATGATTAACAAAGCTCTCCAATCTGACTCAAATCTTTTTAAAACCTGGACTTACAATTCATACTCTCTATATTACTAGACTCTTATTTCTCATATTTTGGGTATTTCAACCGACCACTCTCTTGGCCCAGAATTCCCTTTTATAAAACAAGGAAGCCAACAAGCTTCAGGTTGGAGAGTACACATGTCCATTTGTAATTGAACCGCTAACTCCTGATTCAGTTACAATTCTATTATGCGAGTGGAGAGCATAAGACAAAGATCACCATTAGTTGATAAGGAGGAAAGAAAACATTGCTCCAAAGGCTGCTCCCCATACATCGAAGGCATGCTTAGCCATTATAGTATTAACTCCACCTCAGTACCCTGTACTTGGAGTCAAAAGGAGAATGCAATTTTAGAATATAATATCTAAGGCCAAACCTGTATTATACATAACCAAGTTGTAATTCTCGACTATAACACTCATAATTCTAGTTCATCAGTGAACACCTTTTTCCATAATTCAAACTCCTCCTCGAAAGGCCATTGGAAAGCCACAACCCGATCAACCTTGTTTTGATAGGGAGCATACTTTACCATTATTGATATGGCCTTTTTATCAAAGTTCTCTAAGAAACTTATAACAAAAGATAACTTTTCCAATCTATTCTCTAGCATTCATATGCCAGCTTTTTTGCATATCTCATGTGTTTGAGACATCATTATATTGTTCATTTTCTCCTTCCAAACCTACAAGGGTTTGAATTCATCCTGACTATGTAAAATATGAGGCAATGGGGTCAGGTCCTTTCCATCATACACATCTTTCAACAATTTAATCTTGGATTCCATTGGGGTGGAAAATCCTTGAAACTTATGCGCAACAATTCCCTTGAACAATTGATATGTTGCAATACTAGTAGGATATTTATCACCATGATATTTTTCCCCTGCTGCCATGAATTTCAACTTCTCGATTCTAGGGCTCCATTTGTTTAGCAATGGGATGGACAATTATTTATCCCTTGGAAACATTTTTAGTGCTTTCAACATTAGGACATAATTTGCATGAACACTGTTTAGCTTACTCTGGACCGTTCTGTTTAAATGTTTAAAAATAGTGTCCACTATCACTGCATTGCTTCTCCCTACTGCATCTCAGATTTGCTTTACCATCTCCTTATATTCTTCAACCTGATGAATCGGTTTCTCCCTAGAAGGTCCCCCTCCAGGGCTAGTAGCCCTCTCAATAGCGATAGGAACTTGTCCCATATTATATGGAATAATAGCCAAAGACTGTGATTGTGCAGGAGGTTGAGACTACTCTATTGGTGGGCCGGGAATAGTGTGGCTAGAACTGGCTTGCTTTGGAGATCTCATGGTATCCATTTTTTGCCTCAATAAAGCCAATTCAGTTTCTAACTCTGCTACCTTTTTTTGACTCTTATTATATTCAATAATAATGTCATTATATTGGCCTCTTAGAGTATCCCGATCCTTGGTAAAATCTTCAATAGTTGCTTTGGTGAGTTTGACAACATTCATGACCATATCAATAGCTTCCAATGTTGGGGTGTCAGCAACTCTCCTCACAACCAAGTGACCACTGAAGTCAGAAGGTTTTGCAACAACTGGCTTTTTAGAGCCAGTGGATAGGGACCAGATTGCCAATGCATCCCATTCATCACTAAAGTCTGATCCCTTGAGTGCCAATGTAGCCTCCTATTCAATAGCAAGAAGTGGCTTATTAGCCCTTCTTATTGTGTCAAACACCACAACATCAACGATATCCCATTCAGGGAGTAGCAATACTCCACTTTTTTGTACCAATTACTGGCCCTACTTTGGTGTTATTGCTTTGAATTTCTCTCTCATCTGTTCCCTGACCTTAGCTTGAATTACCTTCTTTGGGAGCTCTAGATGCATAATTCTCTCATGTGCCACCTTCTCAGCATATAATGCAATATGTGCTCTCCACACAAAATCTTTAAAAGCATTGGTTTGAATAAAAGAGTCATCCATCATGAACTCTCTGCAGGCTTCTATTCTCAAGTCATCATTGCTTGTTATTCCTTTGATTTCATCTTTTTCTAACCTCAAAGAAACTATACCTGAACCTATTGCAATATCAACTGGGTCCAATGGCATCTCATGATGCATTTCATTTGAAGTGACAATAAAGTCATCATTCTCATCACCATCACAATCAACAATCTTTACTCTTTCAACCCTCTGCCTCTTTGGTGATGGTGGGAAAGCCTATTCTGAAAAACTTGGAGAAGAATCCAAATCAACAACATTTGGTACTGACTGCCTTGAAGAAGATGGTGCAATATTTTTAGCAACATCTTCAGCCCTAATTCCCTTTCTTCTAGAAAAAACCCTTATCTTCTTTTGGGGCTGATAAGTAGGCCTCTCCTCTTCCTTTACCTCAGGGTACTCCTCGATGGTTTATGATTTTACCCTTTCTTCCACAACCCTTTCATCTTTCAAAACCCCAACCAAGCTCCCAAAATTTTTAATAGCATACATTTCCCTACTAAACCCATCTTTAGCATTAGGTATGGGATTGAAACCAGGTATTTTCTCCTGCTTAATTTTTACCATTTTAGAGTAGGAAATGTATAGTGCGTTTCTATCATCTTGTAACTCCAAATCAAAAATATTCTTGATGATGTCCTCAAGAAAGTAGAAGTTGTGGTCAAAATATCCTATCTGATGTTTTGCCTTCATTTGAGAGATAAAACCCTCAGAATCATGATTCCTGGGGTACACAATCCTTAGCCTATAAGGTCCAAGTAATTTATGAAACTTCTTCCATCCTCCCTTTGCCATAACAAAATCGGTAAATGCTGTATATTTAGAGAAGAAAGAACCATTCTTCTATTCAACTGGCAAGTGTACTTCCTGAGCGCCCCCAACTGCCTCATGATTTCCAAAAATCCAGTTCTAAGGGGCACCTCCCTTCGTAGAACCTTTGGATTGACATTAGTGCCAAAAACCCTAAAAACTTTGGTATTACAATAGGGGATAATGTCTCCCCAATTGTGCATTATGTTCAATTCAGGCCTTCTCTCCATCAACCTCAAGAAGTCATGAATTTCTTTTGGGATTCTTGGGGAGTCATGAACTAGAGCTTGCCTTAATTTAGATCCAAAGACATTATGGAAAGTTACATAATCAAACTTATGATCATGCATGTCAAGAATGCTAGTCTAATATTAGACATGCATTTCAATATTTCCTTCCTTCTTCTTTAATTCCATATCTTTTTCGAACACAGCCTGACCCCTATACAGAAACATGTGGATTAACAAAGAATACCATCTGAATCCAACTCGATTATTCCCCTCCTTTAGGGCTACCAGACCTGTGTGCATCTTCTCTGCGAAATAAGTGGCAAAATCATATATTACATTAAAACTTGGGTGCTAGAGATTTACTGCCATATACATAATATCGGTAGGCAAGGTTTTCTTTAAGTTGAATCCCAAAACTTGACATAAAGCACAAACAGTCTTCTTGAAATAAATGGAGAAATATTCCACAGGAAAAGGTTCAAGCTCATTCCTACCAATTACTACCTTCTTCTGATTTTTTCCCCTTCCTGAGACTGCCAAATGAGGTATTAAAAAAGATGTTCTGAACAAACCCCTAGTATTTCTATATTATTGTCTGAAAACCTCCAAGTTGACAAGAACCATATCCCGAGTCCATTCGTGCAATTTGAAAATATCTACAATTTCTTCTTTGGTTATCTTAATCATCTGCACACTAGCATGTGTTCTGACAATTCAAGCCATAGGGTCATTTCTAGCACCAATGTCTTTTAAAAGATCCACATCCATATAAACATTAGAAACCACCAATTCACCCAGGTCTAACCTCTAGGGGTTACACAAAGGAACCGAAAAATTCCTGTTCCCAAACCAATTGGAGAATAACTACCACCCGGTGTATGGTAACTCGTCATCTTGAATTGCACATTGCTTATCTGTCAATCCTTCCAAGATTCAAGGCCCAAAGAACAAAACCTTTCCCTCCTGCTTCTTACTAGTAGAGGGTTGTAACAAATCAATAATATCTTGGGATAAAGACCTGGTAGTGGTTTCAAAACTAGAACTTCGGGCCTTGGGTGCCATTTATACTAGACTAATGATAATTCAAACTAGGGTTTGCTTATTTTCAGATAGAAAATAATTACAATTTTCTCCTTTAGGCTTAACAAATTTTTTTTCAATATTCAAAAATCCCTAGCAATTATCTAGACAAGCTCTAAAAGCGAATTTATTCAATCAATTCTTCAAGAACAAAAACAGGAATAATCATGAATTGCCCTGCAAGCAACCATAAAATCTTCTAAATTTACAAGAAATGGCGTACGTGCTACTTACAGTTTCAATCACAGAACATCTAGGGCAACGAAATTGAGAAATCGTAACCACAACTTGCTTCACTCGATACCAAGAAATTCTTCCTCAATGTAGAGATACAGAACGAAAATAGTAATTCACAAATTTTAGTGTTTAATTATGCAGGCAGAGTCGAACTCGGCCATTATATTCACTCGCGTGAGATAAAACGGCTATAGTACAATACCAATTTATTTTTAAATATGAGTCGTTGATCAATCACAACGTTGGCCAGGAGAACGACTCAAATTTATTCAAAATAGTTTGAAAATGCCATGTTCTCCCTCCAGTCACCAAACAGATAGGATATTCACCTACTGGGCACCACATTAGTACAAAAATGGGCCCCACCTTTGTTATCAGTGCACAACATTAGAGTCCACGTGTGACCAAATCGGACACCTCGTAGCATTATTGAAACTACAGTTTTAATTGCGCGAGGTCAGTGAGGAACAACCATGATGCATCGGTACTGAAATAGCTGTTGGCATCAACCTTCATCATCGATCAACGAGAAAAACTGGTCCCCACCATCAAATGTGACAGATGGGAGCATCTCGCATGCCTCACACCATATTTGTGACATTAGCAGAAACCTTGCGAGGTCTGCGAGCAACGTTCAAGATTGAAATCATTTCATCCGATGGCCGTGCAATCTACACATGCAAAAAAGTTATTTCGTCTGACTTTATTATTTCTTAAGTCTAGGTCGGTCCATGCCCTATGCTTTAAGAACAAATTTGAGCCATCGTTTGTCATTGTCCTAGGCAATGTCCCATTCTCCATTTTAATAGTTGTTTTATTTTGCAGGGGGTGTTTTTAATGACTGTCGATCTTCCTACGATTGATCCTGACCACTCCCCGCGATCTTGCAATGACATCACTGCTGGTTGTTTGGTGATTGCAATATCATGGGTGAGCGCCATGTGTCCCAAGCTACTGATGCCAAAAAGGAATTAATAAAGCGTTTAATATTTGTGTCAGACTTAAATACGTTATAAAGTGGGTTACTAAAATAGCTGCGAGATGCACATGGTCAAGATCAACGGTGATGTTATGTTTGGTGCTGTTGACTGCTGTGTTTTTAATGACCGTCGATCTTCCTACGATTGATCCTGACAGCTCCCTGCGATCTCATGATGACATCACCGCTGGTTGTTTGGGGATTGCGATATCATGGGTGAGCGCCATGTGTCCCAAGCTACCGATGCCGAAAAGAGATTAATAAAGCGTTTAATATTTGTGTCGGACTTAAATATGTTATAAAGTGGGTTACTAAAATAGCTGCAAGATGCACGTGCTCGAGATCGACGGTGATGTTATAATCTTGGTAAAAATTTGCTCGACGGTTATGTTTGGTGCTGATGACTGCTGTGTTTTTAATGACCGTCGGTCTTCCTACGATTGATCCTAATCGCTCCCCGCAATCTCGCGATGACATCACCGCTGGTTGTTTGGTGATTGCGATATCATGGGTGAGCGCCATGTGTCCCAAGCTGCCGATGCCAAAAAGGGATTAATAAAGCATTTAATATTTGTGTCAGACTTAAATACGTTATAAAATGGGTTACTAAAACAACTGCAAGATGCACGTGCTTGAGATCAATGGTGATGTTATAATCTTGGTAAAAATTTTCTTGACGGTTATGTTTGGTGCTGCTAACTACTGTGAGTGAACCATTTGCCGATGGTAGGAATCAACGGTTGCCTGCTATCGCGTGATCCAAAGATGTAGGATGTTTAGTGATTGCAATATCACGGGTGGGTGTCACATGCATTCCTTTGGCGCTGCCTTTTGTGGTGGGCCCTCGATGTTGACATGGAGATTTCATCAGCCCTTTTGAAGATGGTCGTTCGATGATCTGACAAAAATAAAAGATCGAAGGTTGAAGTTTAAATTCGCATCAAATGCGATTGGAGCCATTGGCGTGACATGCAAATGAGCTTTAATGGTGGACGAGACATCTACTGGCTCAATTCAATCGACATAAAGTATCGGCTCTTTTTCTATCTTTATCACAAAAGCATTCAAGTATTTTCCAAGCAGTTCAGAGCCAGAGATAAAGTTTTTCGAGCAATCACTGTGAAGTTTGGTTCTCTGCAAGGCATGAAATCCTGTGAGTTATTTTCTAAACTACTGGGTTAATTTGACTATGTCTTTGCGAAGGGTTCTATTGTGCTGGTGAAGGGGTTTTGTTAATTATTGTCGTAGGGTTATTGGTTAGTTTGAATTATTGGAATTGCACAGTTGTGTTGTATTTTTGTGTTCTGGGTACCCCTAGTTTCTTCGAGGATTTGATTTTTAAAAGAAGCCCTAGTTGTTTAAGATGGCACCACCAAAGCAACACTCTAGCCATGTTGATTATTTGAAGAGGAATTTGTATGATGACTTCCTGGATCAACTCTCGTTGTCAACAAATGACAGAAATAGTGGTTTGGTTTTAATGAATGGAAAGACCCTAGGTGAAGGTCTACTGTGTAGAAATTATAACATTGCAAATGCCAGGATTCCTATGACTAGTCTTGAAATGTTTAGGCTGTGGTATGGACAACAAAACTTACCTCACCCCTTCTCTAATGCCTAGAGATACAGCATGGGGAAACTAACAGTGCCAAATATGTTCCTTGATGTTGACTTGCTCAGAGCAGTGGCAACATGGTATGATCTTGTGACAAGGGTCATAAGGGATAATGATGGTGGAATTCTGCTAAGCATAAATGCAGATGAGATTCAATAGATTTTTGATTTGATTGAGTATAGCCCTTTCTTAGTCCAAATAGATTTTGAGGAGATGAAGGAGGAGTACAAAAGGTTAAAGCCTCTTTTTAGATTGAGGTTGCTTCCTCCTCACCTGGCCAGAGCGGGCAGTTCAACCATTCTTATCAGCCCAAATGACTAGGAGCCTTTCAGGCTGAGCTGTTTTGCTAGTCACTTCTTGGCAACATTTTGTTCATTGTGCCAAATTTTAGGGTTCAACCCTAATACTGTGATGCCAGTTGCATACATGTTTATGGGAGCCCAGATTCAACATCCCAACTTCTTTGTGGTATATAACTTTGCATCATTCTTGTCAGAGAAGATGCATGAGGGTTTGATGAAGCTACATGTGGGAGATATTGGCACTCCTTTTTTTGGTACTCCCTGTTGATGCATATGTTCCTATACAAGAATGTTGTTTTCTTCTCATAAAAAATGGAGTTGAGGTAGGAGGTGAATGGAGAAAGGTTACCAGTATAGGTGTGGAGTGCAAATTTGTCTCACAACAGGGGAGGTGCCAGCTTTGTGCTATTTGATAACTGTTTTGCCTCCAAACTCAGGGCTTGGTTGGTGGTAAATGTGTCAAGAGTCTCTGAAGATTTTCATGAATTCCTTTGACCGAAGGTGAGGAAGCCTAATTTAAAAGTGTGTCACAATTGGGGTGATATCATCTTGTACCCTATAAGCACTATCTTGAGGGTGTATGGTTTCCAGGGAACCCCTCATATCCTCCCCTTTAATGTATCATCAAGGATGGGGTTTGCTGAAGTAATGTGGCAACTAGGTTGTATCCATGAGGACAACCTAACAAAGAAAGGAAAAGGGACTTTGTTCCCTGACTACACTGTTGTTTCTAATTTTGTCTGTTCCAAGGGAAGATGGGTCCACTTTAGAAGGTTTTTTGATGACTTCAATTTGAGGAATGGTCCTAGGAGACATCATGACCCTGAGGGATTCTTTGCATTGTTTAGACAATGAACTAAAGGTGGAAAATTTGCACATGAATTCAACTTTCTTGAGGACCTAATCACAAATGAGTTTGATTTGAATAGGCAGGAGTTGAATAAAGAAAAATGGATTGCATATGAAAAGTTGCTGGCTGTAATACATAAAATGGATCCAAAATATGATCCATTATTGAAGTTCACTCCATTTCACAAGAGAATAGACTTCTTAATGGATAATTTAAAATATATCATGGGCACCTTGATGACCAAGAGGGTTAGTTTGGAATTAGATTTTGGAATAGAAAGATCGGATGTGAGGCCTGAAGAAACAAGGTCAGCTTATCAGTCACTAGTTGACAGGCATCTATATAAGAGAAAGAGGAATGCGAGCAGTGATGAGGATGAAGGGGATAAGAAGGGAAAAAAAGTCATGCAAGCATCATCACAGCTGGTTCCAAGGATCATAGCACCCAGAGGGATAAGGATTGTGGATCTAGATTCACCACCAAGAGGTGATCCTGCAGTGTTACCATCAGAGCCAAGCCTTAAGAGGCAGAGAGTTGAGGAAACACTGGAAACTCTAATGGATGAGGTAATTGTGACTGATCAAGACATGCAGGTTGGAATCTCTTCCCCTCCTAGATCAACACAATTGGTGCTTTCTGACATGGATGTAAAGGGGCAATGTGTACAAGATGCCAGGATGGAGGCCTGCAAGGTATTCTTGGATGATATGCATTTGTAAAGACTCTTATATTCTTGCAACTAGTTTGGAGGATGAAACTAGAAGAGTACTAGAAAAAATGCAAGAGGTTGAGAGAATTGAGACTTGATAGGTCTGAGGAGAGAATGATGATGAGGTCAAGGTCGAATTAATAGAAGAATTCAAAGGCATCACTCCTGAGGAGGGAAGAAGAATTGTGACTCAGGCTGGTGTCTTACTTTTTCCTGAATGGGACATAGATGATGCGGTTGCATTCAATGCTATCTTAGAGTCCAAGCACCCTATACAAAACAATGAAGAAGAGGTTAAGGCAGCTCTGCAGGACTCTGCCTTCAGTGAGGAGTATGAAACTATGGCCATATGGGAATTGGCAGCCTAGGGCAGAAAGCCAAATTTAACTGATATTAGCGCACACCTAAGGGGAGGGCTAATCATTAAGAGAGCTTTTGAAACTTCAACAACATAAGATACAAACCTGACCGTAAATGTGGCCAAATTGGCCCAAAAGATAACTGAGAGAGAAGAGGCTGAAAAGAAGAGTATGATGGAGAAATACAATATGATAATTGCAGAATATAGTAGGATGCAACAAAGGAATGTTGAACTGTAATCTGAAGTAGATAGGTTGAAATATGGGTAGGTGGGAGAGTCCTCCATTGCTCTTGGTATCAGAGCATTACCTTCTATTGCAAGATCGGTCCCCCTACTACTCCAATTGTTTCAACTCCGGGGTCCCCCATCCAGGGACCTGCTCTTAGTCCTATACTAGGGCCAATTGAAGAATAAGTTGAATATTCCGTGGATCCCACCAAGAAGTAAATGTTGAATAGGATCACAGAATTGTAGGCTACCTTAAAGGCAAGTGAGGATGATGCATTTGCCAAACAAAGTGAGGTGGTTGACATAGTTTTGAGGCATATTAATGAAAAGGTTCAAGGTAAATTACCATCTATACATTCTTTGTATTCTTTATTCTTGGATGGAATAAAAAATATCAATAGGTAACGGGAAATAGTTTTGCCTTTGGCTGAGAAATGGATCCCTAGGGCCAATGATCTAGATATTATGTACAAAGATTCTAGGTTTGATGTGGACAACAAGCCCTAGTCATTGAAGCCTACTCAAATCTTTGTAAAATAATTGAACGAATTCCAGGCCCTACCTAATGATTTGAGTAGAAGAATTAGGGAGCTGATAAAGAGATTTGATGGCTGGAATGATACATTTTTTCTAGACATTATTGATGCACAAGGAAATATTAAGATATTGCAACAATGGTAGGATGGGGAAAAAGAAGTTATCAATGTACAAATCAAATCGATTTGTGATGATTTAAACTATGATTTTTTGGTAAATAGTATGGATAAGATAATTAACACCAACACATTCTTAGAGTTTTTTGAAAGGGAAGTCAATCAGGTTGTAGTGAAGTACACACCTTACAATACAAAGGTGAATGAGGTGGTGAAATTTGGCTGGCCAACGGATGAAGAGTATCAGAGATGGGTGGACAAGTACTTAACCAAAGAGGAGTAAAATAGTGTCTATTTCCATAGGATGGATTAAGGAATGCAAGACGATGATGCAAAAAATTCTAGAGACAACCACAAGAAATGATTTAACAATGGGCAGGGCATGTGAACAGAATGAGAAGATGTTCAAAATGGAGATAGCCATAAGGAATGCACTGGAGGATGCTGATACACACAAGCGACCAACTTACCGAGATTATCTATCAAACATCTATTTATGGCTTAATAGAGCATAATTTCTAGTTTGTTATTGTTGTTAAGAAAAAGACATTTCTCAAAGGACACACCCTTTCACAATTTTGATATATTTATATCTGTTTCATAATGTAAAACAAATATAGGCGGATAGGAGAAAGATACAGTAGATAGTTTGCAATGAAACTTTCCTTTAAAAGATTCAGATGCATGTATGAATTTTGATGAAGTTAATGAAGATGTCTTAACTTGTGGCTTAATCTTGGTATCAGTTGTTTGTGGAATTATACAGTTATCTAGTTGTCTCCATTTTGATTGTTTTCTATTGTTTAAATTGATATATCAAGCATATATATATATATATTCAATTTATCGATACACATTTGTTGTATTTGTGTGATGTGATTATTTGGTTCTTTCAACTAAAGATTAAACCCTTCTATTCAATCACAGTAACTAAAGAGTATTAATTGGATCAATAAGAAGAATCACATAACTAGGATTGTCATTCCATCTCAAGTAGAGTTTGTTAGTCATTTACTTGCACATTTATACAAGTTATAAACTACATGTGTGTGCCAAACACTTTGAATTATTTCCATCATAGATTACACTTTTATAGATCTTCATTAGACTCCATACACCCAACAAGGCAGTGGTCTCATGCTTTCATCTTTTGGTTTATCCATTTTATTTTTTACATCTATTAACTGAACATATTCTAATATAATTCTAATATAATTAAAATTAAAAGCATCATAAATTAATTATGTAACCACATAAGTCAAATATAATTCTATCAAGAAATTAATATCAAATAGATAATAAAATCACATAACTCATACATTTCAATGTCATTGATCTTCTTTTTCATCCAACTCTTTGTCTGTATCATCCGATCTAGATTCAACATTGTAAGGATTGGTCATATCATCATCATCGTCATTGATATCAGTTTGGATAATGTCATCATCCACATGGATATCATCTTCATGAACATTAACTCCTACATCATCATGATCTAGTTCCTCCTCTTCGACATCTTCTTCAGGCACATCATCAACTAACTATTGATCCTGATCATCATCTACATCATCTTCTATTTCTTCAGTATCTTCTTCTTCCACCTCATTATACTTTACTGACCTTCCTCTTGGATCATGTCTAGCAACATATGACCAACCCGCTTTACCTAGAACCTCTGAGTAAAATACCTACTCACATTGGCTTGAAAGAACATAGAGCTCATTTCTAGCTCGCTCAAAATGCCTTGTATTAACCATGGTAAATCCATTATCATGTTCAATAACAGTTCTCTCGGGATCATTTTCATTCAATCGCAGCCTATACCATAGGATGACAAACAAAAGTAATTTGAAGGACTTAAAGTCACACTCAAGTATATCATCCAAAATCCCATAGTATTTATTTTCTGAGACTTCTGGATGTATGTCGCATCTAGATGAAACATTAGTCACCTAGAAGACTGCAGTTATCCTAGAATCACAAGTTTTCTTCGTGTCATCCAAATTTTTGATTCAAAATTTATGACCATTGCACCACATAGCCTTGTGGTGTTTCACCTACAATATGTCAAACATGTAAAACTTATGGCAATATCGTTAGTTGATAAACATATTTATTCTTGGCTGAATGTATGCAAAGAAAAAAATCTCAACATATATATACATCAATATAATTGAAAATAATTAAATAATATGGATGATTAATATATTTATACATACCTATTTATCTCTTAAACCATATGCTAAATCAATTTCCCTTGGTGTAACATTGGAATCTCCGTTACGATGAGGTTCTTTAACCAATGAAGCCACACTTTCCCATGTTAATGCGTGACCAAATTGTTGACATCGTTCAATCCATACAGTCATCCAATCAAGATTGTTTGTGACATAAAAATGTAGTGCATCCCACTCTCGACCAACTATATAAATAAAAATTGAAATTCACAAACGACGTGTAATTAGTTAATTACCATAGTATACGACCTTAATTTATAATTGATGAATATTGAATATTAATAATTAAATAAGTACAATATACATAAAAACCAAATGTAAAATGTATTCTAATTAATCTCCATGACCATCTTATAATTACCTGTGACTTTCCTCAATCTACCTTTCCCCATTAGGTACTCCCCTTTGAATTTGTTAATGGAGTTGGAATCCCAAATGCGATCTACATGGATCTTTGCTGCAAACTTAGGAAGATATTCAGTAATGTACACCATGGTCTGGTATACCATGTATCCCTCCACCATAGAACCCTTGGGATGTGCTCTTTGTCTAACCAAAGCCTTCAAAAATTTCAAGTGCATCTCAACCATCCACATTGACCTTGTGTGTACAGGTCCACACAATTCAATCTCCTCAACTTGGTGTATGAGGTAGTGTTCTTGCGCATTGAAAAATGTCGAAGGTAGACACTTTTGCATTTCACACATTAGATGAGGAATTTTTCTCTTCCAATAATTTATATCTTCTTTATGGATTGCTTTAGATGACAAACATCTACAAGTGATTCAAGGCACACATATATTAACGATATTTAACAAAAATATACAACGAATTGAACAAATATCGCTACTTACCTCATGTATTTTCCAAGATCATATATAACTTTCTTGACATTGTTGTCAAAGTTTTCTGGGAGAGATAGAGGTAGAACATACTGCAACAATTATAAAATGATCCTTTCATTAATATTTTTCCAAAAGTAGTAAACATAATACACTGAAAATTACACGCAGTATACAAATATATATATAATATAATAGAGTAATTACCTTAATAAAGGTATGCCAGTCATGCGTTTTCATCCCTGACCCACATTCACCTTTTTTTCTTATGATATTGCTTATGTTCGCAACAAATCCTGTGGGAAATCGAATTTTTCGTATGACTTGTTTTATAGCATTGCTTTGCTGCTCCGTTAATAACCAAGGAAGGGCACTTATATTAATTTGGTCTCCATCACTATTTAATTGAATGACATTTTTTATTGCATGACTGGCTTTCTGAATGTCACTACAAATTTTGACAATTTTTTCTTTGTCATGCCTTCCATCCAATATTTTTCATAACGTTTCTATCATATTCTTTCCGATATGCATTGTATCAAACAAATGCACAATTTGTAGCTGCTTATAGTAGGGAAACATACTAAATTGTCTGGGATAACTTTTTAGTCCCTGTGGAAGCCTACCATTAATGCCTTGACGACCTTCATGAAGCATATAAGTTAAAAAAATTAACAACAACAATCATTGTCAATTACAACATGAGTAAACACAACACAATATAAACATATAAACTCAAAACATATCATAAATGATAGATAAATAATTTGATCCGATGTATAACCTTGACGATTAATTCTATTATATTCCAACTTCTATAGGCGAGGTGTCATTCTTCGTGGTTTTGATGTAGTCTCTTTTTTCCCATTGAAAAGATGTTTTTCAGTAGTTTGATACTTATGATTTCTATGGAGGAAGTTCCTATACTCGTCAAACACCTGCTTTCCTAAACTTGTTGAATGACGAGATTTCATCTTTGGACCACAAATTGGACATGCACATTTTCCCTTTGTTTGAAGACCTGCAAATCATAGATAATTGGATTGAATATGTCAATTTTTATAATTATATATAATGAATAGATTATTTAAAAAACATGCATGATATCTACTTCATAAAATCAAATATCGTTAAAGTCATGCAGTCAAATGTTATAACATACCAGAAAAATGTGTTAGCCCTGGGGCATCATGAATTGTCCATACAAGCATTGCATGTAATTCAAATTGTCTTTGTTCTATTGGTCTAGATACATCATACATAGTCACGCCATTCCATAACTTTAGTAACTCGTCAATAAGAGGCTCAATATATACATTCATATCTTTAACTTGGTACAAAAACAAGCCACACCGAGTAAATAGATCTCAGCTCTCCAAATGGATTGACACTGTCTACTGCCAATGAAAGCCTGAGATTACGAGGTTCTTCTTTAAAGTGTGGCCATTTTTACTCCATGTCCCTAAATGCAGAACCATCCGCAAGCATTCAAAAAATGTCATCTCCACTTCTATTTCATGCATGGTAATCCATAAA
The DNA here is from genome assembly GCA_007115665.2 of Sequoiadendron giganteum. Lineage (NCBI taxonomy): Eukaryota > Viridiplantae > Streptophyta > Pinopsida > Cupressales > Cupressaceae > Sequoiadendron > Sequoiadendron giganteum. Next base: position 200,280,484 of record CM021101.1, read on the forward strand.
TTGCACTAAGCTTTCGCACCTAAATAATTGTTGCATACGTGGAATAATGGGAATATAATGAAGAACATTGTGTGGCACCTTTTTTGTTGGTTGATTTGTTTGATATCTACTGATATGACATTCTGAGCATTCTGTTGCAAATTCATGTTGTTTATGATATATAATATGATCATTGGGACATGCATCTATTTCTTGATACTCCATTCCAATATATTTCATAATGCCAGATAAATCTCGGTATGAGCGAGGTAAAATATTTGATGGTGGTAACAAAAATTCACCAATCAATCTACAACAATTTTTTTTCTTAATACAAAGAATATTAATGGTACATACTTCATCCTTTATTTACTAGCGATGAATTGACAACAATTAAAATATATGAAAAAAGATGACATATATGACATACCTTAACATCCGTGAGATTGCTATGTTGGACAAACCATTCATAACCTTCAAGCTCACCAACAACAATATAGTAGAGAGAAGAGTTGTTTGGGAGCCTTCATAAAGGGGCTCGTATGCCTTCTCAAGTACAGGTAAATCATGAACATCATCAAAGTCATCTCGATCAACATGATGAGATGTGCCACTACATGTGTCATGGATCAATGTATTTGTACCATCATCTTCAATTGTGTTTTCTAGCACATGATCATCTTCTTCCATAGGATCACTAACTTCATCTTCGATATTCACAACTTCATGTTCCTCCGCTTGCAAAACCACATTCTCCGGGCCATGATAATTCATATCGTGTGCCCTAGGGCACCCCACCTTTATAATAATGACAGACACAAATAAACCATGATCATGATCAAGTGATTATATATATATATCAAATATCAAAACAATATAAACATTTACAAATTCAATCAATATAAACACATATAATAAACAACTTACCAATGGACGATAACCATGCCCCCCTTCAACGTGACCATGCTACCTACAATGTTTCTCAGCTGTTCCGATTAAAAGTCTTCTCTTCTTTAAGCCCTTGCAATTATTGTAAGGACAATAACATTTCCCATCAACCTTTCTTTTGAATCTAGCCTACAATCTATCAAGTGACTCTTCATTTTGTTCTGGACTAATATTATCTAACATGATTTTTCTTTACCAAGCTTGAATATTTAGATCTTCAAAAAATATCAAACTCACACTCCAATAATTTTTAATCATACACAGGTAACAAAATATAATAATTATGATATTTTACACCAAAAAACTTAGGCATGCAACCACCCCTGCAAAAGAGAAGATAGTATGAAGTTAATGACCCCAAAAAACACTTTCAAATGCTAATTCTAGAAATTATTAAATTCTGATTTTACTATGATTTCCAACTATTAGACTCCTAAAATCAGAATATTGAATTTGCACAACAAAATCTGGAAATGAAATTCTCAAAATGTAGCTAATAGGCCTCAACAATTAAGGCCTACTCAAGACTTTGTGAAGTCACTGCAAGGTTTCCAGGACTTACCTGATGATTTCAGTAGGAGGATTCAAGAGTTGGTAAAGAGTTTTGATGATTGGAGTGACACATCTTTACCAGATATTGTAGATTCCCAAGGAAATGTTAGATCACTGCAGCAATGGCAGGACAGGGTTGATGAAATCATCAATGCATACATCAAATTGATTTGTGATGATTCGGATTATGACATGCTAATGAGTAGTATGGATAAAATCATTAACACTAGCACATTTTTGGAATCTTTTGAAAGGGTGGCGAATCAAGTAGCAGTAAAGTATACACCTTATAGTGCCAAGGTAAATGAGGTGGTAAATTTTAATTGGCCAACGAATGAGGAATATCAAGGATGGGTAGAAAATTACTTAACTGAACAAGAATAGGACATAGTCTGCAACTGACAGTTAATAGCTCAACGATTATGGTTATAACAAATTTCGGCTATGTCTTGGTGGCAGTTTTGGTGCAAGTTTTCAAAGTTTTGCAAATGCAACAGTAATTCTCCAATGGACGAGATGAACAAGAAGATTCTCCAGAGACTTAGCTATTGTAACCAACTTTTGAAATGTCATAAGGTGGTCCAAGTGACCAGTGACAGGTGTATTTCTGGTCCGATGCTTGTTGCTCCTTCATTTTCCCTAGAAGAAGGATTTCAGGACCAAAAATACGGGTTAGCAAGTTAGATATCTTTAGGTCGAGTGTAAGTGAAGTTGCAGAGTGAATTTGTAAAGAGCCTGATATTATAGTGAAGATACTATTCTTAGTTTTGCTGTCATTTTGTTGTAGGTTTTAGTTTCATGGGTACTTAATTTTCAAGACAGTACTAGCATCTGAATGAAAATTACTCATTTCAAGGTCATGTATCTCCATTGTATGAATATATTATTACCTTGAATAAAATGATCAAGCATTATTCTGTTCATCTCACTGTTATGGTGTGTGTAATTCTCATTTTGGCTTTAATTCAAGGAATTAATTAAAATGCTTGAGTGAGGTTATAGGTGACTATGTTCATATAAGGATTTGATAAGTAGTATTGGGTTAGAATATAGATTGATGGTATTGTAAGGCAGTATTATCTGAGATTTTATATGCTATGTGTCTAGAAGATAAACTTGGTTACAGTAAAAAACAACCAACACCTTTGATATTATCTAGCTATGACTCCCAAATCTATTGAAAATTTATCATTAGGGTTAAAATTGAAATCTTGCAAATATAATCTTTATCCAAATCCATCAAGAATTTTCCATCAGTTATAAACAATTCCCTTATAACGAATTTGTGAAGTCAGGTCTAAAATCTGGAAATAAAATTCTAAAAATGCACAAGACTAAAAATGAAATCTGATGAGATGTTGCTTTAAAATATGATTTTCAAACCTGGAAGTACAAATCTGACTTCACAAATGAATTTTGGAAAAAGACAATGACTACCCTCAACCTGGCGATATCTTCTTGAGTTTCTTCTAATTTTCCCCAAGAAAACCGTTGAGCAAAACACTGTCGCATAAATAGTCGAGCTCATTTTTATTCATGCCTGTCACAATTTAACTTTGCAGGTCCGTCAAAATTTTGGTGAAAGATCTTCGTCGAAATTCTGACAAACGTCGGGGATAAAATTTTTAAAAAATGAAAATTTGCACAAGTGCCCGATGATACATCTGATTATATAGCTTTCATCGAAAGGTTTCGTCTGATTTTGCAATCAAATGAGTTAGTGTGCCAATTGACTCTATTGTAAGCCTTATTAGTGTCCAACTTGAGAAACATTGCGGATTTCCTCGTCTATTGAATCGAGTGAATGGCCTCTTGGGTGATTATCACCCCATCAAAAATCAATCTCCCCAGAACAAATCTATTCCGTTCTTCTGAAATAATCCATGGAAGGAGTGTTTTTAAATGATTGGCTACTGCCTTGGCCAAGATTTTATAAAGAGTGTTGCATAGGGAGATTGGATGAAAATCGTCCCAAGCATCCGAATTTTCCTTCTTGGGAATAAGGGCAATAAAAGTATTATTTACTTCTTTCAAAATCTTACCTGACCTCCTAGAGTCTTTTATTACTTCATAAACATCTCTTCCCACCACACCCCAACACTTCTGAAAGAAGATCGCCAGAAAACCATTTGGCCCCGGATCCTTCTCCGGATGTAGACCAAATGTGGCAACTTTTATTTCTTCTTTTGAGAATTTAGCCTTCAGAGAATCCATCATATTCTAAGTTATTAAAGATGGAAATCCTTTGAGGTTTTTTTCCTGAGCAACCAAACTCGAAACTTCCCTATCATTAAGCAGATTTAAAAAAAAACAAACAGCAAAAGCCTTAATTTCCCAAGGGTCCTCCGAACGATTACCATCCGTCATCCTAATACTAGAAATTATATTTACTTATCTTTTGACTTTAGTCGAGTTATGAAAGAATTTGGTATTTCGGTCACCCGCTCTTAGCCAAATCTCCCTTGAATTTTGCCTCCAAAAAACTTCCTCCTTGATCAAAATATCATTTAATTTGCTTGTTAACTCCTTTTCTTTTTCTTAGGTGACCTCATCCATACCTTTTTGATAAATGATTTCTACTAGCGCTTCTAATTCTTCCTCAACTCTAAGCTTTTCTTCAAAAATATTCTTAAAACCAACCCTATTCCACTGTTTAATCTATTGCTTAAAAAATTTCATCTTCATTACCACATTGAACATTTTGGAACCTCCCAAAGAGTACTCTTTCCACCAAGTCTCTATTAAGCCTAAAAAATTTGGATCTTTAAACCATATCGACTCAAACTTGAACATATAGTGAATCGACCCTCTATCTCTAGCTGCTTCTAGAAGAACCAGAAAGTGATCTGATCCACTCCTAGCCGTTATCTTTCTATCTAGCCGACAGGGAAAAAAGCTCAAATTTCCTATGAAGAAAAATCTGTCTAATTTTTCGGCAATGCTGCAAAACTCTTTCTGTTTGTTGGTCCAAGTAAAACTACCATTGCTAGAAAAAAATTCAGCCAATGCATTCCTTTCCACAAACTGCTGAAAGTCTTTTTGTGATTGTAGATGCTTTCTAACCCCACCCTTCTTGTCTTCAGACCTCAAGATGGCATTAAAATCCCCTCCCAAAAAACATAACTTGTTATCCACACTTTTCAAAAAGACTTCTAGTTCTTTCCACAACATTCTTTTAAGGGAACACAAGGAAGGCCTGTATACATTTATAAGCAAAATTGAAGATTAGAAAATAGGCTTCTTACCCTACAAGCTTGCCAGTATCTTCTAGACTCCAAAACTTCCACCACAACTGACTGTGGCTTCCATAAATTTAGCAAACCCCTAGAAGCACCTTTGACTCCCGACCCCAGCCATTTCCATTGCTTTAATATTTTACTAAACTTTATTAAATCTTGATCGCCTAACTTCATTTCTTGAAAAAGACAAATTTCTACTTGATTTGACACCAAAGCATGCCTTACCATGCTCCATTTCATGGGGGAATTAAGGCCCCTAACATTCTAAGTTAGGAGTTTCATTTTTGTTCAGGAAGAGTCTCGCTCTTCCCTACTTTGATCATGGAATCAATCATTTGCAGTCTGTTTTCCTCTCCATCCCACTTCCTCTTCTCTAGGTTTGAGATCCTGCCTCTTTTCTTATTTTCCCCACAATCCGACGAGGTTGTACATAGTTATTTATGATGGATTCCTAAATTTATCCTCACCTCTTCTAATCCTTCAGAGCATTTCCTTTTCTTTTCTAATTGTGGTGTCCCCTCCATAACCTCGACCAACTATCCATTTGGGCCCAGATCTTCATCACCTAAATCCACCTCTATAACCTCCTCTAACTCCAAGGCATTTGATTTTGCTTCTTCTGCTAGAACAACTAACTCTTTTCCCACTTCTATTAGTGAATCTAGCTCTACATTAGTATAGTGTGTGCCCAAAATCTCAAGAACCTCTAAATCTTCCCTTCCAAATCCAAACGTAGATTTTCAGCCTCACCCTTTTCCTCAGAAAGGTTGGCTTCCTCGCCTCCCTTAGAAACTTCTCGAGTCTTTATTTGGTTTGGAGTAGACGCTATTAATTTTTTCTGAGAAAGGATGTCATCATTCAAACCCTCAAGATCTGACATATTCCTCTTAAATAAGATTTCCCCTTTTCCCTAAAAACCTGACGTACCCATCTCTATTTTTGAACACCCCTCCTTGCTTAAGGAATTTATACTCCCCAATGGTCTCACTAGACCATCCCTAGTGAAAGTTTCCTTTTCCAACTTCTGAATCCAACTACCATAGTCCAAAATTAATTCAATCTCTTCATAAAAATGGCGGACTAAGCTATTTTCCATACATAGCCTTACATGCGAGACAAAATCACCTAGATTTTTCCTTTCCTCAACACATACAAAAGTTCCCAATCGATTCCCTATTTCTTCTAAGATGCTTGTCTCCCATAACTCCATTGGTAGATTTGACAGTCTATACCAGTCTTGCACTACATCCATCACATGCAATGCTGGGTTGAAACCCGCCTGCCATCTTCTCAAATTAAAAAAACTTCCATCCAAAACCCAGATTCCATCCACTATTACCTCTCTCAATGATCTGCTTGGGAAAATCACCAGGAGAAAATCCATTTTGTAGGGTTGTAAAGTGAAACTCATGCCCCCAACGATATTTCCACCACTTTATGAGATAATCCCAGTTCAGATTTTCTCCATACCATTTCCCAATTGAAAACCTAAATTTTCCAATCTTAACACTTCGGCTTGAAGCTTGACTATGCTAACCACCAAAGTGGCTCATCCCCCTAGGATTCCATTTCCTATTTTCACTGATGGTTTCTTGACTCCACCCCTTGTTTCTCCTCCCTAGCCTCCTCCCATATCATGTTGAGTTGCTTCTTTTTCTAGACTTCTTTATCTGATCCTTTCCTGTTGTTGAAGTTTCTGTCACGAGGCCCCTTTTCCAGCCTTTCCAGAGATCCATTTCCTCTATGTACGCCACTATTTTGTCGCGGTCTATGAAAGACGTCATTTCTATAACCTCCTCCCCTTTGTCACCTTCTAACACCCACTCTGTCATTCTCAGGCCTTCTTCCTGTTCTCTCCCCTGACTCAACACATGAATCATTTCAAAAAGGCTGCTCCTGTTAGGCCCATCTATCTTGATGCTAGACCCCATCGAAGTCCACTTATCAGCTATCTCTGTATCCTTCCTGGTGCCAACCAAAAATTCTTCACACAAATGACAGTTGCAGAACTTGAGCTCTCACCAGGGCATAAAATAGAATATAATAATAGTTTATGTATATAAAATAAAGATATTAAAATAGTGATATCCAACCTAAAATTGTAAGACAAATAATAATAAAAATTTCAAAACAAAGCGGTAACTAGAAAATAAAAAGAACAAAAGAAAGGGAGATGAAATTTCCAAGACAAAAGAAGACCAAGACAACTTAAAAATCCTAAGAATGTTAAATTAGAAGTACAAAAATAAAATAAAGATGAAAAAAATAACTTAGAAAGACAAAGGCTAGAAAATTAAGGAAAAAGAAAAGAATAATAAAAAAGAAAAAGAGAAGCAAAACTAGTCAAGAATAAAAGGAAGTTCCAAGAATAAAGAGAATTTAAAGAGTAAATCCAAATGGAAAGGATTAAGAGGGAAAAAATAAATAAAGTGAAAAATTCAAATCAAGCATGAAATGAGAAAAAAAAATGAACGAAAATAAGACAAAATGATGCAAAAAGTCACAAACTAAAAATAGTAACGAAAAAAGGAGAGGAAAAACTTGCTAAAAGGTATGCTAGAAAAGAAGGAGAAAAAAGGAGCAAGATAAACCTAATCCTAATAATTACAAAGTCGAAAAAATTGGCAAAATAAAATAAAGGATGATGATAGGGAAGAAAGGAAGGTAGAGCTTAATAAATAGAAGATACAAGAAAAGAAGTGATGCAGGAGCATCGTGCGTCTAAGTTATTTTATTTTTCTAAATTTGAAATTTTGTCAACTTTTGTTCAGTTTTGAGGGAGTTGGATTGGCAGTTGGATAGTTGGAAGAACTAATCGATGGGAGGAAAAGAGAGTTAGTTGGATGAAAAGAGGGATTGGTGGAAGGAGGTCAGTTGAAGGAATTGGGAAAGAATGCCATTTTAGAAAAAGAGGTTGAAGAAGAAAGGCCGATCGTAGAGGAGGCTGAGCAAGAAGGGGTTTTTTGGAGTCTCGGCTGAAAAAGAGGAAGATTGACAGTTGGTGAGAAAATCCATTCTAAGGGCATCAAAGAAGGAGGGACAAAAGGAAGTTGAGTGATTGGAAAAGTTCAGATTGAAGGTCCAACTTGTATATAGGGAGACCCACATTTTGGGAGAAATCATTCAGTGTGACAATAAAATGAAGCAAAGAGGAATCGATCTGACAAACAAAGAGAACGATTGGAAAGAGGTAGCTCTGGCCGACCAAAGGAGAGGATAAATTTGACAAAAATTGGGAGAATTAGAGAGGAGGAAGTGGATGAGTAGTTGAGATCGAGTGAGGGGAAAGCAAGGCCTTGACTGGAAGTTGAGGCATTTTGTATAAGAATGGTTTAAGGCACCTCGATTGGGTATCTAGAGGAAGGAAGGCCGCTTGTTTGGAAGAAGAAATAGCATGGGAAGATATATGAAGATAGTGTATGAGGAGGCAGATTAAGGCCTAAATTTTGTGAATAAATGTTATCAATGCAAATATTCGATATTGAATGAATAAATCTATGTTCGTGAGTCACTGTTGTTTATTGTTTTTTCATGTTGGAGCTTGCTTGTTACTTGTTCTAAATAAATTATAATAGTTCGTGTCGCCACAAAGATAAGTTGTATGTTGATTTTCAAATTCCTCCTTTCATATATTGAATTGTGATTGTATTCTTGAACTTCCTATCATTATTGTTATTGTGTTAAGCTTTATAGTTCCTGTCACGAGTTTGGGGCTAACTTTTTGTAGAGGTCCATCTAGATGTTTGAAAGAAGAAGTGTGTTCCTTTTTTTGATAAATGGATTGGTATTAGAATCTATATGTGAGGTTGGGTGTTATCATTTTGGTGTCAGATCAGATAGGTGTGGAAGTGTGCTATCAAGAAGAGAAGAGGGAGAGAAGAAGGAGAAGGGAGAGCAAGGGGGGATAGAAAAGGGGGGGAGATTGAAAGGTGAGCGAGGGGTGGGGGAAAAAATGAAAATGCAAACTGAAAGGAGGGGGATCAAGAATGATTGGGGAAGAGAAATTTGAGGCTATTTAATAGGGGTTTCTAAGAGAAACTTAAAGACCAACCACCATCTCGGTTAAGGTTGTAGTGGTGATTGTTTATTTCAATGGTCTCTTTGAGTTTCCTAGACTAAAGAAATTATCTTCTTTGAATGTTTAGGATTTTGGTGTTTTCTAAGGTAATGTGATGCTTAGTCTTAGAGGAGTGTCTAGAGTAGATAGAGAGATATATAATAATAATTTGTTACAATTTATATATTATAATATATGGTATAAGAATATTCACATATATAATTACTTTGTATAATAATTTTTTTACCTCTTATTTTTTCCCCTTTTTTGTATTGAATATAGTTTGTCAGCATATTATACATAGTACTGCTATTGCAATTCATCGCTTTACAAAATCAAAGATTACAGATTGCCCCTTAGTCTGAGGACTTCCGCAAATCAAATTTGAGCAACATAAGATTTTTATACAAAGTTTTTATTACTACACACCCATCATTACAAAAAAAAAATATCTAGATTAGCTGTCAAAAAAGAGCTAAAGTTGTTGTTTTGGTTATGCATCCCACTTGAGGAATCTTAATGGTTATTGTTTCCTTTGTTGGGTGACTCGGCTTCTTCCTGTATGAAGTTTTCAACCAGAGCTTGATCATTTGATACCACTTCTTTAACATCCAATGCTTGGAACACCATTTCTTTAGCCTGCGGGATTAGTTGTTGTGGTCCACTTTGTCTTTTAGGTCCAATGACTTCATTCACTACATTTTTAAGCACATCAAAGGCCCTCCTAAAGGTTTGCACCTCCTCATAGTTTAGGTGACAAGCATGTTCGCATCTGATCTCTTCCCTACTAATGGTTTCTGAACCTTCCCTTATGAATCCCATGAACTTCTCCATGGAAATTTCAATGTGGATAGAAACCTGCGATGCAACAAAAGCACGTGTGAGTTTTTTCTGACTCAGTAAATACCCTCTTTACTCCCATAAATTTATCATTATTTCCCACCTTCCAAATGTGCCAAAGAATCTCATTAGTAAGTATATACCAAAATAATTTGCAATCAAAATTCATTCTAAGATCATAAAAAAGAATGTCTTGCCAAATGATTTTTCCATATTTTCAACTTATGATAAAAAAATTCCATATTTATTTTGCATATAAATAGTAAAAAAAATTGTGTTTAACAGTCTCAGGTGTCTTGCAGATGCTACATATATCCACATCCAAAAAATTAGTTTTGAAGGGAATTTTTTGCAAGATGACCAGCCATCTAAAACATGCCTGTTTAGGCTCCATGGAGTTGTGCTCAACCATGGAAATAATTTTTCTCTAGTCTTTAGTATTTAAAGATAAATCCCAACATTTATTAACATGTTAAAGAATAGAAAAATTCATAGTCAGTTCATTATAAATTTATTTAGCTTTAATACAGTTCAGGGGGAACCATCTTTCCAAACAACAATATTAGCTATGCCACATTCCTCCTCCACGATCATGGGGAAGCATGCATCTCTGCATGCTTCTAAAATTGTGGAGTAGGTTCTATAGTTGGAGTTAGGTAGTTTGTACCTTTCCCGAATTTTGTCGCATCCTAAAATATTTCCACAAGATAGGATATGAACAAAGGTTCTTATACCTTTCTTATGCCAGTTTTTAGCTGAGCATCCTTGGAGCAGCACAAGTTTTTTACCATTGTGTTCTAGGTTCCACTAGATGGAGCTGTAATAGAAACACTTTGCACCATTCTTAAGAGTTATGCTACTAATTTTAAAACAAACATTATGTTTAGTTAGTTCTCAAGCCTTTCATAGGCTTTTAAAAACTTTAGAACCAGTTAGGACCATTGAGTGTTTGCTAAGGAGGATGTCACTAAGGGGCAAAAATTTCCATGTCTTAGCCTGCTTTGGGACTGCCAGAGTGATGTTCTTGACCAACACCTTCCATGGTTCATTACCTTTGAGAGACTTCAAGATCTATTTGGCTGCAAGTGCAATCCCTTGCATCCTAAGGTTTTTCAGGCAATGCCCCCATGTAGTTTGCTAAGGCAACACCAGTCCCACTTAACTGAATGCCTCTTCTTTTTCCCCTTACCTTCTAACCATAGGAAGCTTTTGATTCTTTTCTATATGTCATTAACTTGATAGCTACTGAAAAGCCAGATCGATGCAAAGTACACACTGTATGAGGCAAGTATTTTATGATAGACCTAGATTCTTCCATCCAGAGAGAGGTATTGTCTGTTCCAGTCGCTCAGATTTTTTTCAATCTTGGATTTGACCCAATTCCACATCTCTTTCAGATCTAGTCTCACTGCAAAGGGAATCCCCAGATATCTCACTAATTTTTTAGGTCCACCCCATTGAAACCCAAACCTTTCCATCCAATCAGGTGGTTGTTCTTTCCACCCAAGAAAGGTGGATTTGGCTCTGGATAAATTGGCATCAGATGCAAGACAAAAGAGATAAAATTTCTTCATCAGAGATTCCAAGTTAATTTTCTCAAGGTCCATAAATATAGAGGTGTCATCTGTAAAATTCACATTAATTAACTCATTATGATCAGGGAAGAAAATCCCTTTTATCTTGGGGGAGAGTGTGTTGTCCCTTAAGAGGTAAAACAGTGCATCCGAGGCTATAAAAAATAATGTTGGATCCAGGGGCCAACGTTGGTGAATTGATCTCCCTAGTGATATCTTCTCAGATAACACCCCATTAACATCTACCTATGTTGTGGAATCTCTTAGGAGGGTATAAACCATGTTACAAAATTTGGGAGGAAATCCAAAAGCCTATAGTACCGTCCTTAGGAAAATCCATTCCACCCTATTGTATGCTTTTTTGAAATCTAGGAGGAGCATTACTGAGTTTCGATTGGATATTCTGGCCCACTCCAAAGCTTCCTAGCTAGTGATAAGGTTTTCTAGAATATATTTTCCTTTTACAAAACTTGTTTGAGTGTTGTTTATGAATTTTGGAAGAATATTGACCAACCTTGATGCAATTACTTTGGCCAAAATTTTATAGGAGACATTCAAAAAAATTATCGATCTCTAATTTTTTACAAGGGTTTTATCACCCCCTTTTGAGAGCAATCTAATGATGCCTTTGTTTATGTCCTCACCAAGAGAGCCTTTTTCCAGTGGCTCCCTATATACCTCCAGCAGATCCTCACACACCCAATCAAAGGATTCTTTATAGAATTCTATCGAGAGACCATCCCATCCTAGTGATTTATCATTGTTCATATAAAAAATGGCCCTAATTATTTCATCTTTAGTGATATCACTGTCCAGTTTAGAAAAATCTTCATCCTCAATCATCTTCGGGATGAGCCCTTTAATAAAGGACCTAGCCCTCATACCTTGCTCACCCCCATTTTTTGATTTGAATAGGTCTTTGAAGAAGGAGTGAAACTAGTCCATAACCTCTTCTTGGGTGGTGCAAAGCTGCTCCCCATCCCAAATTTGGCTCACCTGCTGTTTCACTTTCTTTTCTCTTAGATACCTGAAGAAGAACTTTGGCCCCTTATCCCCACAACTTAGCTAGTTTTTCTCACTTTCTGCCTCTGCACCTTGTGGGCCTGGATCTTTCTCAAGCTATCTTTGGCCATAACTAGCCTCTCCCAAAGCATCTCGTCTCTAGGATTGGATTGCAGCTTGGTCTCTACCTCAAGTAGGCAGTCTTGAAGCCCCCTCTCATTTTTTATGTTGTATAGGGCTCGCTTTTTCCCAATTATTTGAAATAGGGAACTCCACCCCTTTACATTGGTATTCCATCTTTCAATGGCATAGGCCCCCTTTAGCATCCACTTGTTTATTTACCTCAGGGAGGCTATAGCCTCTTTGCAATAAAAATCTTTCAAAAGTTGCATATTGAGCATGAAACAACCTTTCTTTTTTACTCCCGATGAGGGGTTAAAACAATAGGTGATATTTACAATGATGGGGTGATGGTCAGACAAAGTGTAGGGGTACACTTGGACCCTGACACCATTGGAGTTTGGGAAAAAACTAAAGACACTTTATTTGCATAGAATATGTCCAATCTACAGTATATCCTACCCTCCCCTTTTTGTGCATTGCACCACGAGTACCAAACCCCCTTACACTATTTTTACTGCCTTCCATAGGGTCTGAAAGCCTTAATTTTTTTTTACATCTCAACCAAAAATTCCTTTCATTACCCTTCCATGCCATATCAGCCCCTCCCCACTTGTCCTCTGTTTTCTCAACCATATTAAATTCCCCTCCCATAATCCAGGGGATGTTTTCCAACCCTGAAAGCCATTGCCACATGTTGCATCTCTCTCTGTGATTATTAGGTGCGTACACAAAGCAAACACCAAAAGTAACACCTTCTCTTTCAAGCTTAATCCAAACCACCCTGTTACAAGGTGAGGATCCAAAATCAGTATGTGTTGGGCCCACTAATTAGACACTAGGATGGACACCCCACCCCTGCCTCTTTCATGGGATGTGGAGAAGGCTTTGGAGTAGTTCCAAACAAACTTGAGGTTCATCTCCAAAGTGAATCCAGTTGCTTTGGTTTCTTGGAGAAACACAAAGTCTTTCTTTTTCTCGAGGTTCAGAAACCTTCGTACAATATACTTCCTGTCAGGTGACTCTAGACCCCTGACATTCCATGAAATGTATTTATGATTCATTCTCAGTTTTCATGATTATATCTCTTTAGTCTCTTTTGAAGTGGTCAAAAAATTTGGGAATTTTACCCTCAATATATATATTTTTTGACAGTGGGGATTGTAGTATTGTACTGACCTTCTTCCTCTTTGTTTTAGTTAGCCCCATCTTTTTGGCTCCTCCAATAGGGAAGCTATTTTTCCTCGACCTTCCTGGTCCTTTCCTGAGTTTCACTGCTTGAGGCTCTTGTCCCTCAATGCTACCCTCCTCAAGCTTACACTCTTTTGTGCATGGGAACTCTTCTTTAGTTAAGTTTATTTTCCTAACATCACTAGCAGTTTTCTTATGGTTCTCAGGGTCAGTTTTTTTCTCTTCATTTTTTTTTCTTTAAGACCCTTTTTGTTAGCATCAGTGTTGTTAAGGGTCAGATCCATGTGAGTAAGTTGTTTACGAGTGATGAAGGGTTCCTCTATAGGTGTTCCCTCACTTTGTTTAAGGGGAGGTGATTCATTGGTCATGCTAGCCCGTGCCTCGTCTTTTCTAGTGCTATTTAGCTTACAACAATATTTTGCAGCCTATTGACTTTGAGTCACAACATTATCAGATGGGGTTTCAAGAGCTTTCTCGTTTACATTCCTTTCGGCTTCACACTATGTGGGCTCTTCACTTCTCGTAAGCAATTTATTGGCCTGGGTCTCATCCTTAGCAACATTGAGAGGTTTTACCTTAGGTTGGTCAACTTCTTTGATTATTGTGAGGAAGGATTTTTTGGGTGTGATAGTAGGATCCTACCTCTTGGCCAAGTTTCCTTCTATTCTTTTTCCAGATATCCCTCATGGATTGTTGTTAAGAATTGAGCTTCTCAACAATATTCGAGCTCTTAGAAAGGCATTGGGTGAGAGAGGAAAATTCCAAATTGCTAGCACCAGCCGAGGTGTAGGCACCATCGCCCTAGTCCTGTGAAAGGGTGGTAAAGGAGTTATGGAGGGGTGTAAGCACCTCCTGGTTGTATCGAGGAGGGAGAAAATGGTTTACCACATAATTTTTGGTCAGACCAATTTCCATAGGGTTTTTTCCATCCTCAAACGACAGGGACTGAGATGAAGGAAACCCGAGTGACAAATAATTTTCCCTACCCAACTCCACCACAACCTCAGACACCTCTCTTGGGGATTCACCTGACATGGTCTGGGTATCAACAAAACTAGGAGAAGAGTTAGGCACAGATGGAGGGGGACTATGCTTGTTGTCATTAATATATTTTTTCTTAATGATTGGACAATTCTTCCTAATTTGGCCCTCTTTATGACAGAGGTAGCAAGCCGTCAACCCCCCCAGAACTTTAAGAGGCAGACAATTAGGGTTTTATCCTCTTTGATAATAATATTCTTAGGGATATCAATTCTTGGATTAATGGAGACAAGTGCCCTAGTGTCTAGATGAGGCAAGGTTGGTTTTGCCTCATCAATACGCACAATAGTGCCAATGGGCACCAAAATTTGGGGTATAACCTTCCAGAATTCTGGCTGGAGATTTTTTAAGACAACCCACCTGGGGATTGAGAGGGCAACAACCTCCTCTGCAATGGAAGTCAGAGCCCAAGGGTGCGCTCTAAAGGCACACTCACCGAGATTCCAGGAGGGTTTCTCCAACACCTTCTTTTGCATTGCGTTATTCATAAAGAAAATAACAAAAATACCATGTTGGATCATTCTAGAGAACCTAATCAAGACGCCAAACTTGTTTACCCAAATTTTTACAAGCCAGTTATCAATGAATTTTCTTGCTAGGATTTAATTAGGGTCAACAAAAAATAAGAATATTGTAGAGTCTTTTAGTCTACATCTTTCATTGTCAATTACAAATTTAAGCAGTAAATTAAGAGAAATGATAATATCTTTGGGAGAAAGCGAGGGTAACTTACATTCTTGTTCTCCAAAATCACTTGCCTCTTCAATTTTGAATTTAGCCTCCGCAAGAACCTATTGGAAAAAATAGAATATACAATTGTGAGGGGGGGTGAATCAATTACAAAATTAAGACTTATTTAACTTTAAACAACCTTAAATCTCAGATTTGATAATTAACAATGGAAGCATAAATCTACAACACATCAAAGACACATGAAAACTAAGATTTTTATATGTGGAAACCCTATTAGGGGAAAAAAAATGGTGGATGTTAGTCCACAAGATTATAACCTATTAGAAGTATAATGAAATAAATAAAAAGGGAATGCACATGCATTCAGGCACATTGGCTAGAGCTCACTGCTTAAGGGAAGGCTCACTACCTTACATAGGAAAATCAGATTAAATCCATTTGATGAGGTTGAACTGAGAAATTAGCTTCTACAAAAGCCTGATGACAGTTCCAATTAGGTACAAAAAAACTTCTACACACTCTGCTCAAACTCCTTCACACTCTGCTCAATCTCTTTCACACTCTTCTCTGCTCTTGAATAATTTTATCTTTATTCGCACATATATTTTGCATATATACACCGAGCATACATTTATAATGAAGAGACAAAAACTCTTATATATCCGCTATATGAATTTACATCAACAACTCTGTCGGCCAAGAATAAAGAATAAATTACAATTGTTGGCCTTAATACATGAGAAAATCTTGATGCGCATCAACCGAAGTCAGTCACAACATAGTGAGGACCTAAATCAACATCCTTGAAAATGCCAAACAATAAAATATTAATCCTCATGGATCCAGAACACGTTACCACTATTATGTCGACCAAGAACATGAAAAATCAAGCACACATTAGAAAAAATATCTGATCACGATCACACCAAATAATGTGGGCATACAACAAGGATAGAGCATGATCTAGACTCATCCATGAACTTCACAAGAACATTCACAATAACCAAAATTTCTAGAATTTCATCCTCTTCTTCCAAGAACACCTGCTACAGTAATAGAGTGATTGTAGGAACATAAAACTTCATAACTTCCTCAATTCTTGATGTGTACCATTGAAACTTTCAGACAACATACTAGATAGGCTTGGAAGCAAACACTTTAGTGTGCGACACTTGAAACTCAACGTACAACACTTTTCACCACTTGGATCTTCATAGCATCATAAACTACCTACAACATATTTATTCTAATTTTCTCAATATCCTTGACATATACAACCTTAAGAATCATCAATGCTAATAGTGTTGACATCAATGACAACCACATATCAGAAACACAACCAAAACATCCAACAATCTCCCCCTTTGGCATTGATGTAAAAACATGTGAAAAATAATACCATCAACACAACTGGATGTTCACATACTTCTCTCCCTTTGATCTGCAGTTCTCCTCTCATAGTTCTTCTATCCCTTTCTTGACTCTACTCCCCCTTACTTAAAGAGTTTTTCACATTTTTCTTCTCCCCCTTTGACATCAATGGAAATGGTACACATGCTTTGAACCACATAATTAGCACATCTGACTACTACTCCTGAGTAGCAGCCACCACAACATCGATCTGGAATAAGATATGGCTATGAATTCGCAGACTAATGCAAAGACCTTCATCACTTAGTTCTGATCAAGAGGGGAAATCACCCCTAACTTTCCTCTCAGGTACTCAAAAGTATCCTTAGGAAACAGTTTAGTAAAGATGTCTGCAATTTTCTCCTTGGTAGGTATATACTCAAGTCTAACTTCTTTGTCACTTACTTTATCTCTCAAGAAGTGATATTTGATGGGTATATGCTTTGACTGCAACAATAGATTCTTAGAAATGTTTATGGCACTTGAGTTGTCACAAAATATGGCAATGGGTTGTTCATACTCAATTCTGACATCTCTCATCATCTGCTTCATCCACAATACTTGAGTGAGTACAACTATTTGCAACAATAATATATTCTGCCTCAGCAGTAGATAATGAAATGGAATTATGCTTTTTGCTTAGCCAAGATACCAACTTATTTACCAAGAAGAATGCACCACAGCTAGTACTCTTCTTGTCATCCACATCTCCTACCCAATCTGCATCAGTAAAAGTGCTTAGGATAAGATCACCATCCTTAGGATAAAAAAGGCCAAAGTCAATTGTCCCTTTCAGGTATCTGAAGATTCTTTTCACAACAATCACATGAGACTCTTTAGGATCAACTTTATATATAGTAACCATGCATACAACATTCATTATATCTGGCCTGGTCTAAGTCAAATAGAGTAATCCACCAATCATTGACCTGTATCTTATTTTATTTTCTTTAGGAGTATCATCATTCTATGTAAGTTTGCATCCGGTTACCATAGGTGTACCAACTGGCTTTGAGTCTTCCATGCCAAAAATTTTCAGTAACTCTTTTACATATTTGGACTAGGATATAAATATTCCATCTTCTAACTGAGTGATTTGTAATCCTAAAAATAATTTCAGTTCTCCAATCATTGACATTTCAAACTCACTTTTCATTTCATCAGCAAACTTCATACACAAATCATCATCACCTTCAAAAATAATGTCATCAACAACGACTTCAATGATCAACTCTTTATTGTGATCCAACTTGAAATACAAATTGCTATCAGCAGTACCTTTATTGAATCCAAGCTTCAACAAGTATTTATCCAATCTAGCATACCACGCTCTAGGAGCTTACTTAAGTCCATATAGAGCTTTCTTTAATCGACATACCATGTTTTCTTTGTCAATAAGTTGAAGTCCATTCGGTTGCTCAACCTAGACTTCTTCTTCTAGCTCACCATTTAGAAATGCTGACTTTACATCCATCTAATAGACGTTGTAATTCATGAAAGTAGCATAAGAAATAAATAATCTTACAAATTCAATTCTAGCAACAAGGGCAAAATTTTCTTCAAAATCAATACCTTCCATCTGTGATTACCCTTTGCAAACCAATCTTTCTTTGTTTCTAACCACTTCACCTTGTTCATTCAACTTATTCTGAAACACCCATTTGGTTCCAATCACATTTTTGTTCTGAGGTCTAGGAACAGGATCCCAATATCATTTTTCTCTATCTGCATTAGTTATTATTTCATGGTTTCCATCCAATATTCATCTTTGCATGCTTCATTGATACTGCTAGGTTCAGTTTTGGAAATTAGACAATACTCTTCTAAAATTCTTCTTCTAGTTTTCACACCTTTGCTCTTATCTTCTATGATCTGACTGTCAGAATGATTTCTCCTTACGTACCTTGGAACTTTAGGACTTTCTCTAACTTATTGTTCTTGTGTTCTTTTTTTTGCATTTATGTTGGTTTCTTCTTCTTGATTCTTTTGGTTCACTGGAACAATTTGAAGTTGATTCTGTGTCTGAAAATTATTTCCATTTTTAGTACTATCATGATGATCACCTGAATCATATCCACTACATTTGGATGGTCTATCAATATCTTCATCAACTTTGACATTTTCACTTTCAACCATTTTCTTCAACCTTTTATTAAAGCACTGGTAAGCTTTTCTCTTAGTAGAGTAACCTAGAAATATTCCTTCATCACTTCTAGCATCAAAATTTCCTATCTCATCATCTCTCTTGATATAGCATTTTCTTCTAAAAGTTTTGAAATATTTGATAGTAGGTTTATAACCAAACCATAGCTCAAAAGGGGTCTTACCGGAATTACTGTTGACATTTACCTGGTTAATAGTATACACAACAATTCTTACAACTTCTCTCCAGTAGAAATGAGGAACATTTGCTTGTAGCATCATGGTTCTAGCAGTGTCTACAATGGTTCTATTCTTTCTTTCAAGAAATCCATTTTGTTGAGGGGTCTAGGGATTAGCTAGTTATCTTTGGATTCCATGCTCTTCATAGAAATAATTGAATTCCTGGGAAGTGAATTCACCACCTCTATCTGAACTTAAGGACTTGATCTTTTGTCCTGTCTCATTCTTTGCCATAGCTTTGAAGATTTTGATTTTTTTCTAATGATTCATGTTTTTTCTCTTAAGAAAGCAACCCATATCATTCTAGAGTAAACATCAATAAGCAACATAAAGTACCTTTCACCTTGGTGCAGGAGCACCAAGTTGCTTTCAAGCCTCCATGAGGCCATTTGTAAATAGTTGGTCTATTTTATGTATTGGGTATTATAATAAGGTTTATCAAGCCATTTTATAGGTGTTTGAGTCTTAGGAAGTAATATTTGAAGTCATTTGTCAAATAATGTTTAAAGTTGTTATATATTGTAAAAATTGTAAAAGTTGCTCAAGAAAATTGTCAAGCAACTTGTCAAAAGTGTCATTAAAGTGTTTTGTCAACAAACTAACTAAAAGGTGGTTTAAAATAGTTGGTTTTGGTTGTAAATGTATAATTACACCCTCGAAAACTCGAATTGGAGAGGTTGGAGGGGTTGGAGACATTATTTTGGAGTTTGATGAATGGCAACCTCAAGTTTGGTGTGCATTTTATGATTTCTACATTGTTTTCAGGTTGAAGTTGTGATTTGTACGGACTAGTATGGATTAAAATAATGGATTATCATATATGGATGGAAAGATCTCTGTTTCTAGTTTCCAATTATTTTTTTCTCATTGAATTTTATTGAGTTTTGTGGAAGATATGACTATTTTGGTGAGGGCAGGTTTAAACACTGCCTAGGGTTTGCAGTTTTGGGAAAAATGCAATAACTTTATTTTCAACCATTGGATCTTCATAAAAATTGGAAGGGAGGTCTGTAATTATGGTATTGTAAATCTCACCAAAGCGATTGTATTTATTATTTGTTTTGTAGAAGTTATTAATGACTGTTCATTGCATTAAATTGTGGGCTACCATGGTTATGTTTCTGATGTGGCCTAGAATGCACTTAATCATTATTTGAGATGAATAATTCTATGAAAGTTGTGAAGTAAATGGAATGTTGAGTTGTGAATCCTCTTTTCTCTACATCACACCTTGAAGACTTATGATTTTGGATGGATGACATAGGTCAGTATGTACCAAGTCCATTACTCCATTAGAGTTATACTATTTGCTCCAGAAATAATTTCTAGTCTACTTTCTCATCTGACATTCCTTGCACATAGTGTTAGTAGGCTTTAATAACTTAGGAATATCTTTGACTGCTTGAGAAGATCTTATTTTGAAAATGTTATTAGATTTCACATGAAACAACCTCCTATGCCATAACCAACTTACATCAACTTGAGCAATTAAATAACTTTCACTAGCAACACTCAAGTGAAAAATATTACCTCTTGTCTTCGTACCTAAAGCAATCACATTTCCAGAACTTCCCCTTATCTTGCACTTACCATCCTTGAACTAAAGATTGTAACCCTTGTCTACCATCTATCCAACTCTCAACAAGTTATGCTTTAAGCCTTCTACATAAAGAACATCATCAGTATTATGCTTACCACCAAAAGAAATAGTGCCTCTACCCCGAATCACACCAGAAGTGTTGTCTCCAAATCTTACAATACCACCATCATAGTTTTCCAAGCTTAAAAACTTGATTTTGTCACCAGTCATATGATGTGAGCATCCGCTGTTAATTACCCACTCATCCTTTTCTTCAATTTTTGCTGCAAGAGGCTTCTCAACATTCACATTACTAGTAGATTCAATGGACACCTGACCATTTTATTTGATAGCAATGAATACCCATTCATCATCATTTCCAATTTCTTTATCAGATTCATCATAAATAACACCTTCTTCAACATAATAACATTTCTTTTGAAATCTAGTCTTATCGGGTTTATACTTAGATACTCTTTTAGGACACCTTAATGCAAAATGACCTATTTTACTACAAGAAAAACATTTGATAGGTAACTTTCCTTTGTACTTACCATGACCTCTATCTTCTCTTTTCACAATCAATGCTTCCAGTTCTTCTAATTATTTTTCTTCATCTTCAATTTGTTTCATCTCATCTTCATACTTGAATGTCTTTTTGGAAGTCTCTCCCAGATCATATCTCTACTTTTTTTTCCTGGATACAATAGACTTGAATGCAGAGTCGATCTTAGGAGTAGATTCACCAATCTCACTTAACTCAAAGGCAACAAGTTTTCCAATCAACATGTCTCTTGTCACATTTGTCACTATCCTAAGTTCATCAATAACATGAGGTTTTGTTTTGTAGGAAGGAGGCACATATCTAAGTATTTTAGCCATAATCTCTTCTTCATCCAAGATTCCACTGACACATCTAATGCTCATCACCAGTTCATTTATATTTTGAGAGAAAGAGAGGATGTTCTCATATTCACTCATATTCATGTCCTCCCACTTGCCTTTTATACTCTGTAGCTTAGCAACTTTCAATAGTGCATCTCCTTCATACAATGTTTCCATATTTTTCCAGATCTCATGTGCAGTCTTCAGACCTATCACATTTGTCATCTCTGAATTTGTCATAACACTCAACAATGCTTCAATAGCCCTGGTATTTGTTTCAGCTTCTTTGATTTCATTAGCAGTAGAGGGACCATTCCAAGGAATAGTATATGCATTCTTTTTAATCTTCCAGAAAGGCTTACCAATACACTTCAAATGAAATTCCATTCTTATTTTCCACAAAGAGTAGTTTTCTCCATCTAATCTAGGACTATCCTTCTTGTAAGATGTCATCTCAGATCACCTCAAGCTATCAAGCTTTCCCTTCAGAGGAACCTGCTCTGATACCAATTGTTGGAAAAACAATAATAGACAACTAAGAGGGGGGGAGGGTGAATCAATTGTTACAAAATTGTGGCTTATTTAACTTTAAATAAATTTTAATCTCAGATCTGATAATTAACAATGCAAGCATAAATCAACAACACATCATAGGCACATGAACACCAAGATTTTTATACGTGGAAACTCTATTAGGGGAAAAACCATGGTGGATGTTAGTCCACAAGATTATACCCTGTTAGAAGTATAATGAAAGAAATAAACAGGGAATGCACATGCATTCAGGCACATTGCCTAGAGCTCACTGCTCAAGGGAAGGCTCACTGCCTTACATAGGACAATCAAATTAAATCGATCTGATGAGGTTGAACTGAGAAATTAGCTTCTACAAAATCTTGATGACAATTTTGGTTAGGCATAGAAAAAATTCTACACACTCTGCTCAAACTCCTTCACACTATGCTCAATCTCTTTCACACTTTGCTCTACTCCTGAATGATTTGATTTTTATTCACACATATATTTCACATATATACACTGATAATAAATTTATAATGAAGAGACAATCCCTCTGATATATCCGCTATACAAATTTACATCAACAACTCTGTCGGCCAAGAATAAAGAATAAATTACAACTGTCGGCCTTAATACATGAGAAAATCTTGATGTGCATCAACATAAGTTGGTCACAACAAAGTGAGGACCTAAATCAACATCCTCAAACATGAAAAACAATAAAATATTAATCCTCATGAATCTGCAACACGTTACCACCATTATGTCAGCCAAGAACATGAAAAATCGAGCACACATCGGAAAAATCTCCGATCACGATCACACCAAACAATGCAGACATATAGCAAGGATAGAGCACGATCTAGACTCATCCACGATCATCACAGGAATATGCACAATAACTGAAATTGACAAAATTTCATCCTCTTCTTCCAAGATCACCTGCTACAGTAACATAGTGACTGTAGGAACACAAAAATTCATAACTTCCTCAATTCTTGATGCATACGATTGAAAATTTCAGAAAACATACTAGATAGGCTTGGAAAAAAACCATTTAGTGCACAACACTTGAAACTCAATGTACAACACTTTTCACCACTTGGATCTTCACAACATCACAGGCTGCCTACAACATATTTATTCTAATTTTCTCAATATCCTCGACATATACAACCTTCAAAATCATCAATTCCAACCACATATTAGCAACACAACCACAACATCCAATAGAACCACCACTCCACTTCCGGCCAGGGCTTCTTTGAAGGATTTTGGATCGACATCTTGGACATTTGGCGAAGATTCAACATTTACCCCAGTTGGATTGGGGCCTAGGTCACCTATGCCACCCTCCATGAATGGAGGGAGGAAACAAAATCAAAAATCGCCAAAATCTAGGCTGTGATGGGAACTTGGGCCAGAGAGAATACAAAAGTGAGAAAAAAAAACTAAGGCGAGAGACAGAAAAAAATTGAGAGTAAATGGGTCAAAAACACAAAGCAAACCTGCGTGGGGGAGCACACCGTCTCCCCTAAAAATGCCTGCCATGTCTGCCATCGTAAGCTAATGCACCAGGCACGAAACTTCCATTTTTTCCCCTTTTTGTTTTTTGCTCTTCAATATTTATTTGTCTCCTTTCTTTTTCCATCATATTTATTATTAGTTTCCACCTTTCTTTCTTTTATTCTTTCCTTAATTTTAGAGTTCTATTTTATTTAATAATTGGGCCAGAGAGAATACAAAAGTGAGAAAAAAAAACTAAGGCGAGAGACAGAAAAAAATTGAGAGTAAATGGGTCAAAAACACAAAGCAAACCTGCGCGGGGGAGCACACCATCTCCCCTAAAAATGCCTGCCATGTCTGCCGTCGTAAGCTAATGCACCAGGTACGAAACTTCCATTTTTTCCCCTTTTTGTTTTTTGCTCTTCAATATTTATTTGTCTCCTTTCTTTTTCCATCATATTTATTATTAGTTTCCACCTTTCTTTCTTTTATTCTTTCCTTAATTTTAGAGTTCTATTTTATTTAATAAATTATTAATATTGATTTATTTTTTTCTTAGCAATAGCCTATCTTTCAATTAATCAATTATTCTCTTTACAATTTTCATTCTTTGACTTTGTTCTCACTCTCTCTTTTCCAAATCCCTTGCATCTTATTTCTTCCAAACATTTTTTGGGTTGTGTGTCTTCCAACCCTCCTAGCCCCCGTGTCTCATTTCTATCCAAGTATGCTAACTCATTTTCATTTCTCTATATCTGATTTGCTTATCATCGTGATGATGGATCATGGAGTATGATCTAAAATGTTGATGTAAAAATTTGTACACAGTTTATCCATAAATATTGAACATCACTATCATGGACTGTGGAAAAAAATATTATTAATTAAAAAATAAGACCATCATGAACATGATCATTTGTCCAACTGGAATAACCAACAACCTTTATTATTACAGAGCGAACATCCTCTGCCTCGACCTTAAATAGTCTTCAAACCTGCACCTTCATTGACTCCTCCACACAAGTACACTCAACACCAAACACTACCTTATTCACCATTGCATGACCAAACTCTGGGGGTTGGCTTAAATGTAGAAACCAAAGAACCTAGGTGATGCATATACCAAAAATGATCAACTACGCTACTATGTCTAGAAATAGAAGACAATCAGGCTATAAGAAATCTTGAGAGGATCTACGAATGTTAGTATGACATGTAAGGGTATCCAGTTTATATCGCCTTTTCTATAACGAAGCTCAAAATTTGACTGAGAACTTGCCAAGAGCTTGCACTATTTTTGAACACATTGGTCCCAAAAGCACCAGAGTTTGCCAATCAGCCACCATATTACTTACATATATATATTATATATACAAAAAAATATCAAATATTATAAAAAATATATGTAAAAATAAGCTTTACAAATATCCATTTTGTAAAGCTTTTTTTCTTGTTTGTGAAAAAAAACTTTACAAAATGGATATCCGTTTTATCCAACTAAAAATGATTTATATCTCAATCAAATATATAATACATACAAATGACAATATAATATATTATATTATATTATATTATTTATACAATACAATATTATAATATTATACTTATATAATATGTATTAAATATTATATTAATATTAATATACTGTAATATATATTATATATTAAATATTAATATTAATATATTCTAATATATATTATATATTGTAGTATTATTAAAAAAAAAATCTAGACAGAGAGATGGAGGTAGGGAGAGAGAGGTAGAGATAGAGGGAGAGGTAAGGTGGGAGGGAGAGAGAGAGGGAAGGAGGGAGATAGGGAAAGGTAGGGTGGGAATGATAGAGGAAGGGAGAGAAAGAGGGAAGGAGCAGATAAAGAGAGGTAGGTATAGAGAGTGAGAGAGAGGGAGGGACAAGTAGGTGGAGAGAGGTTGTGTGTGTGAGGGAGAGATAGGGAAGGAGAGAGATAGGGTGTGCTAGGGTGGAAGGGATAGAGGGAGGGAAAGAAAGAGGGAAGGAGGGAGATAGAGAGAGGTAGGGTGGGAGGGATAGTGGGTGGGAGAGGTAGGTATAGAGAGAGTGAGAGAGAGGGAAGGGGGGAGGGAGGGAGAGAGATAAGGGGTAGGTGGAGGGAGCATGTGTGTGCTTAGGAGAGAGAGGTAGAGAGAGAGGGATAGGTAAGGTGGGAGGGATAGAAGGAATGAGAGAGATAATGAGAGGTAGGGTGGGAGAGGTAGGTATAGAGAGATTGAGAGAGAGGGAGGGATAATGGGAGGGGTAGGTGGAGAGAGGATGCATGTGTGTGAGGGAGAGAGAGAGGGAAGGAGGTAGGAAGAGAGAAGGAGAGATAACGTGGGAGGGATAAAGGGTGGGAGAGAAAGAGGGAAGTAGTGATACCTAGAGAGGTAGGGTGGAAGAAATAGAGTGTGGGAGAGGTAGGTATAGAGAGAGTGAGAGAGAGAGTGAGAGAGAGAGGGAAGGAGGGAAGGTGGGAGGGAGGGATAATTGGAGGGGTAGGTGGAGAGAGGTTGTGTGTGTGTGAGGGAGAGAGAGAGGGAATGAGGTAGGGAGACAAAGGTAGAGAGAGGGAGAGGTAAGGTGAGAGGGATAGAGGGAGGGAGATAAATAGGGAAGGGGGGAGATAGGGAGAAGTAGGGAGGGAGGGATAGAGGGTAGGGGAGATAGGTATAGAGAGAATGAGAG
>CM021101.1:200306801-200324734 GCA_007115665.2 Sequoiadendron giganteum
ATTTAAATACACCTAAGAGCTAAAGTTACATACCCAGGCTAGTGGAAATAATTTTTTTATTGTTTTTAACTCCCAAGAACAAAAAAATAAATTAAAGAAGTATTTGTAGGTAATGCTTGGTGCCTAGGAGTGAAGGTGTAGGGAAGAAGTTAGTGGATGCCATTTTGGTCACCGAAATTCAAAATTTCCAAGAAAAATATAGAAAGAGATTTTGCATGATTCCCATGCCCATGAGTGAGTGCTGAGAGTGGTTTTTGACTTGAAAGATTGGGGAAAAATCCCAACACCCAAGTTGGGAGAAGGTTGCAGGTGATGAACAGAGGAGAAAGGTAGAGAATTACAAAGGAATATTGTGAGGAAGTTCCAGGGCATCCAAGGAGTAATGGAGGAAATGTTGCTATTATTTTCAATATGCTCTAGTAGCTGATTTTTTGTGTCTTTGAATCAGTTTTGTTATGGTATAAGGTATTCTTTCCTGTAGGTGTGAATATTTTTGAGCTTGTTGGGCATTCTTGCCTAGATTTTTTATTCTAGTTTTGGTTGTGGATTTCATGTAGCATTTGTTGTTGCACTTTAGATGTAAAAATCTATTTTTTCAATTTGAATGGAGACTATGCCAATGGATTAAATCTCTAGTTGCAATTTTAAATTTTGGAAATAAAGAAATTTATTTTATTCATGGTTGTGGGATGCAACAATTGACAATCCCATAGGATTCTCAATTGTTGACCTGCATCAATTGGTATCAAAGCCAACTTGTAGAAGTTTGAAGAGGAAATGACACATAGAGGATGGGGTAGAGGAAGAGCCCCATGAGGATAAGAAAACCTATCACTCATGGAGATGCTAAGAGGAATTACAACACAGTTGGAAGCCATAAAAAATTCTCAAAGAAAATGAGTTCCTATTGAAGATGTTAGTGAAGATGAGAAACAATCTCTAGAGGTTGCAACAGTGTAGGGAGAAGATGCACATGAAGAAAGATTCTTGCAAGTGTTGGCTAAGCTTGGGAGTAAACCAATGATGGACCCATCAAGTTATAGTAGAAGTATGAATCCAAAGGAGCTTATTGATTGGGTTGCGAAAATGGACAAGTATTTTGATTTGGAATCCACTGAAGAAAAAAAGAAGGTGAAATATGCTTGCACAAGGTTGAAGGGACACACATCCCTATGGTGGGATCAAGTGTAGATTGAAAGACAAAGGAAGGATAAGGAGAATATAAAATCATGGGAAAAAATGATTACAAAAATTTAATTTTTTTTTTTTTTTTTCCTGTGGACTATCACATCATCTTAATCGAAAGGTTATAAAACCTTAAACAAAAGGATTTGAGTGTCATAGAGTACATAGAGGAATTCTACAGTTGAGCATATGTGTTGGACGTGCTGAAGATGATGAGGAAAAAGTAGCAAGATATGTTACAAATGGCTTGAGAATAAATATCCAGGATTAACTTAGCATGGTCATGACAAGGATAGTGGAAGAGGCCTACCAATATGCTCTCAAAGTAGAGGAAAATTGGCAAGAAGGCAAAAAATTAATTCTAGAGGTAGAGGAGAATCCTTGGGAGGTAGAGAACAAAAAAATAGTGGAAGAGGACAACCAATTAAGGAAGAGGAAACAAGTTGGTCCCAAAAAAATTATGGCACAAATGCAATCTAGGAATACAAAATTTTACTAGAGGAAGAGGTGAAACTTCTAGAGGAAAAGGAGAATATGGAAGAGGAAGAGGATTTTTGGGGGTTTATTTTAGTTGTGGAGAAATGGGTCATAGTGCCTTTGAGTATCCTCAAATATAAGCTATTGGATAGGAAAACACTGGAAAGGAATACACCACAAAAGTTGAAAATGAAGTAGAACTGGTAGATCTTGAATATGGAGAGGTTCTTATGTTGTAAAGGGTACTTTTAAAGCCCAAGAAAGAGCAAGAAGAACCGATACAAAGAAGAAGCTTATTTAAGACAATTTTAAAATTACAAGGAAAATGTTGCACTATAATTGTGGACAATGGAAGCATAGATAATTTGGCATCCCAAGAAATGATGGAGAAGCTAAAATTGGAAAGAACAAAGCACCTAAATCCATATCGGGTAACTTGGTTGCAACAAGGGCATCAAATTTTGTTAAGTGAATAGTGTTTAGTGAATTTTTAGATTTATAGGGATGAGATTGTATGTGATGTGATGCCAATGGATGCATGCCACATACATTTGGGTAGGCCATGGAAACATGAATAGAAGGCCATATATGATGGTGAAGCAAACACTTACACAATAACCAAAGATGCAAGAAAATATGTTATGACACAATGAAAGAAAAACATAAGGAAGTGGGCAACAATTCTAGAGTATGTGTAATTCTGAGAAAAAAAATTCTAAAAGAGATACAAGTGGAAGAGGTGTTATTTATTGGTTTCTCATCCAAAATAAGTTGGGATAGAGAAAGAAGAGCAAGAAAAACCCATGGAGGTCAAAGGTATGGTGAAGGATAAGGCATGACAACCATGCTCCTTGGTAAGTTTGCAATTGTTTTAGATGAAATTTTGGATCATTTTAAAATGTTATTTTTTTTACAAAGGTTAGGGGAAGAAAAGTTGCTGGATAACTTTAGGAAATTTAGTTTTATGAAAGAGAAGTTACAAACAAACACCAAGAGGCATATATAGCATGCTGATTTGAAAAAAAGAGAACAAGAGTTTGAGGTGGGAGAGTTGGTTTTGGCACACCTAAGGAAAGAGAGGTTTCCTCAAGGAACATACAACAAGTTAAAATGCAAAAATTTTGGACCATGTAAGTTAATAATTTTTCAGTTAATGCATACGAAATAGAATTGCCTCCTGGAGTAGATATTTCACCCATTTTTAAGGTAGTTGATCTTTATTATTTTTATGGAGATGAAATCCATGAAAATAAGAGTGATGTTTAAGATTTACACAATTTGACACTATGGGAGAAACAAATTATCGCAAGGTAGTGTGAAGAAATAGATGAAGTTATTGATTCAAGAGTAGTAAGAAGAACAAGAGGTAAATAATATAAGGAGTATTTGATCAAATTGAGAGGGAAGAAAATTGAAGAGGCAACATGGGTGGCTGCCCCTGAGCTTCTCAAGCTTGAAATTATAAACCCACATGAATGTTCATGAGCTTTCTATCATGAAACATTATTTCTTACCCCAGGTGTTTGATGCAGGAGCATCAGGGGTGAAGATCAACCCTGCACACCCAAAAAGATTTATTTAATTTTTTTTCAATTTTTGGTGTGTTGTTGGTGTATACACCTAAAAATGGTTTGGAAAATCTAATTAATTAAATACAAAATTTGATTAATTAACCTTAAATTCTTCTACTATTAAATAAATAGAAATATTTATTTATATAGTTCACCTTTTATTTCTTCTATCTTTATTACATTATTTCTTCTTAATTAAATAAACAAATTTATTTAACTATAATTATTAAATTCTTCTATTATCTTAATCACATCATCATCTAAATTAAATAAACAAATTTCTGACTTTGTTTTATTTAATTATCACACTTCCTCCATATTTATTTAATTAATAAATAAACTTCTATAGTTTGTTTTATTAAATTAAATATCTTCTTACCTAATTGAATAAATCCAAATATTCAATGAAATGCATTCTACAACTATTTCCTATTTTCACTCAAAAGTTGCACAAATCAAATTAGATATTATATGTCTGATTTATGTCCAAATTAATTGATTCAATTTTCACGAGAAAATTTGGAGACAAATTGAAGATAAATTTGTAGGAAACTCCTTCATCCTCTTCGATCAATTCTTCCTATCATCTTGCCTGGTGTTTTCATGGGGAGGAACAATTCCCAAAATCTTCTCAATCTTCTCAATCTCTCACCATTCAATTCTCTAGATTGAATCCAAGCCTCTACTTTGCTGCCCTTGTGCAAATCTACTGCCATAAATCTATAAACACAACCTCATTCAACAAAAAATGGATCCCAAATTTGTGCAATCTTACTTTGCAGGAAATAGCAATCAGGGAAAACTTTAGTGGCGAATATTCGCCAATTGGCTAATAATAGAAATCAGGAGCTCCAAAAATGGCGAATAGTACAAGCTAAAACGAAGACTGAATCGCCAGGGTTTTATGAAAAAATAATTTTGTCTCGATTAATTCGCCATGTAAATGATGCATCATCAAAATTGATTCGCCAATAGTTTATATAGTAACAAAATGTTTTAATTATATTCGCCAGTAATATTATATTCCTCCGATTAATTTTGGGTCAATATCGCCACTAATAATAAAATACTATTTAATTTTAGGAATATTTTCTTTTATTTATTGCCATAGATTAGTTTTTTAATCAAATGGTTGCATGTTGATTCTAGGCCCTAATACATATGTGCCTTTTAAAAGGTTTGTTGAGGCCTGAAATTTATTTTGGGCCACATGATTAAATCTAATCGTGTGGCCCAAAACAAATTTTGGGCCTCAACAAGCCTTTAGAAAGGCACATGTGTATTAGGGCGTGGAATGAACTTGCAACCATCCTTCGTTCTATCAGTGGGATGCCAGATAATGTTTCCCCGACACGAGATTTGGATGGGGGTTCTACTGATGAAGCATTGTCAGGCCGATGGTATTGAATTTTGTTAGGAATAGGGGAAGATCTACCCATCGACCCTGCCTGTATCGTGATAGGAGCGCACCGAGATTCACTAGGATTCGCCACTATGATTATTATTTTTACCAATTATTCATTAAGATTTTCCAGGATTTTACAATTTTTTTAATACTGTGCATAAGATTCGCCAGGAAAATTAATATTTTTTTTCAAATAAAAGGAAAGATTCACCAGGATTTTACACCTTCACCAAGGGGGGGGGTTTCTTAAAGTTATCCCTAATAGCAATCAAGTAATCAAGCATCATAGCAATAGCATCATGGCATCAGTTAAATTCATAATCATGGATGCATCATAGATTACTGTAGCTTTCATTTATCAGTTTCATGTCAATTTAGTTTACAATATCATTATATAGGATTAGTTTCCTGCATTTTGACAACTTCTTGTTCTTTAGAATATTATTTTAACAATCACAGTGCTTACACGATCTAAGAGCCATAGTGGTTTAATAAATATTTGGAGATAGAGAGCAATATGATGCTTTCAATGGATTTATGGTTCTTAATAGCTTAATTGTTGATTAAATTCATTGATATAATGTCATATTAAGAGGTGTTTCTAGTTATTTTACTCATTACTTATTCAGACATACAGTTGGTTTTGTAGGCATGTGACATTTTTACTATTCCTCATCTTCAACTCTTTCAAATGGGACCCCTTTAAAAAAAATTATATGCCATGAAATTAAAATGCAAAGCATGTTCAAATGTTGCAAATTCAAATTACACCTGGGAGCCAAAGAACCATGCCTAGGCTATTAGAAATGATTTTTTTATTGTTTGTAACTCCTAAGAACAAAAAAGAAAAATGAATAAATATTTGCAGGTAATGCTTGGTGCTTGGGAGTGGAGATGTAGGGAAGAAGTTAGTGGAAGCCATTTTGGGCACCAAAATTCAAAATTGCTAGGAAAACTCCAGAAGGAGATTTTGCATGATTCCCATAGTTAGGAGTGAGTCGTGAGAATGGTTTTTGACTTGTAGGATTGGAGAAAAATCCCAACGCCCAGGTTGGGAGAAGGTTACAGGTGATAAACAGAGGAAAAATGTAGAGAAAAACAAAGGAAGATTGTGAGAGGTAGTTCCAGGGCATCCAAGGAGGAATGAAGGAAATGTTGTTGTTTTGAATATGCTAGTAGCTGATTTTTGGTGTCTTTGAATCAATTTTGTTATGTTAGAAGGAATTCTTTCTTGTAGGTGCAAAGATTGTTGAGCTTTTTGGGAATTATTCCCTATAGTTTTGATTCTAGTTTTGTTGTGGATTTCCTGTAGCAGTTTTTGTTGCACTTTGGATGTAAAAAAATGATTTTTCAATTTGAATGGAGGCTATGCCGGTGAATTAAATCTCTAGTTGCAATTTTAACTCTAAAAATAAATAAATTTATTTTGTTCATGGTTTTGGGCTACACCAATTGACAATACCATAGAATTCTCAATTATTGACCTGTATCAGAATGCTTATCAAAAGGTGCAAATATGGTGTATAGTATTTTAACTTTGACCAAGCACTTGAGTGAACCCCTTATGGTTGGACATAAGTTGACCCAAAACTTTAGATGTATTAATAATCAACTTATCCCCATCCTTTGTTTGAACCAATTCCCTCTATAGTCATTCTTATGCCTTGGGACTTGAGTGCATGTGTGGATCTATTTCCTAAACAGGGATGCCCCCATGAATTTGTCCTCCTAATCCAAATATCTTTTCTTTATTTTTTAAGATAAACCTTTTAGATAATTTTATTGTTACCCCTTAGCTTGCATGCAAAATACTTCAAATTGAGCATTGCAAATCTTATATTTAAGGACAAGTTCGAGGCCATTAGAATATCATTAGATCATTGGAATAGATTAGATCAAAGCATTTGAATATCATTTACATTACATTTCTTGCATTAACATTTGTATTAGCAAATATTACAAGCCAATATATCATCTTTCATTAGGATATATTCCATTCTTATTCATTGACAATGGGGCTTGATTGTTATTAAGGAATTTGAAAGAATTTACCATTATGTATAGTAGGCCTCTACATGTACTTAGTGGCACCTCTAAGTTTCAATATAGGTACAAAATTAGGACACATGTTTCAAAAGTTAACAACACTAGAACACACAATTATGCTACCATGATTGAACCATTCCAAGAGGACTAGATTGAGTCCAATGTTATCCAAGAGTAGAGTAGATTCTCTATACAAATTTATGATAGTCAAGCTAGTGCTAATTTAATAATAGATATTTGATACCAATTGCTAGGTACACAATATAACATAATATCAATCACCAACTAAATCCAATTGACAAATCCAAACTAAGGATTTCTAACCTTTTCTTTTTCTTTTATCATTTTAGTATTTTGAACTCTATTATTTAGATTTTCTTGTTTATTAATTACTTATGTGTATTTAGACATAGGGCATCACCATAATCTACATATATTTTTCTAAAAATATAACATAGAACTTCAAATCACAATTATTTTTAATTAGTTTAAAATTTACATTGTCTAAAATAATTATTTTCTAAATGTTAATTTTTAAAATACAAAATAACTATATCTACTTAGCATTTTATATATAGTCAGAAATTTATTCACATATAAATTTGAATATATATTATAAAATATATCCTTTATTGCACACAATATATCGCTTAAAGTTAAATCATAAAATCAAATTTTTTTCTTGCGAGTTTCTCTCTATTAATTAGAGTGAGGAATTACTAAAGAATTTATTTTTTATACCAAATTTTTTCTAAATGCAAGGTTCATGATGTTTTAAACAGATGATTTCCATATTTATCCCAACAACAACGATCTTAACCAATCAAAATACTTTTATATTCTTCATTCTTAATAAAAAAAATCAATTATTCATAAAGCTTTCATATGTACTTCTAAAACTAATAAATTCAAAAAGTTATCAAAAGAATATCATAAAACCTCTCAACAAAAGCACTTTTGTTGTTAGCCTTTCAACTATTATTAATATAATTGTTTTAAGTTAATATTTTTTATTTTTCATTATGAATTGAATTGCCTAACCCTTGTTTCCCCAATTATTTAATAAAAAACTAAAATACTTCTGAATAACATGAATGATAAAGTTAAGGGAGAGGATCCGGTAGTTGAGCACCCTAACTTTGTGCTTCTCAAAATCCTATGTAGAAATTTCAAATCACTCTCAATTTTTTAGAACAACTTGCTTGGCAAGTCCCCTCTCATAACTAAGGTTTCATGGCCACATCATCAAATATGATGACACATCAACATGCTTTTTGTCGTGGTGTTCAAAAAGACCCAAAAAAAAAGATCACATTTTATTGGTGTGTTGATGTGGCATCACATGATTTGTTGCTTTTTGGATCTAAAGAATACATTTCATTCAATTATGGGTAGTCATAATCAACACTAACGACTTTAAAGTCACAATTATTTTTTGTTCAATATTGGTTGGTCTTGCTGTAATCATTCATGTTCTCGTTATTATTATGCATGGCAGATTTGGGCTGAAGATACTCAAAAGTACGAATCTTTTTCTTTTTGGGTGCATTCTAAAATGGATAAAAAGTTTCCAAATTCATTGGAAAACCGATTTGATTACAATCACTAATATTTTTTTCTTCTTTCTTTATTTAGAAAACAAATGATGTACCATTAAGAAAATGATGGAATTTTATGCATTAAAAAAAGGGATAGAAAGTACTTGTGTCAAATTAAGTTTTTGTTATTGTTATTAAATTATCTTTAGCTTAATTTAATTGAATGTAAAATGTATGCACATTAATTTTAAATTAAAAATATACTGCTGAGGTTACATATAAAAGTAAATGAGAAAAGAGATGAAATATTGTTTATTTTGTGTTTGATAGAAATCATGATGTGTGTTTTGGGTTTGGAGGATTCACGGTTTCACTTTTGAGTATTTTATTTTTTGCTTTGTCAAGGGGACTATTATGTGCACATTTTAGTCAAGTTGCATGTAGGGAATTCATATGGCCACAATGTTGCCCCTATCTTGCATTTGTGTCTTGTATAGTTGTGATGGTGTCCTCAACAACTCTACAAATTATACATGTGATCAAAATTAGGTGTCTAGATGAGATGGTGTCATATGCATCTTTCAGGACTTGAAGGATTTTGAAAGTCAAATTATTCACTAGCAGTTAAGTCCCACAAAAAAATGAAAAAGGTGGGAGATTTAGTGGTTGGTAGGTGGTGTGTGCAACTAGGAATTGTTGTGCCTTAAACACACATCCCATTTTTGTTTTGAAAAAATATAGACTCTCTTTTTATGTCCTATTTTTATAAACTTTTGGTTAAGTTTTTCTTCCTCTAGGTTTTTCTTTTTCCTTCATTTGGCCGAGAGAATCTACTTACAATTGAAATGATGGCTAAGGTTCACATATGTTAAACAATGAATTCATTTACAAAATGTTTGGATTGTTTTCTTTAGTAAAATTTTAATTCCAAGTGCTTGTGAGATTGCAAAGTCTCAAAGAATTATTGGACTTCTACACTAATGTCCAAATCTCTTGAAGTTTGATCCCTTTCTTCAAAAAATTTCCTTAGTTATTTTAAGTGTTTGAAAGCCTTTTCCAAAGATATTTTACAAAATTTTGATGGACATAGAAATTTTAGATTTATTTTCATATCTTCTAATGCCTTTTATTTTTCCACAAAGTGTCTTTTGAATAGTTTTAATGTTGATTTCCTTGTGAACTTATTTTTATAAGGTTTCAATTGTTACACCCCAATTGTGTAATTACTATTTACTATTACTATGTAGGGTAAATGTGAATGCAAATTGTATTTTGTTAGTGAATAAATTGTGCTTGCACTTTGTTATCAATGCATTATGAATGAATGTTGTTTCATTTAATGACATGTGAAGAAATGCATATATGTGAAATGGATGGTTATTGAATTAATATTCTAACTATGGAGATGTATTATGTGTAATGCATATTTTGTGAGCAGTTGACTATTGTGGGCATGTGTTAGTTGGATGTAGGTATATATTCAATTCCTCTAGGCGGAGGGGAAGTATCACTCAGGAGAAGGTCTTGGTTGGGTAACCAATAATGTAACCTATTTGAGCTTACACACACACTCACAGTAGTGTGGTTGACACAAGTTATTTGTGTTGGGGAAGTTGGTAAGTCATTCTTAGTTTGTGTGTCTGCTTTAGTAAGGGGCGTGTTTACTACTAAGTGCATTATTGGGTCATGTTTATCTATTTGGAGTTTATGAATTATTTCCTATATTGCTATTCTTGTATTAATGTGTATTACATATGTGGAATATGCATAAAGTATAGTAATTATGTATGATTGTGTTTGTAATCGAAAGGGTATATATATATATATATGCGTATGATTGGAAAATGGATATGCCCATACATATTATATAATATATATATATATATATATATATATATGTACACAATTGATATATTGCTATTACAATGTGATTCCTATTTTGTTTGTATTCATTTTTATATCGAATCTAAACATACTTTTGTGGCATATGATATATATAAACATATCTTAACATAGATATGTGTGTGTGTGTTGATATAGTTATACATATATGTTATATATTTAAATATGACTTTATGCTATGAGGTCGATTATCATTAACAATTCTTAGAGGCCGATTTATTACTAAATCGTAGGCTGATTATATACTACATATATAAGCTTTTAAAAGGGCCGAATATATCTCATATTGGCAATGAATAAAGGGCGCACTATGAGCAATATTAAGCGCAACATGTAAGTCAATTTGAAGAGAATGACTTAGTTGATGCATTGAGATTAAATGTGTTTGAATTAGTAAGCTATATTTACTTTGGACGCCACATCGGTGAATTGAATATCAACTACAAAATAAATATAAATGTTGAATGATAAGAAAGGATTCTTCGGGTCGATGAATTGTTCAAATCAATTTAAAGAGGCATGTCGACTCACCACAGATTGATTCAACTTACAATGCAAGATGTTGTATTTAAATTGTTGACTGATTCAAATATGGGAAAAGTTGTGCCAACTGTAGAAATTTTGCTGCTTGCTTTGACACCACCTTATGAATTTTGTTTGTTGTAGAAGTATGTTTTATGAGCAGTTCGAATGCCTTCTTTTTACCATGTGCTATTTTGAAATGGTCTTGTGCTACTGTCAAGTTTAGAGGGCTATCTGTAGCTATTAGTTGTTGAGTACACTCTCAACTTGCTGCCACCATTTTGATAAATAGAGTGAGTCAATATGAGTGGATTTTGTTGTTAAAACTCATTCCTTTTCTATAGGATGAGTGGTCTCCAATCTATTGTATAAATAGAGAGATTGAGCTCTCATTTGGGACACATTGTTCTACACATTCCTTATGCAATCTTGAGCATTCTTACTACATTTCTTATGTACTTAATTCTGCTATATATTGAGAGAGAGCTTTTAGTATAGGTGAGATTATTTTATCATATTGAGAGAAGTATATTATCAACTTGAGAGATAAAGGTTATTGTGGCTTGTTTGGGAGATCAAAGCTAAGCTAGCTTCTGATCTAGGAAAGTTGAGTTGCTACTAGTCAAATGGACAATCATATTATAGGCATGAGGATAATCTTCCTTTATTTGTCTTTGCTTATGAATGATTGATTGTTGAGTGTTTTATTTAGACTATTATGAATACTTGCATTTAGGTAAAAAAAGTATTTTCTTTGAAAGGAATTAGAAGTTGTTATATTTTTTTTGTGAAGTGTTTGTAATTACTCCATAATAGGAGGAATTTGATTGTCATAGGTATTAACATACTAGATATGAGTAAACAAGGGTAGCTTAAAGAGTTACTCATAGCTAGGATATTTGATTATACTAAATAGCTAGTGGGTTACTCCTAGGAATGTTGTCCATTGAAGGGAGGGAATTAATTGTAC
Organism: Sequoiadendron giganteum; assembly: GCA_007115665.2. Lineage (NCBI taxonomy): Eukaryota > Viridiplantae > Streptophyta > Pinopsida > Cupressales > Cupressaceae > Sequoiadendron > Sequoiadendron giganteum. Next base: position 200,318,418 of record CM021101.1, read on the forward strand.
ATTTCCTTTATGAGTAGAAATACCCTAAAGTTTGTATAAAGGTGATAGGTTAATTCTGGGATAAGAGATTTCCATGGGAAGGGTTACCTATGCATAGTTTATAGTGGCCTTAAGTTAAAACGAGCTTAAATTCTAGTGTAAGTGAATGTTGACCTTCACTTGAAGTACTGAGTGAGAACACTTTGGCCAAAGTAGTGTGATTTCATTTGGCTCCACTGCCAGTTCACCATGTCCATGTAGTACATGCTAGTTGCAGATTGTAGGGTTAAAATTTCTAAACATTTAGGGAACAACACTAAATTCAGTGTGATTTTTCGTACGGGGTTACCTAGCCAAGCTCTTTGTCGAAGGGTAGGTCCATCTATCTTGATAGATGTGCGAGGGACCGTATATGAGGCCGTGGTTGGTGGAAAAGTGTTTGAGTGATGCTTCTCCTCCTCAATAGGTGACAAAAGACCAAGGTTTTGAAAGGCGGATCCTGGACCATCTATAACTATTTATCTGAAGCTCAGTTGAGCTATGTACGTAATTGTGTACATTCTTGAAATAATGTAATTTATGAAATTATTGTATTGAAATGGAATCCTTGTTGTATATTGTTATGGCATCTTTGTTCATATATTCTCAATAAAGAAAAGAATTTTTTATTGCAATGGCTTGTTACATAGTTTATTTACTCTCAAAGTGAAAACTTAGGAAACTTTACTTCATGAAGGGTTGGCATGTTACACCAATGCTTAATATTACACCCAATATGTAATTGAATGATAAACCAAATGTTTGGTCTACTTCTAAACCCTTCTACCACGAATTGATGAAAGTGTAAAAAGGGTGAAAATATGAAAAGTTTATGGATTTATGAAGGAGGATTAGACTTCTTAAAATTCCATTTTGATATATTGACCTCCCTACATTCCCTATTTATGTTTAAATAGGTTTTCTTTAAAAATGCATAGAAAGTTCTTAATTTTATTTTTTTGTGAACTACATCTAACATGAGGATATATAAAACAAGCATTCCTTACCTCTCATCTTGCAACACTTTCTCACAAACTAGAACAAAGACACAAAAAATTAAAAAATGGATTGTAGATTTTTGCTCAAACTTCCAAACATTATAAGTGTAAACCTGAAAACTAGTAACCCTTCCTAATCTTGAATTTCTATCAAATCAATATGTTTTTATGTATATTTTATTATGGAGTTAATGCTTACTATCATATTTCCATACTATATTCATATATCCAAACCTATGTTGAATCCCTACATAAAAATTAAGAAACTGGAAAATTGATAAAACATAGATTATGAGATTACAATTGACTTAAGGACATTTGATAATCAATATCGAAACCTCTATTCATATTCCACCCTCTCATAAAAAATAAAGTGTACTTGACAACATATTCCATTTCACACACTTCCAACATTTGAGCCTACAATTACCAAGGATTTAAAGCATTTATTTAAATTTATATATTATTATCCCCTTTTTTGTACCACCCTTTTCTTTGGGCCTAACACAACTATGTATTGCAAAAAATATATTTTCCCATGATTTAGACATAAAACATAGTAACAAAATGAACTTATCCTCTTTTTTAATCTTAACATCAATATATCCTAGTTTACATAAAATTAAATTAAAAGCATGTAAATTTTCTACAATCAAGTCTCCATATTTCATTTTCAAGTATTGAAATTTCCTTTTAAGATATAACTAATTAAAAATAATATTAATTTTGTAGATTTGATCAATCCTTCTCCATAAATCATATGTGGTAGTTTTGTCAAAAAAAATAGAAGAATAAAATAAGATAGACACAATCATATGGTTCATTGTTTTTCTTTTCAATATTTCTCTAGTGTTCATCAATACATGTCTATAATTTTCTCTCTATATAACAAATCTCTATTGATTTCTCTCTTCTAAGGGATCCTCCATTTTCAACTTCCAATGGCTTATTAATGTTTAGCTAGGACATGATTTCCATGATCTCACACATAGAGTCTACAAAACCCACAAAAAATTCTCCCACTTCAAGCACAAAAAATCTAAACCACTACAATAAAGGTATCCTTCTATCTAATGAACCTATAGTTCTAGTACTAAATGTTGATAAATATAAATAACACAATAATAACATAAAAAATAATGATCCTCTTATTAAATTACATGTGTTGAATAATACAATAAAATATATAGATATATGAAATCAACAACATATAAAATTCCAAATTAATAAAGAAATTATCAATAATTTATTAATTTCAACAAAAGGAGTGCATTAATATAATCAATTATCTCTTTAGTCTAGTAGTGATCCAAAAACTTAATCTTCCTCAAACTTGAAAAAATCATAATAGCTATTGTTATCTACTGAAATTGCACCATGTTGAATCTAAAATTCAACAATTCAGTGAAACATGGGAAGACCTCTAAAGATATGGGTAACTTGTAAGCAGAGGTTAACCTCCAGAGAAGGCCAAATTCCTTTGGTGTCACCTAAAACTATTGTACTTGCCAAGGAAAGGGTAATAAAGAGTACTTGAAATGGAACCTATACTATGGGTGATTCACCAAAATGATTTCAGGCATAATGCTACTGTTTTTCTACACACAAAGATGACCAACAACTTAAATAGTTGCTTACACAACTCAAAATTTGATATGAATTTGCAATAGTATTTCATAACAAGGCTAAAAATGTCAAGGAAAACACCTAGAAGGAAGTAAGAAATGTCTTCACAACTTAGTCTTTCTATTGAACTAGCTCAACACCTATTAGGACCTACAATAGCTCATATTAACTACATAAATGAAAAGAAAAACATGACAAAATCAAAGGGAAAACAAATCCACCATAATATTTCATCAACCATTCAAAAATATTTCACAATAGAATAGCAAGTGAGAAGGTAAAATAACTTATCTCTTATCTCATTGATCAACAAGGTGTTAATTGTTGTACATGAATGTAAATGAGTTACAAAAATCTGTATTTTTCCTCCAAGGACTTCAAATGACTCACAAAATAGAAAAAACATAAGTGAGAAATCCCTTCACAAATGAATAGTGAAGTTATTATATGCGTCATCTCTCCAAAATCCACCAAAATAGGGATTAGAAACCCCTTGGTCATGTATAACCAAAAGGCAAAGAAAATAGGCCTCAAACTCCCTCCAAAAATATTCTAAAGTGAAGAAAAATTCAATGCATGACCTTATCCACCATAAAAGACCCTAAATATGCTCTAAATTGAGTCAAACATGCCTATACTTACTCCAAGTGTTTGCAAACCTCCTCAACCATCCCCTAGATGCTTGCAAGACATAAATTCTCAACTATAAATCCCTTTGACCTCTTTTAAATGTACCTTGAAGGCACATACACTATTTTGCAGCAAATAAAGCATTAAAATAAGTGATTTATAATAACATCACTTAAATAATGTTTTTACACTTTCAACTCTTCGGTGCAAAATAAAGGCATTTGTCAATTTTTGAAAATTATGCAAAAGATAAGTGACTAAAAGGAAAAAACCCTAATCACTATATGAGGGGTAATAATAATATTGCAAATTAACAATTTTGCAAAGTTTCAAAGAAAGGAAAAAAATGAATTTTTGATTTTTGTCGACATATCATAGGGTTCAAAAAACCCTAAAACAAAATAGCAACCAAACATTGTGAATTGCATTTCACTTTCACTTGAGATTTTTGGACATTGGTAGCACTACCACAGGGTTACTCTAGAGTTTTCTATATGTAGATCCAGAAGAAATTAGGGAGGCCAAATTGGGTAAGTCTCTTTTAGCAGAAACAATTCCATCCCGTTTATTTCATTCTGAGCTCTATTATACATAGAATAGTCAAAAAATGTTTTAATTTTCTGTATATTTCTATCCAAGCTCGAATAAGAAAAGATGAAGAGATTTAGCCACTATATTTTTCTCATGCATTAATAGTTTCCTTGGTTGTGCATTTGATCTTCCCCTCTCATTCATTGTCGGTTTCTTTTAAAATCCATCTCAACATTTATATTTATGCTTCAAAACCAAACATTATCATAATATTTGGTTTTACCTTTTTTGGGCCGAGGGTTTGACCTCTCTATAGGCCGTGGATTTATCTATTTGTGGCTTCCCATTTCATAAAAGAATTTTCTATCCTTGTCATTGAATCCTCACATCAACCTCTTAATCATTGTACCCTTTTGCAAGGCTTCCATTAATCATACTCTACTCAATGTTTGATAGTGTTGACTGAGGGCCCTTCATAGAAGTGTCATTCATATTGCTTGGCAAAGAATTTCAATCCAAATATCATCACTGTCTTCATTACACTTGACTAGAATTGTTAGGTCTTAACAAAAATCAAAACCTAACTTTAAATATGACTTGCTATTCTCTATCCATGTTACTGTCCCTTCATCATATTGATCATGATCAATAATGATCATAGTAATCGTGGTTCACAAGCTTAGATTGGAACTTACCCTTGAAAAGATCACAACATTTTATCACTGTCACTTTGTTTTATCACTTCAAGCCTTGAGCATTGTTTACTTCAGATTATCCTCAAATTTAGTTTAGGATAAGCCTATTGACTGCCCAATTGAATCAGTGAGATGACTGTATGCTCCATGGAATACCTTAAAATCTTGATTACACTTTAGTCACTACTGCTCTTTTGGATTGATGTATTATTTCATGAATCCTAAGTCATCCTACTAATCATCTGAATCTTGATATTTATTTGACCCATCCCACATAAGAGAAATCAATCTTGCTTCACTACAAGGATTCTTGAATAGTAACTCCAACATTTTCTTTTGTAGCCGATAAAGTGCATCTTTTGAAAAAAAAAAATGCATTGAAAGTTTGAAACTGAATGAGACTCCATCATATGAGCTTAAGAGATCTCAGTCCGAGGTTGCAACATTTCTGCTCAAGACTCACTCTAGATTCTGATATCACAACAAACAATGTAACTTATGGGATCAAAAAATGCAATGGCTAAGGTACATAGCCTTGTTGAGATGACTATGCATGTACCCTTAAATGTGAGATGATGTTACCTTATAATGTATGGTTGATTTCCCCAAACCACTAGTGCAAATGACTTGCTAAAAAAGTTGTAACTTTCATCCTTTTCTTATAACTATGTACCAAGGTATCATGGACATAATGACTGTCCTTCAATTATTTGAATTACTAACTACCCCTTGGCTTTCTATTGTTGTAGACTATAATTCAAGTGGATTGCACTGCCCACGAATGTGTAGACCAGAAAATCATGCTCATATGAAATGGTGCTTGTTCTCACTATCCTACTATTTCCTTTAGTAATATTAATATCATGTTGCCCTGCTTTCTTGATTATCATACTCCATGACTAGAATGAATAGGTTTTCCTCTATTAATTGATAACCCTTTAAATGGCCTAACACAACAATAGCATTCTATACCATTGTATGCATATTTCTCTTCATAGTTTAGGATGATTGTCCTCCGAGTTGAGCTTCATGGTGCATTTACCTTTACTAGTGTGCACTCCTCATTGCATATTTCCTTCTACTTTCTATGGAATTTCTCTCCTCTATGGTATTTATGTCATCAACACTATAAAAGCTATGAATGGAGGTTTGTAATTTAAATGCACTATTTAATTCTAAATTTGGCATGATTCTATACATGAGTGAGTAGACTTCTTCATTAGAAACAAATATTATTTTACTTGTGATGAAGAGTATGCCTTGACACCCAAACCATAAGCAATGGCTAAAGCATTTATAACTTGGTGACTCATAGTATACTCTATCATCTCATCTCTTAAGTCATTATGGCCTTATGCATATAGAATTTGACCCTTATGTTCACTGTCACTTGAGAGAATCTCAATATAAATATGCATTTGTATCTTGGAGGCCATCTATTGTGCTTTTATCTCACTTGAATTGCTTGTATGAGCACTATTCACTGCTCCATGGTGATTTACCGTGTTCACTTTAACTCCTCATTTTTCTATTTTTGATAGTGCTTATATCCTCTTGTCACTGTCATGCAAACACCTCTGAAAATGCATATATATGCCTATCAAAATACAAAATGATAACACGCTAGGCTCAACCCTTGTGGGAGCCACATTTACCCCACATGCTATTAATTAGATGAGTCAAAACAGTAACATAATTTTTCCTATATCTGCATAGGAAGCAAAATGTTAGAAAAATATGTGCGTATGATAGATATGCTTGATAATCTTGTTTCTTTCTTGAACATATTTTGCATACTATCTATTTTAGTGCACATGAA